>JAGWCC010000391.1:0-528143 GCA_022651775.1 Drusus annulatus | reverse complement strand
CGGTCTTGATTTTTTTAGTAGCAGTCTAAATGATTTTTGTCATTCTTTACAACTCTACCAAAACCTTGACTTGACCTTGGCTTTGACTTGACTTTCTTTCTATTGTATATTTTGTCTTTTTTATTTACTTCATCATTACTTCATTTAATATTATTTATGTGCCATTCTTTCTCTTTTGCATTTTTTCCCCATTTCGTGTTTTATATATTTTTTTGTAACTGAACTTTAGTTCGTTGGTTTATAAATAAATAAATGTTTGCTTTTCGCCCCCCCCCCTCAGTGAAATTTAATCCAATTTTTTTTTTAAATCTGTCGGGGAACCGGTTCCAGCAAAATAACAGCAACCCTATAATATCAAATAAAAAAATAAAGGAATCCTTTTTTAATAATATTAAAATGACTTCTTAACACGAAAATCTTCTTCTTCTTCGTGGAACTTTTCTGGCACCAGGAACAGGTTTAAAAAAAATAACTAGATTAATAACCGGTTCCTTGCCAGTCTCCGGTAGCTGGAATCTTAGGAACACCTAATTTCTAATATCAACCATCCTTACAACGGAAAAGTGCTGCCAGTGTAAAAAATAATATATATTATGTATTATGATAATATATCATATATATATTTATTTAAACGCCGAAACAGCTGTCATTAAAAATAGTAGATTTAAATAATAACAATATTAATTTTGACATTTTTTTTGATTCACTGATGACTTTCAATAGAAAATTGAAATATTCCTCTAATTGATTTAATTTTTTTATAATTTTTTCCAGTTTTTCCTTAAATATATTTCTATGCGGGTACTATACTCAGCTTCACCCTATGATTCATGCCTCATCTTAGTTAGAAATATGAAGGCTTAAATTCTGTAGTAAGAACATGATAATAAAACGTGATTTATTGCTTATTGTATTAAATAACACTTACCAACATTATATATGTACATTAAATTTATTTGTGTGTAGGTATTACGTCATATACCTTGCTTAATCTATTGCTACTCATAAGTGCTTAATCTGTGAGAAATAGTTAGGATGCAGGTGAATTTTCTATACTTTATGATAAATATTATTTATTTATTAGTGTCAGTGTTTATGTTTTCTCCTCAATAAAAAAAATCTTCTTTAAATTAAACACGAAAACTTAATTAAAAAAATAAATTACACAACACTTTTTGGGGAACAATTTAAATTTATTTGATATTATGCCCACATCCTTTTTTATTACATCCATTCTTGAAATGACCCGACTGACGTATTTGATCAATTTGAAAATGCCATAATATCTTTCTCGGGCATCTCGGACATATTATATTTTATTTACACCGGTTCTATTTCACCTGACACTCTTTTCTCCGTCCGTTCGCTCAACAGTCAGATATATTACATCCATGCACCCAGCAACGTTTCGGTTCATACAAAAAACTATTTTAATATGAATCAAATGTGTTATGACACGTATTAATTACATAAAACATATTTGCGCACGCCAGGTTTGAACCCGAAACCTTTGGATTCGTAGTCGAGCGTCTTACCACTCGACCACGGAGGTCGTCAAGATTTCCGGTAGTGGGTCGTTTCATTGGTAAGCTGAAAAAAGGAACCGGTTCTTCCAAATATTAGTATTTGAACGGGTCGATTTTGTCAAAACCTTGAAGTAATAATATATGGAGGGAGGGCTAATTATTTTTACCCAACCTACACAAACTTGCGATAAATCACTTTCTCCGGGTTTTTACGTCGTACACCATGAGAGAGAAAGAGACAGTAAATTTCATAGACCGCTTCTTTATACTGTCGCAATGATCTTAAGCTCCTGGTTCACCGCTGGACTCCGCCCACATTTTTTATTACGCCGCCAAACTTGACACAATTAAATGGTTTTTTAGGTTATATGCTATATTTTTGTTGAGAAAAATACCGCGAAAAAGTAGCTTTACGAATAAATAAAAACATTATGTCAATATGTGATATGAATGGATGTATAAATATCGTAGCCTTAGTCTTAGCCGCGCCCAGGTGCGCCGAGTCAGGTTAAAATCATCAAAACAAGTCAAAAACTGACTTCATTGCCTTGGATAGATACTACTCCATGTACTCTGAGGTCACAACATTCCAATAAAAAAACACTCATATTTTTATTTTACAAAAATAGGAACCGGCTCCAAAATATTTCACTGATAAGATAAAAAAAGAGAACCGGTTCCTGTAAGTATTTGTATTTAAACAAGTTCATTTTGTCGTGACATTCCAGCAAAAAGTTTTATTAAAAAAAAATTGAACACGTTCCGAAAATCAACTGTTCCTCGAAAAATAGCGGCAGTTCCAGCGACCGACAAGTCGCCGGGACAAAGTAGCAAGGACCATCTCTACGAAATGGAAATGAAAAATTGTGACAGTTGTCTTCCTTCTGAAGTTGATAATCTTAAATTAATTATTTCGCATAAAAGAAACTGTGAAAATGAACGATCTGTTTCAGTGACAGTTCAAGGAACATCGTATCGAAGCGATGTATATATAAAAGTCGTATGTGATTATTTATTTAATATTTTGTATTGTTTATAAAAATATGTCATTTTGTCAAGACGTTTCAATACAATGTCGATGTTTGTCTGAGTTGTGTCAATTATACAAGAATTGAACACTATGAGTTTTTATACATTTAAATTATAATATCTGCAGCCCACAATGGAGTGCTGTTACCAACCCTGATGTATGTCAGCGAGGCATGAACTGGCAGAAGGGTGGAAGTTGACCGAATGCTGTAGAAATGAGATCCCTGTGTGGCGAGCAGTCCGCAATAGAGTGCTGGTATCAACCCTGATGTATGTCAGCGAGGCATGAACTGGCAGAAGAAGGGTGGAAGTAGACTGAATGCTGTAGAAATGAGATCCCTGTGTGGCTAGCAGTCCGCAATGGAGTGCTGGTATCAACCCTGATGTATGTCAGCGAGGCATGAACTGGCAGAAGAAGGGTGGAAGTAGACCGAATGCTGTAGAAATGAGATCCCTGTGTGGCTAGCAGTCCACAATGGAGTGCTGGTACCACCCTGATGTATGGCAGTGAGGCATGGAACTGGCAGAGGAAAGATGAAAGTAGACTGGAGGCTGTAGAAATGAGATCCCTGTGTGGCTAGCAGTCCGCAATGGAGTGCTGATAGCAACCCTGATGTGTGGCAGTGAAATGTGGAACTGGCAGAGGAAGGATGGAAGTAGACTGAATACTGTAGAAATGAGATCCCTGTGTGGCTAGCAGTCCGCAATGGAGTGCTGATACCAACCCTGATGTGTGGCAGTGAGGCGTGGAACTGGCAGAGGAAGGATGAAAGTAGACTGAATGCTGCAGAAATGAGATCCCAGAGGCGTACGCATGTAAAATAATTTATTGTGTTTTTAAAATGCGGAGATCGGGTAAGATTAAGAAAGGGACGCTTTGATGGCTTGGACACGGATGTACAAAAAATTTTACTTTCACTTTATTCGTGTTTGGTGACCAGATCTGAATAGTCAGGTACTTCCCAACCTTCCTCTTCCCATCTCCTTCTCTTCTCACTCCCTTCAGTCTCACAACATACCCCGATTGGGGATGCCATAGTCTCACTGGCTCCAGACGGTCGGGAGCAGTCGCGACTCTTGTGCAGAATTAAGAAGAGTAAAATAAGTTGGCCGCGACGGAGTTGTGTGGTGTCGTTCCTCTCTGCCCGTCCTTCGGAGAAACTTCGTCCGATGGCTGCGGCTTCAGTGAAGATACGAATTGTATTTCCATTTTTATCGATTTCAGATTTTGCGCCACACGCAAACATGAATCCAAACTGGAGCCAGGCGGACGAGTCAGACTTCTCAAATCAGGATGAAATACCGCTGCAGAGAATCCCGTACGACGCGGACGGAGAGTCCCTCCTGCCGGGCGACGGTAAGAAGGACTTCATCTGGATACCCGTCATAAAGCAGGAGTACCTCGACGTGCCCAACCAGCTGAAGGAGGATTTTAAAGAGGAAGGTTGGTATATTACTCGTTGATTCATTTGGTTTTCTGGGAGGGGTCAATGCAGAATACCAGTGAGACTTTGGCATCTCCGACTGGGTTATGTTGTGATGTTGAAGGTAGTGGGGAGGGAAGGAGATGAGAAGATGAAGGTTGGGAAGTACCTGGCTATTCAAATCTGGTCACCAAACATGGCTAGACCACAAGAGTCTCAAATGCTCCCGACTGTCTGGAGCCAGAGGAACTATGGAGATCCCTATTGGGGCATGTTGTGAGGCTGAAGGTAGTGGGGAGGGGAAGGAGATGAGAAGAGGAAGGTTGGGTAGTACTTGGCTATTCAAATCTGGTCACCAAACGCGACGACTAAAGCCATTTCAAGCGACGTTTCAATTCTGAATGGTGGTCTTTCAACAGGGCGATACTTGGAGTATCTACCACTCTAAAACGTGCCGCAAATATACTATATATTATTTTGTATGAATTAAATGTGTTAGAACACGTATTGATTAAATAAAATTTATTTGCGCACGCCGGGCTCGAACCCGCAACCTCTGGATTCGTAGTCGAGCGTCTTACCACTCGACCGCGGAGGCTGTCATCACTACCTGTGGCTCTATTCTATAGACTTTCTATTGCATATGCTCGGAGCACACCGTCCAGGGGTCAGAAGAGATAAGTATGAGGCGATGCATGAATGTGAATGAAGCGTTCTCTCTGCCTACCCCTCCAGTAAAAGGCGCCATGGTATTTTATTTCTCAAAATTCTATTTCTGTTTCAGACGAGGATAGCGAACGGGGCTTTGGCGACTTGAACGATCCTTCGTTCTCAGACGACGACATCGCCTTAAACGAGCTGTTCAAAAAGAAGATCTTCATCTGCTCCGAGTGCGGCGAAACCTTCAGCAAGGCGCTGCATCTGAAGAGGCACGGCGCCGTCCACAGCACGAAAGAAACGAAAAAAATGTCCGAGAAAAGACGACGGAAAAAAGAAAAAAAGGAAGAAATACTGAAGCGAAAACACATCTTAAACCGCATGAAATTACTCAAAAAAGAAAACATTATAAACTGCAACGTGTGTAACAAAACTTTCAGCCACCACAAACTGTTGAAAAAACACTACTTGACGCATCAGATCGACGACATCTTCATCTGCGAAGACTGCGGAAAAAAATTCCGACGCCAAGACACCCTGACCAAACACCGCGAGATCCACAACGCGGAGCAAACCTACGAATGCATCGTCTGCACGGACATATTCAAGCGGAAAGGCAAACGCAGCGAACACATGCGCTCGGAACACACCGACGCAACCCTAACCTGCAGGGAGTGCGGCAAAGTCTACAACGGCCTGATTCCGTTGAAAAAACACTTCGTCCTGCACACAAACATTACCCCGCACGCCTGCGACGTCTGCGAGCGCACGTTCAAACGCGCGGACTACCTGAAGGAGCACAAGCTGACGCACGAGCCCGACCGGTCCTACACGTGCGAGGCCTGCGGCAAAAAGTTCAAAAGCAGGAGCAATCTGCGATCGCACAAGCAGTCGCACATCGAGGAGCGTCCGTTCGCCTGCGACCTGTGCGCCAGCGTGTTCAGGAGATCGCAAGCGCTGCGGATACACATGCTGCTGCACAAAGGCTGTACGCAGTACACCTGCGACCAATGCGGCAAAGCTTTCGCCGAAGATATAATATTGAAAAGGCACGTTCTACTGCACAACAGTTGCGTCATTCCCTGTTTGATGTGTGATAATGTTTTCGCCAACGACGCGCAGCTGAGAGAGCATATGCCGGTGCACGTCGTCGTGAAGCCTTTCCCGTGTAAGCTGTGCGACAAATCTTTCACGTCCAAGACGACGCTCAGGCGACACACGCTGGTCCACAGCGATTCTAAGAAATACCCGTGTCATTTGTGCGAGGCCGCGTTCAGACGCAAGGAGCATTGGCAGTCGCACGTGCGGAGGCACATGAACGACAGACCTTATGCGTGCGACCAGTGCGGCAAAGCCTTCACGATGGACTACTTGCTGAGGAAACATAAAAAGATTCACGCGAGGATAGCGCTAGAAAACGAATTGCTCGCGAAGAATAAACAAAGTGAAACTGCGGGCGGTTTGACGTTAGAAAATGTTTCCGGTGGGTTACTTTGAAAGTTTATGTACGCGTATTACTGCGGTAGATGGAAACCATCCTGATCAGGGCGGGAATGCCGTCTTTGTTCTACCGATATTTCACTAGAAGGCGCTCCGACATTTGTACACGGTCAACGTTCGCCACGCGAGAGCGGGTGTGAAACGATTTGCGGGCATCTGCGTTTCCTCCCATAAAGGTTTATTCTTTCCTAACCTCTAAAAGACCCTCCACACAGCATCCCCGAAGATGACACGGTCCTCGAGGAAATTATTTATTTATTTGTTGAGTAATGTAAAAATAATTTATAAAGTACATAGTTTTATTTATGTTATATTTTGTCGCCATAGACCGCTATGCCTTGTGAAAGCGTGCGTCAATTTTTTTTTTTAATCATTTCATCGTAAAGACGGCGCATGACTTTTTAAAGTTTTTATGAAAATAAGTTATATATATTGAATTAACGTATAAATTGTTAATATATTTTATTTTGGGAGATTGCGGGTTCAATTCCCGACTCAGCTCAAAAATATACACAGTTCATTCACATTCATACATCGTTTCATACATACTCTTCTGTTATTCCGACTCTTGACATGGCCCGACTCAAGTATTTGATTCACTCGATCGTGCCGCGTTGTCTCCCTCGGGCGTCTCCGACTTCTTCTTCCATTCACTTTCGCGTCATAAATTCTTTTCACACATTTTTCTTCGTTCGTCCGCTCTACATGCCCATCTAAGCGTCCCTTTCTTGATCCTATTCGTTACGCTCACATCAGCCTTGCATTCTTTCCGGAAATCCACATTTTTAACACGGTCATACACGGTTTTACTGCACATACGCCTCAGGAATCTCATTTCTAGAGCATTCAGTCTACTTTCATCCTTCCTCTGCCAGTTTCACGGCTCCCCGCTATACATCAGGGTTGGTATCAGCACTCCATTGTAGACTGCTAGTCACACAGAAATCTCATTTCCACAGTATTCAGTCTACTTTCATCCTTCCTCAGCCAATTCCACGCCTCACTGACATACATCAGGGTTGGTACCAGCACTCCATTGTTGACTGCTAGCCACACAGGGAACTCATTTCTACAGCATTTTTTAAACTTTTATCCTTTCTCTGCCAGTACCACGCCTCACTGACATACATCAGGGTTGGTGCCAGCACTCCATTGTGGACTGCTAATTTCGCTTGAAAAATTCAAGTATATATATTATGTCTATCAACAAAATTTTTGTTGATTTTGAAAATTATTTAGTTTAAAGAAATGACTTTGGGAAACTGGATACCTTTTTACGCCAACGTAAACTATCCTAACCTAACTTTTTTATAATTAATTACGTGTTATCAAAAATCCAACGGGATTTTGGAAAAATGCTGTCAAACAGCAACGTTTTGTTTAGATTATTTTCATTTTTATTGTTACCTTCTGTGTCACAGCTCGGCACGCTTAACTCTGCAGTCAGCGGCGTTGCTAGTGTAGATTTTGCAGGTACAAAAAAAACTATCGATTAAAAAAAATAGTTCATTAGTGTTTGAGTTCCTCCTGTTTCTTCCTGCAAAGTTAAGTGTGTCGAGCTGTAGTGATATTTTGTACAGAATTAATTTTTAATATTTTTGAATTTTTAAATTTTATTACAAATGTCCGTAAAAAGCACCGAATGGATAAATAATATTTTGATATTATAGCAGAATACACTTCTAAAAATTATCTCTTCGGTGTGTGATACATACACAGCTTACAAACTTATCTGTGCAGCCGTGGGCTCCCGGCAAGGCTTCCAAAATAAATATTTTTTTACTACGTGATTGCCGCACTATGCAATCCCAAATTTTGGAAGTGTTGCGTGACTGAAAAAAGGAAGGAGACGAGAAAGGGGAAGGTTGGGAGATTACTATTCTGACCCTTTGCACAGATAAGTTTAAAAATCTCCACACATTATACACACGTAAGACCACCATTCAGAATCGAAAGGTCGCTTGAAATGGCTTTAGCCACGCTCGCTGACCAAATCTGAATAGCCAGATACTTCCCAACCTTCCTCTTCCCCATATCCTTCCCTTCCCCGCTCCCTCCAGCCTCACAACATACCCCGACGAGGGATGCCAAATTTGACCAAATTCCAACGCCTATCTACATATTGGTCGGGGTTACGGATCAAAAAATTATTGTCGCCTCTTTTGGCCGGCTGCACGTGTAAGTTTGTGAATATTTTAAAGTATCGCTGTAATATTGACGTAGTTATGTATGTTTTTTTGTATAGTACATAGTTTTTTCAAATTGTTAAGTATGAAATCAAGAGTTTATGTAGTATAGGCAGATATATACTTAATTAATTAAATGTTATTATTAAATGGTTTTATGCGAGTGTGCTTTATTTTTGTCGCTTGTCTTTTTTATTACAGCATAATAAGGAAGTTGAGTCCATTTTTAATTTTTTTAATCAATATCCACCTTCAAACTTAAATACCAGTATTTAATTTATTTTTTCAAAGTTCGTTTTCATAGTTAAATTAATTTTCAAAGTTCGAATTTTTTAAACGCCGCCAAAACGACAATATCTCAGAGGTAGGGAGCTGTGGGGGGGTGCGTGACGTCATCCGTACCGTCAGAAAGGTAATTTATTTGGATTTTTTTTAATACTCAAGCAATTCCAGTTCATTTTTTTTATTAATTTTAACTGTTTAACTTAATTAATGGGATTTTTTATAATGTTTAAAATATTAAACTTTCATACGAAAATTGATTTTTACCGTTGGTTTTTTTTTTGTATATCCCGCCAAAAACAGTGCATTACACGGTATTTATTAGCGTTGGAAAAAACTTCATTGTTTTGTGAATGCTTCACGAATTGTTAGTTCTTTAAAATGAACCCTTCGAAGTGAACCCTTCAATTGAAGTCGAACTCGCGACAAAAGAGATTTAGATTTATCCGCTTGTTTGTTCAGTTCTTTTTGGAACCGGTTCCTCGTCGAAAAAACACATGCTAGTCGGTAGAGTTTAAAAACTGAAAAGAACTGGAACCGGTTCCTTGCCAAATTGAAAAGTACTAGTCGGTGGTAGGGATTTAAAAACCAAAAGAACTGGAACTGATTCCTCGCCGAAAACCAAAAGCACATGCCAGTCGGTAGAGATTTCAAAGTGAAAAGCACTGGAACCGGTTCCTCGCCACAGAAATCACGTACTAGTCGGTAGACACTGGAACTGGTTCCTTCATTTTGAAATGTCAATGCCTTCACAACGGTACTGCTTCAAATTGAAGTCTAAGGCTAAAATGAACTACCAACTTCAATTGAAGTGTTGATTCAGTGAAATGAAGTTAATGAAATGAATGAAGGCTAAAATGAACTACCACCTTCAATTGAAATATTTGTTCAATGAAATGAAGTTATTAAAATTAATGAACGCTATAATGAACTACCGACATCAATTGAAGTATTTGTTCAGTGAACAATGAATGAAGTAGGAACTGTTGCCAAAAGAAGTAGTTCTTAGAAGCAGTTCTTTCAAAGGGGTCACAACGCTAGTATTTATCTTTGACATCTCAAACTGTCTTATCCAGCTGTCAGTCGCGTATTTTGTTAGCTTGTGTTTTTTTTTTAATTTTACCGCTTTTAATTAAACGAAACCTTCTAAAATGTCAGGAGACAATACGTATTACTATTGCATCGTAGCGATGTGTAAAAATTCAAGTATTACTGCAATTTATCATCATTCCGAGAAATGCAGTTTTACGTGAAACAATGGCGTAAAGCCACGAAGGCGGCATCACACCGTCCGTAAACCAACGATGTTACATACTCGTATATATTCAGAATCGGTGTTTTTTGATCTACATGCACATATTTTATAGTAATAATACTTTTTACTCAACTTCCTTATTCGACGGTCTGCGTGGCCCAGTGGTGAGGTGCTCGACTGCGAATGCAGAGGTTCAAACCCGGCGTGCACAAAATAATTTTATTTAATGTGTCATAACACGTTAAATAAAATAAAATAATATAAAGGCTGATGAGAATATTGAAAGAAGGGTGAATGCAGGAAATTCCATTAATGGAGGACTGAACGCTGTTGGCGCAAGTAAGAAATTTGTCCGAAGAAGCGAAGATAAGACAGCAGTCTACAGTGGAGTGCTGATACCAACCCTGATGTATGACAGTGAGGCGTGGAACTGGCAGAGGAAGTATGAAAGTATACTGAATGCTGTGGAAATGAGATCCCTGAGACGTTTGTGCTGTAAAACCAAATGTGGATATCCGGAAAGAATGCAAGGCTGATGTAAGCGTAACGAATCAGATCGAGAAAGGGACGTTTAGATGGTTTTGGCATGTAGAGCGGACGAACGAAGAAAGGAGTGTGAAAAGAATATATGACGCGAAAGTGAATGGAAGAAGAAGTCGAAGACGCCCGAAGAAGACATGGCGTGAACAAGTAAATCAAATACTTAAGTCCGGTCATGTGAAATCAGAATAACAGATGAGTATGTATGAGACGATGTATGAATGTGAATGAAGCAAGGAGTGTGTGCCGAGATAGAGTGTGTTGTATGGCGGTCCGTCCTCTCTGCCTACCCCTGCGGAGAAACGGCGCGATGGTTAGATAGTTAAATAATATAAAGTTAGTTTGCTGCACGTTCCTGACTGGTAGATACTCTGAGTATCGCCCTGGTGAAATGCCACCGTTCAGAATTGAAACGTTACTTTAAATTGCTTTAGTCATTAGGTCTGAATAGACAGACACTTCCTGACCTTCCTCTTCCCCATCTCCTACCCCACCTCGCTACCTTCAGCCTCACAACATACCCCGATCGGGAATGCTATAGTCTCACTGGCTCCAGACGGTTTGGAGCAGTTGTATGTACTCATCTGCGCGGGCGGCCGATTCCCAATACGGCTCGACACGTTTAACTTTGCAGGCGACCAAAGCAGGAACAGACGAAAAAGAAAGAATCATTTTTTTAATTCACGCAATCTACATAACAGCAAAGTTAACCGTGTCGAGCTGTAGAAGTGTGAATATCTGACTAAATTATATTTATTTTCTGAAGGTTAACTTCGACACGTCTTCGGTTGATGTATTTTGTCGGCTTCTGTGTTTCCTCTCTCCTTCAACGCGGGCCTCTTCAAGACACAGGTTCACTCCTTCCTTTTCTCAAAAAAACCCTCCGCACAGCATCCTCAAATATGACATAGTTCCTGAGGGATGTTATTTCTCTGAGGGCCTTTTGTGTGGAGTTAATGTAAAAAATCAATAAAATATATACGAGGCCTGTTTAAAAGAAAAGGTGAATTTTGAATTTTCGCGGGCTGTGTACATTCGATTATCGTTTTTTTTTGTTATGTTGGTACACATATGTTTATCATATGTTAGCATTATCAGCCATTTTGGATTAGTGGTTTGCTTTTGACAACTGGAAAGGTTAGTCACGTTTTTGTGTGTTCTTCAATTTTTTGCTTTTGAAAAAAATGGATCAAAGAATATGAATTAAATTTTGCGTTAAAAATGGAATAAAGTGCTCCAACGCACTTAAAATGTTGACTGTGGCATTCGGCGAGTCTACTTTGTCTCAAAAGAGTGTTTATAAGTGGTACAAGCGCTTTACAGAAGGCCGAGAAGATGTTAATGACGATGAGCGTCCTGGAGTTGTGGAAAAACAAATCATGGATTTTATTCTTTGATCCATTTTTTCAAAAAGTAAAAAATCGAAGAACACACAAAAACGTGACTAACCTTTCCAGTTGTCAAAAACAAACCGCTAATCCAAAATGACTGATAATGCTAACATATGATAAACATATGTGTACCAACATAGCAAAAAAAAAAATCGATAATCGAATGTACACAGCCCGCGAAAATTCAATAATTCACCTTTTCTTTTGAACAGGCCATGTATATGTACTTATATATATATATTATTAATTAAAAGCTAGAGCCCAGCGGATAACATCAAGAAAGGGTGTCTTACCCTCCCCGGTTGTAATTTCGTCGGCTAATAAAGCCGGCTGGACCATTATCCCTAATGACAGATATAATCGTGCCTTAATTTAGTGCCCTCTCCCTCCTTTGGAATCGATTAGGTCTCTCAAACCAATGAAATTCCGCGTAGAGGGTTCACAACTGCCGAACGCATAGCCTTCCGCGTTAGCAAGGAGTTAATACTAGCCCTTCAATGAGTAAAAGCACGTTTTCATAGTAAAATATAAAAAAAAAAAAAAATTCACAAGAAGCTTCACTTTGTGGTTTGACATTATATCAAATAAAACAGCTACTTTTCTTATAAATCGCAAATTTATTATGTCTTAATGCCAACCGGTTTCGCCTAGAACACGCTAAAAAAATAAATATACAAGTTATAGTATAAATACCAGAGTGGTAGATACTCTAAGTATCGCCCTGGTGAAAGACCACCATTCAGAATTGAAACGTTTTTTGAAATGGCTTTAGCCGTGTTTGGTGACCAGATCTGAACAGCCAGGTACTTCCCAACCTTTCTCTTCCCAATCCCAGTACCTTCAGCCTCACAACATACCCTATTTGGGGATGCCATAGTCTCACTGGCTCTAGACGGTTAAGAGCAGTTGAGACTCTTGTGCGGTATTCATATAAAAATATATATTTAAAAAAATAAATAATCCTGTCAACCGTCACACGGTTAAAAGCACGTTTTCATAGTGCAATATAAAAAAAAATATATTTTCACAAGAAGCGATCACTTTGTGGTTTGACATTATATCAAATAAAACAGCTACTTTTCTAATAAATCGCGAATTTATTATATCCTAATGCCAACCGGTTTCGCCTAGAACACGCTAAAAAAAATAATATACAAGTTGTAGTATAAATAATAAAGCATAACAGAAAGCAACTGCGCCCGGCGTACTGTAATTATTTTGTTGCAATGTTAATTAATATTATTAATAATTTTCAATGAAATACGACACTGTCTAGTTGTGCAACGGTGCTCGAGTAGAGCTTTGCCTACCAATGCAAAGCTGGCCGCCTACGTCTGAAGAGATTGGGAAGAAAATGTACTATTTATGGTATGAGATATGACGCGAAAGTGAAAGGTGTGAGAAGTCGGGGACGCCCGAGAAAGAGAATAAGTGGAGATTGGCGTGATGGTTAGTTTGTCACAATTGCCCCGACGAAGCTTGGTCTAAGCGAAACCGGTCGGCATTAAAATATGATAAAATCGTGGTTTATAACAAAGGTGATTGTTTTATTTAATAATTTTAAAAAAAATTAAAAATCACTTAACTAATTAAAACGGCCCCAATTTAAATTGTCGAGTGCCGCCAAATGACTATGCGCCGTATGACGTCACACAGCTGAAAAGAAAACCGAGAGAAGCGCGTTGCCAGCGTGTCTCTGAGTAAGCTCTAATTTACCCTACTTCGATGATTTTTAATTTTTTTTTTATGCGAATACCGCACAAGAGTCTCAACTGCTCCTAACCGTCTAGAGCCAGTGAGACTATGGCATCCCCAAATAGGGTATGTTGTGACGCTGAAGGTAGTGGGGAGGGGAAGGAGATTGGGAAGAGGGAGGTTGGGAAGTACCTGGCTATTCAGTTCTGGTCACCAAACACGGTTAAAGCCATTTCAAGCAACGTTTCGATTATGAATGGCGGTCTTTCACTAGGGCGATACTTACAGTATCTACCACTCTGGAACGTGCCGCAAATATACTTTTTATTATTTTTGTATGAATTAAATGTGTTATGGCACATATTAATTGAATGAAAGTTATTGGCGCACGCCGGGTTTGAACCCGCGACCTCTGGATTCGTAGTCGAGCGTCTTACCACTCGACCATGCAGGCCGTCAGAAGATGATGACAAACATGTGAATTTATTGACGAACACAATATAATCAATTTTATCACTTTTATTTCTGACAACCCTTCTGCTTCCTCTGCACACTGCTTTCCGCCTCACAACACACCCTAATAGGGGATGGAAAATCTGTGATGGCTTTAGCTATATTTTCTCCGGGAAGTTGGCACTTTTAAACGGTTTTAAAATTTTGAATTTCTGAGAATCAGCGCGCCAACCTTAGAGTATATAGAGTGGCATAAATCCAAGGCAGTGTAGTCAGTTTTTGATGATTTTTACCTGACTCGGCGGACCTGGGCGTGGCTAAGACTAAGGCTAGGGTATTTGCACATCCATTCATATCACATATCGACATAATGTTTTTGTTTATTCGTATAACCGATTTTTCACAGTATTGTTATCAACAAAAATATATAGCATCTAACCTAAAAAACCGTTTAGTTGTGTCGAGTTTAGTGGCATAATACAAAATGTGGGCGGAGTCCCGCCGTGACCCAGGAGCCCAAGATCATCGCGACGGTACATAGAAGCGGTGTATTATGTTTGTTGTCTCTTTCTCTCATGGTATGCGACGTAAAAACCCGGAGAAAGTGATTTATCGCAAGTCTGTATAGGTTGGGTAAAATAATTAGCTCTCTCTCCATACATTGTTACTCCAAGGATAGAACCATTACATTTCTATTCGAGAGCTCTATAGTGATGTAATTTAAAATCAATCACTATTATTTAATTTTAATAATGTACGATTTACCAGCCTCTGTGTCTCCTCTCTTCTTCAACATGGGCCTCTTAAAGACCCAGGTTCACTTCTTACTTTCCTCAAAAATACCCTTCACACAGCATCCTCAAAGATGACATGGGTCCTAAGAGAAATTATTTCCCTCAAGGCCTCCCGTGTGGAGTTAATGTAAAAAAAAACAACTTTTTTCCTCTAAATAATCTCAAAAAATGGCGGAACCGGCTTGGGGTAAAT
The DNA here is from genome assembly GCA_022651775.1 of Drusus annulatus. Classification (NCBI taxonomy): domain Eukaryota; kingdom Metazoa; phylum Arthropoda; class Insecta; order Trichoptera; family Limnephilidae; genus Drusus; species Drusus annulatus. The sequence goes on along the minus strand of JAGWCC010000391.1, from coordinate 513,218 downwards.
TTTGAGTGAGCGTTCGCTCAGTTTTGTTTGGTGATAGCGTCTGTCGAAGCGTTGCGCCCTACAGTATGGGGACAAACGGAATGCGTTGAACGTATGTTAGTCTAGTGGACAATGGGTACGGTTTGGTTTACCAGAGGTGCTAAACCATATATATATATTTATATTTATATTATATTTAGTCTCGCTGCGTAGTTCATGATGGAATTGATGCTGCAAGGTGCATATAGTTTACGTTGACCTATACAATTCAGACACAACGAGATGTTTTCATTGCGTAGTGTTCAGGTGTTTTGGCTGCTTTAGAATTGCATGTGACTTTAAGAATATAAAGACCCTAAAAACCCTTTACTGCTCATTAGTTTGCCCTCATCTAGAATATGCTAGTGTCATTTGGTCCCCTTTCTATACCGTTCATATTCATCATATTGAATTTGTACAACATCGCTTCTTACGCGGTTTTGCATGGAGATTGGGGTGAGAAAGAGGAGATTATTCATATGATGAAATTGAATAATTATTGAAAATGTCGCAGGAAAGACTTTCATTTACAAAATTATTAATTGTTTTATTGACTCACCTTTTCTGTTGCAACTTGTTCAGTACAAAATTCCTTGCCGTAGACTCAGAAACAATAAATTGCTGTTCCTCAATCATCACAATACTAATTACGGGTATAATTCTCCAATGTCTAGAATGTCAAAACTTGTTAACTCAAGCCGTGGTCTTGAAATTTTTAGTAGCAGTCAGACTTCCTCCATGGTCGAGTGGTAAGACGCTCGACTACGAATACAAAGGTCGCGGGTCCAAACCCGGCGTGCGCCAATAGCTTTTATTTAATTAATATGTGTCGTAACACATTTAATGCATACAAAATAATAAAAAAAAGTATATTTGCGGCACGTTCCAGAGTGGTAGATTCTTTAAGTATCTCCCTGGTGAAAGACCACCATTAAAAATCGAAACGTTGCGTTGCTTGAAATGGCTTTAGCCGTGTTTGGTGACCAGATCTGAATAGTCAAGTACTTCCCGACCTTCCTCTTCCCAATCTCCTTCCCCTCCCCACTTCATTCAGCCTCACAACATACCCTATTTGGGGATGCCATAGTCTCACTGGCTCTAGACGGTTGGGAGCAGTTGAGACTCTTGTGCGGTTACACGTAAAAAAAATAAGATTTTCGTCATTCTTTAGGACTCTACCGAAACTTCGACTAGATTATGGCTTGAATGTTCTCTCTTATGTTTATTTTGTCCTATTTTGTCATCGCTTTATTTATTATTATGTATGTGCTATTCCTTCTCTGTTGCTCTTTTTTCCATTTCTTGTTTTACATGTCTTTTTTTGTAATTGGACTTTAGTCCGTTAATTTATAAGTAAATAAATAAATTACGATAAAATGTCAGTTAAAAGGTTGGCCATCCCGGCAGACATATTCTGTCCATGCGGTTCAAATTCATGAGCCGAAACCAGAAACTCTCTGTTCCGCCATCCGCCTTTTATGGGTAGGTACCTCGCGCGTGGGGGAGCAGGCTAGAGGTGGCCGTCGGCGAATACACTGCCCTTTGTCCGTCCAGCATGCCCGCCCGACTGTTGTGTGCTTTGGAGAAAGACAGATTCGCTGAATTATATATACGTTATTGAGCTGGTAGAGAAATGATGAAAGTAGACTGAATGCTGCAGAAATGAGATCCCTGTGTGGCTAGCAGTCCACAACGGAGTGCTGATACCAACCCTGATGTATGCAGTGAGGCGTGGAACTGGCAGAGGAAGGATAAAAGTAGACCGAATGCTGTGGAAATGAAATCGCTGTGTGGCTAGCAGTCCATAATGGAGTGCTGGTACCAACCCCGATGTGTGGCTGTGAGGCGTGGAGCTTGAAAGTAGACTGAATCCTGCAGAAATGAGATCCCTGTGTGGCTAGCAGTCCACAGTGGAGTGCTGATGCCAACACTGATATGTGCAGTGAGGTGTGGAAATGGCAGAAAAAGGATGAAAGTAGACTGAATGCTCTAGAAATGAAATCCCTAAGGCGTGTGTGTGGTAAAACCATGTACGGAAAGAATCCAAGGCTGATTTAAGCGTAATGAATGATATTAAAAAGAGACGCTTAGATGGTTTAGGCATGTAGAGCGGATGAACAAAGAAAGGAGTGTGAGGAGAATATATGTCGCGAAACTAAATGGTACGAGAAGTCAGAGATGCTCGAGGAAGAAATGACGCGATAAAGAAAAGCAAATATATAATATAGTATGTATGAGACGATGTGTGAATGCGAATGAAGCAAGGAGGATGTGCCAAGACAGAGTTGTGTGACGGTCTGTCCTCTCTGCCTACCCCTGCGGGGAACGATGTGATGGTTGGTCAGTTAATGAGCTTTTTATTTATAAATAATCTTCGCGATAATTTTTGGTACTGCAATCTACAGATTCCTGATGTCTGTTCAGTTCCTCATCTCAGGAGGGAATTCTGTGTTCGTTTTATCGGAATTTAAGGGTCAGCACCCAAAAATAGACACTTTTTGGCTTTCTAGTACAAGCAATACTACAAATGATTCATCTGTTAATTCTATAAGGGTAGTTAGAAAAATGACTGAGGTTTCCAGTGAATATAATCATTAAACAGTAATCTTTTAAATTATTTATGAAAAGCATACTTGAATTTTAGGTAAAATATTAAAATATGCCTTTTCTGGTTTCAAAAATGTACCTTTTACTGACATTTTAGTATGTTTTTCACAGAATTCAAAGGATTACAGTTGTAAAGTTGTATTCACTGGAAACCTTAGACATTTTTCTAACTTAAAATAGAAAATATATACTTTGTTTTTAACCACTTTTTTATTTAATATTTTGTCTACCGGTTTCGAAACCATTAGACATTAATCTTTAGATAATAACTTCATCTCTTCTGGAAGAAACATATGTGGAGATAAATTCTGTACACGATCAAAAAATGTATGTTTTGAAGTATTTATTATATTTATTAATTATTTCTTCCAGAAGAGATGAAGTTATTATCTAAAGATTAATTTAATATTGTCCTGATGATGGAAGGGTACTTCCGAAACCGGTAGACAAAATATTAAATAAAAAAGTGGTTAAAAACAAAGTATATATTTTCTATTTATAAATATGGCAAGCCACAAAGTTAATGCTTTTTACGAATATATATTTTTCTAACTACCTATATAAAATTTACAGATAAATCATTTGTGGTATTGCTTGTATTAGAACGCTACAAAGTGACGTTTAGCGTCATTTTGGGTCCTGACGCTTAAGGGTGGGTGCTCTTAAGAACAAGCGTCATGAATATCTTGCATTTCGGTGTAGAATTCACACATTTTGGTGCATAATCATGTTAGGAAGGTGGTGGAAAGAGTCGGCGATCGTTTCTAGAAACACGCGGTTGACGAAAATGACAGTGCGGAAACTGGGTTCGGTAGCGCAATTGGTAGGGCATCCGTTAGGCAAGCGGAAGTTCTGAGTTTGATTCTCAATTGCACCCGAATCGATTTTATTTTCTCTAAGCATGTTTTCCAAATGGTATAGAATCTTTGAGTAACAATATATGGAGAGAGAGCTAATTATTTTTACCCAACCCATACAAACTTGCGATAAATCACTTTCTCCGGGTTTTTACGTCGTACACTATGAGAGAGAAAGAGACAATAAAAATAACACACCGCTTTTATGTACTGTAAGGATGATCTTGGTCTCCCGCGCCTCCGGGGACTCCGCCCACATGTTTTGATTAGCGACGGTTTTTTAGGTTATATTCTATATTTTTGTTGATAACAATACTGTGAAAAAATGGTTATACGAATGAACAAAAACATTATGTCAACATGCGCTATGAATGGATGTATAAATACCCTAGCCCTAGTCCTAGCCACGCCCAGGTCTGACAAGTCCGGCGAAAATCATTAAAAACTGACTTCACTGCCTTGGATAGGTACCACTCTATATACTCTAAGTATAGAATCATATTATTTATAATTTATACTAATAATAGATTAATTTATTTATATAGCGCCATATTGTAAGTCATTTGCCTCAAGGGCGCCTTAAATTAGTTACTGCAGACAGAAAGTAGCCTTTCCTAAAAATACGTTTTTTTTTAAATATACTTAAAGCTACATAACTGACAACTGCTCCTAGCCGTCTGAAGCCAGTGGCACCATGGCTTCCCCAATTGAAGTAATAGGCTGGAGGTAGCGGGGAGGGAAAGGCGATGGAGAAGAGGAGGGTTGGGAAGTACCTGGCTATTAACTCGTAGATCTGGTCATAAAGCGTAGCTACAGTTATTTAAAAGAAAAAAAAATACTCTCTGAATGGTGGTCTTTCGCCAGGGCAATACTCGCAGTATCTACCAAGAATTTAATGTACAAAAAGTGCTCTGGTTGTTTGGAGTAACGAGGTAATATTTTTACCCAACCTATATTAGAGAATTGATATTAATCAACAAGAATTAATATTAAGTAGAAATTAAGATTTGTACAGCGCCCTCGAGGTGATTTTTCACAAAAACGGCGCCATACAAATTATCCAAATATTATTATTATTATTATTATACAAATTTTCTATTAATCACTTTTTCCGGGCTTTTACGTCATACTCCATGAGTGAGAAAGAGACAAGAAAAGTCGTCACATAATTTCGCAACACTAAGTGTGTAAGGTCGTTTTCCGTCCGCGCTAACTTCGCATCAGCGAGTCGCATAACTTACGTCAACGGGTTTTGAGGTTATTTCCTATATTTGTGTTGTGGTTATACAAATAAATCAAACATGATGGTGATATGTGCTATGCGTGAATGTTCAAATAAGACCAAACAAAGATTTTGAAACATCACTTTTCAGAGGTATTTTAACAGTTTTAAAAGTTTTGACCGGAATTTAGAATTTTTACATTTTGAATGATATAAAGACATAAAATCAACAAAAAGCTTCCCGTCATTATTTAGGCAAACCTTCTGTTATTAGTGTTTTTGTGTGATATTTTGACTTTATAAATCATTTTAAGGGTCAGCATTCAAAAATGACATTTGACTTTACTTCCTAGTATTCTAATACAAGCAAACCTACAAATGATGCATCTGAAATTTTTTTATGGGTAGTAATAAAAATGTCTGATGTTTCCAGTGAATACAATTTTACAACTGTAATCCTTAAAATTCTATGAAAAACATACTAAGATGTCAGTAAAGGGTGCAGTTTTGCCACCAGAAAAGGCATTTTTGAACGTTTTATCGAAAATTCTAGTATGTGTTTCACAAAGAATTAAAAATATTATCGTATAATAATTGTATTCACTGGAAACCTCAGGCATTTTTCTAGCTACCCAAATAGAATTAACAGATGAATCATTTGTAGTATTGCTTGTACTAGAAAGCCAGAAAGTGTATATTTTTGGGTGCTGACCCTTAATGATGAATTGAAATTGTTTTGTAATATGTTCAAATATGTTTATTAAAAATGTCTGAATTCCACGTGGGCGGTAACTAATAGGCTATCCAACATCCTTTAATATATCTTTGTCTCATTCCATCGAGTCAGTATAAATTCCACCGTCTTGACTACACAGTTTCGTCCTCGTCTACGAGTATTTGCAATTTAAACGGCCTTTTTCAAAATGAATTGATCACTTCGCGGAATGTGTCAATTATGGGTGAGAATTGCCCGCGTCATAAAAACACTCTACCCCCGGAAGCAGCGAAGGGACGGGCTGGGTTTCTCGAGGTTTAGGGGAGGGGGGGAGAGGGTGCTTCCGGATAGAGCCATCTGGCGACCGCTTATTAAATTATCAGAGGCTGTTCTATGCTAGCAACGGAGGGGAAACCTTGAAAAAATAATTCATGGAAGAAAGAACGATAGAATAATACAGCATTTTTGTGTTTCTCTTAGACGAGTGTAATTTTAACGAATTGTGTAACGAATTAATGTCTCACTACAGACCGGCATACTTAACTTTGCAGGTGATCTAGAGATGAACTAAAGACAATACTTGATTCCTTGGAGTAACAATGTAGACGGTTAACTAGAGGGTTTTTTAGGTTATATGCTATATTTTCGTTGATAACAATACTGTGAAAAAGTGGTTATACGAATAAACGAAAACATTATGTCGACATGTGCTATGAATGAATGTATAAATACCCTAGCCCTAATCCAAGCCACGCCCAGGCCTGCCGGGTCCGGTAAAAATCATCAAAAACTGACTACACTGCCTTGGATAGATACCAATCTATGTACTCTAAGTTTGGAGTAACAATGTATGGAGAGAGAGCCAATTATTCTTACCCAACCTATACAAACTTGCGATAAATCACTTTCTCCGGGTTTTTACGTCGTTCACCATGAGAAAGAAAGAGACAACAAATATAATATACCGCTTCTATGTACTGTCACAATGATCTTGGGCTCCTGGGTAGCTGCAGAACTCCGCCCACATTTTTAATATGCCACTAAACTTGACACAACTAAACAGTTTTTTAGATTATGTGCTATATTTTTGTTGATAACAATACTGTGGAAAAGTGGCTATACGAATAAACAAAAACATTATGTCGACATGTGCTATGAATGGATTTATAAATACCCTAGCCTTAGTCTTAGCCACGCCCAAGTCCGCCGATTCAGGTAAAAATCATCGAAAACTGACTACACTGCCTAGGATAAATACCATTCTATATATTCTAAGGTTGATTCATTTACGGTTTATGTTATAAAACAATGCAAATATGTAAATTTTGGATTCATTAATAATATTGACGGCCTGCATGGTCGAGTGGTAAGACGCTCGACTACGAATCCAGAGGTCGCGGGTTCGAACCCGGCGTGCGCCAATAACTTTTGTTTAATTACTGTGTCATAACATATTAAAATCATATACATAATATATTCACGGCACGTTCCAGAGTGGTAGATACTCCAAGCATCACCCTGGTGAAAGACCATCATTAGAATTGAAATACTTTTGTTTCCCAACCTTCCTCTTCCCATCTCCTTCCCATCCCCACTACCTCGAGCCTCACAATATACCCCGATTAGGAATTCCTTTTGATGGTATAAAATTTATCTTATTTCGTAATTAAATTAACTAAGGACCCACATTTAGAATCATCGAAAGGTTGCATTACATGGCTTTAGACGTGTTTGGTAACCAGATCTGAATATTCAGATACTCTCCAACCTTCCTCTTACCATCTCCTTTATTGTTCCACTACCTTCAGCCTCACAACATACCCCGATTGAGGATGCCTTTTAATCGACTTTCAATTTAACTTATTTCGCAATCAAATTAAGTAAAGATTACCATTTACAATCGTAACGTTACTTGAATTGGCTCAAGGCGTGTTTGGTGACCAGATCTGAATATTCAGATGTTTCCCAATATAGCAGTTGGGACTCGTGTGCGGTATTCACTTGAAGAAACAATGAATGGAGAGAGAGTTAATTATTTTACCCAACCTATACAAACTTGCGATAAATCACTTTCTCCGGGTTTTTACGTCGTACACCATGAGAGAGAAAGAGACAGCAAATATAACACACCGCTTTTATGTACTGTAAGGATGATCGTGGTCTACCGCATCTCCGGGAAATCAGCCCACATTTTTTATTATACGACTAAACTGGACACAACTAAATGGTTCGTAGATGCTATATTTTCGTCGATATCAATACTGTGAAAAAGGGTTTATACGAATAAACAAAAAAATTGTGTCGACATGTGCTACAAATGGATGTATAAATACCCTAACCCGAGTCCAAGCCACGCCCAGGTCTGCCGAGTCCGGCAAAAATCATCAAAAACTGACTACACTTATTTATTTATTTATATTTTTACATAATATAGTAATGTTGGTTGTGGGTTGGTATAATTGCCCATCCCACTAGGTATAAGCCTGTGTTGGGATGGCGATTTGCAAAAGTGGTTTTTTTTAGCTACATAGTAACATGTTAATATCGAAAATATAGTACATACAAAATAAAAATAAAATAAGTAAATTACAAATTTGAAGATATAGAATCTACATATTAAGAACTAAATTAAACTAGGCTTTTAAGGTGAGTGATGATATTGCTTTTAAATGAGCTTTTGGTTTGTATGTTTCTGATGGTGCTGGGCAGAGAATTGAACTGCCTAGTGGCGTTGTACTTAAAACTCTTTTGTCCGTAAGCGGTTTTATAGGCTGGGATATTAAAGAATTTTATGTGCGACTGCCTTAAGGTTCTAGAAATTTTCCTTTCTTCAAACATATAGACATTATTGAATTGGTGCAATAGGATATTTATAGAGTATAGTTGTTTCAAGTTTAGGACGTCTAGCTACGTTTCTCCGCAGGGGTAGGCAGAGAGGACGGACCGCCATATAACTCTGTCTCGGCACACACTCCTTGCTTCATTTACATTTATACATCGTCTCATACATACTCTTCTGTTATTCTGACTCTTCACGTGACCCGATTTAAGTATTTGATTTACTTGATCGTGCCATGTCTTTTTCGGGCGTCCTCGACTTCTTCTTCCATTCACTTTCGCATCATATATTCTTTTCACACTCCTTTCTTCGTTCATTCGCTCTACATGACCAAACCATCTGAGCGTCCTTTTCTTGATCCTATTCATTACGCTCACATCAAACTTGCATTCTTTCCGGATATCCACATTTTTAATACGATCATACATGGTTTTACCGCACATACGTCTCAAAGATCTCATTTCCACAGCATTCAGTCTACTTTCATCCTTCTTCTGCCAGTCCCATGCCTCACTGCCATACTTCAGGGTTGGTATAAGCACTCCATTGTGGACTGCTAGATTCGCTTCTTTGGACAATTTCTTGTTTGCGCCAACAGCGTTCAGTCCTCCATTTATGGAGTTTCCACTTGCTCCAAGTATTCATCATTCACAACTATATTGCACGCTGTTCTCGTACTCTCTCTTTCAAACACCATAACTTTGGACTTACTTACATTCATGATCAACTCATTTTGCATACATACTTGGTTCATCCTAGACACATAGGTAAATTTATGGATGTATAAATACCCTAGCCTTAGTCCTAGCCACGTCCAGGTCTGCCGAGTCCGGCAAAAATAATCAAAAACTAACTACACTGCCTTGGATAGGTACCACTCTATGAACTCTAAGGGTATTCACTAAAAAAATAGAAGAGAATGTAGAGTAGAGAAGGAAACGTAGAGAGATACACACACGGTGGGACGCCCCAATAATAAGAGCCTGTAAATCAACCCACTGATCCCTCCCTCGCCCCTTCCCACCCCCAAATCCACGCCGGCCCGTTCCATTCCGTTCGTGTTGTGCCGTCTGCTCCTGGGGCGGTGGGAGGCCAAAGGGAGCCAACGGCCGAAACGTAAAAAGTGATAAACATTAATTTTTCTCTACATAACGGCCTCCGCGGTCGAGTGGTAAGACGCTCGACAGCGAATCCAAAGGTCGCGGGCTCAAAACCGGCGTGCGCAAATAACCCTTATTAAATTAACATGTGTCATAACACATTTATATAAAAAAGCATATTTGCAGCACGTTTCAGAGTGGTAGATACTCTGAGTATCGCCCTGGTGAAAGACCACCATTCAGAATCGAAAACACTGTTGCTTGAAATGGCTTTAGCCGTGTTTGGTGACTAGATCTGCATAGACAGGTACTTCCCAACCTTCCCCTTTCTCATTTACTTCCTCTCCCCACTACCTTCAGACTCACAACATACTCCTATTAGAGACGCCATAGTCTCACTGGCTTTATTTTTTCGAAAGGGGAGGAGATGGGGAAGGGGACGGATGGAAAGTACCTGGTTATTTAGATTTGGTCATTTAACACGGCTAAAGCTATTTCAAGCGGCTTTTTGATTGTGAATGATGTTTTTTCATCTAGGCCATGACTGAGCATTTACAACTTTGAAGTTAGTCGGAGTCTTAGGATTAAAGCCTTTAAGCTTCGGGTTTTCGGCTTTAGGTTTAAAGCTTTAAGCTTTGCGGTTTAAGCTTTCAGCTTTGGAGTTTGAGCCTTAAGTTTCATGGTTTGATCTTTGGGGTTTGATTTGAGCTTCAAGTTTTGGATATATAGCTTTAAGCTATGAGATTTAAGCTTCGAGCTTTAAGCTTTGGGTTTTAAGCTTAGAGTTTCAAACTTTAGTTGCTTTAAGCTTTAAGTTGGGGCTTAATATTTGTGTATTTAAGCTTTGAGCTTTGAACTATACGCTTTGAGGTATAAGCTTTGAGCTTCAAGCTTTGAGCTTTGAGCTTTAAGCTTTGAGCTTTGAGCTTTAAGCTTTAATTTTTTAGCTTTAAGCTTTGAGCTTTAAGTTTTTTTTTGAACTTGAAGAACTAGTCAGAACTTCAATTGCAGAGTTTTAATCTACAACAAAGTCTCTACACTCCCAAACGACGTCCCCAAAGAGGAAGCCGCAACCTATACAGCCCACCATCTTGCTCGTCCCGTTTGGGTGCTAAATGTAATTTTTCCGTCTACTATACTCTCATAGCAATTCTGCTTCAAACTCACAATGCAACACGCCTATGCGACGAATTTTAGGAAACGTCCCGTTGATATATTTAACACGTCAATATCAAATATTTAATTTTTATCATCGTCTAAACTATTAGACCTATTTAAAAGTATTGTTTTTTTCTTTTACAATAACCTGATTCCATCGATTATTTTTGCGCTATTCAATATTTTTAATTTTTTTACATAAATTTTTGCACTTATGAGGTTGCCTGTAACGGGCGTAATGTCGATTACATCGATGGCGAAAATATAATTAATTTTTTAATTCTTCTTCTAACGAATTCATAAAAAAAACATGTCGCTTGTGTCCGTAGCTCTACAAACGAATAAAAAAATACTTATATATTACATCTGAATCGTTGAACCTTCGTTGCCCCCCTCTCCTTTGAATAATTCCACCGTTTAAAATGTAAATTGGAAAAGTCCTAGCACAAAGGGGCAATGATGTGTAATTATTTTTATGTGTGGAGCTGCATCTACCCTGCGTACGCTTACGGGGATATTGCGTCTATGTATGAATGGTAAATTAAGTTAGACTTTATAAAAATTAACTACATTCATACATTGTTTTTTACACTCGTCGAAAGGGGTCTAATTTAAAGTTTAAAATAGTTCTAAGAGAATCAGGGTCGTTTGACGTCATTTATAGTTAGTCGTCGGGATTGCATGACGTCAGAACCAGGCCGGAGCGTTCAGATCTGTTGTTTTTTTTTAAACTAACCAACTGAGCATCACGCGGTTTCCACGCAGGAGCAGGCAGAAGTAACTCTGTCTCGACCCACACTCTTTGCTTCATTTACATTCATACATACTTTTCTGTTGTTTTGACTCTTGACATGACTCGACTCAAGTATTATTTGATTCACTTGATCGTGCCACGCTTCCTCGGGCATCCCCGACTTTTTCTATCATTCGATTTCACGTCATTTGTTCTTCTTACACTCTTTCCTTTGTTTATCGGCTCTACGTGTTCAAATCACCTAAGCGTCCCTTTCTTAATCCCATTCTCATAATAACTTTGTTCTAATTTTCAATTAATTTAATTTTTCATTTCTTTTCTTCTTTTTATTTTTGATTTTATCTTTATTAATATTTACATTTAATATTATATAATTTATGTACACTACGTCTGTCTCGACACAGGAATCTCCTAGTGAGACAGACATGGATAAAACCCATGGATTTTTTATATTTTGGCAAGAATAATTAAATTCCTTAAGCTTAAATCAGCCTAGCATTATTTCTGGATTTCCGCATTTTCAACGATCATCCATAGTTTTACCACATAAACGCCTCAGGGATTTCATTTCTATAACATTTAGTCTATTTTCATCCTTCCTCTGCCAGTTCCACTTCTCACTGCCACACATCAGGGTTGGTACCAGCACTCCATTGTGGACTGCTAGCCACACAGGGATCTCATTTCTACAGCATTCAGTTTACTTTCATCCTGCCTCTGCTGGTTCCTCGCCTCACTGCCGTACAACAGGGTTGGTACCAACACTGCATTGTGGACTGCTAGCCACACAGGGAATCTCATTTCTACAGCAATCAGTCTACTTTCATCCTTCCTCTGCCAGTTCTATACCGCACTGCCACACATCAGGGTTGGTATCAGCACTCCACTGTGGACTGCTAGCAACACAGGGATCTCATTTCTACAGCAATCAGTCTACTTTCATCCTTTCTCTGCCAGTTCTATGCCGTACTGCCACACATCAGGATGGGTATCAGCACTTTATTGTGGACTGATAGTCAAACAGAATTTAGTGTATTTTACTCTTTCCTCTTTCATTCAAAATCGAGTTTTTGTTTTCAACCACATTTTAGTCTGTTCAATTTTCGCTCATTAGTTTAATTAGCCTGTCTGGGGCCTAGGAGCTATTTTCATTAAAATCACTGCAGATCGCACATCTAGGGATCGCTTGTTCAGTGGTCTACGCACACCTGAAAATATTCTACTCATAATATCAAAGTGAGACAAAAGATTCTAATTTTCAACAACTCGTTTTGTCAAACTTTTTGAAACGTCGTCCCTCGACTCTCCCCCGCTTTGAATAAAATAATTTGGGCTTGTAACATCTTATTGGAGTCATTCAACTAAATAAAAACCGTCGGGGTGGAATGATCAAGTAAAACAATGGATCGCGAGGGAAAAATCAACTCATTTGCATAACGCCTCCCCACCCCCGCTGCTCTAAGGGGGTGAAAAATTCTTTGAACGCTCGGAGCGAAAATATACAGGAGGGATAGCTTTGCGACACAGTGTAGTCAGGATTCTTGATTTTATCCTGACTCTGGCGTGGCTAGGGTTTTCATGGACACACCTATTTACATCCAATCATAGCGCATGTCGACATCGTGTAGCGTCCATTTGTATAGCCACTCTTTCAACTTTTAGGAATCCTCAATATCAGACAGTTATATCTTAAAATAGTGTTAAAAATAACTCATTCTTCAAAATCTTTAATGTATCAGTTTTGTTTATTGGATTTATTCTTTCTGGTAGTCTGATTTCTTTGCATTTCCTTGTACTATGTCTGTGAATATCCACGTTGTAAATAATTTGGTAATAAGTTGGTTATAAGTTTTATTTTTACTTTTATTGTATGTGTAAATATTAATGTTTTTCATGTTAGAATCAATTTCACTGTTAGCCAATTTAGTTCGTCTGACATTCTTAAATGTCTGTAAATATTAATGTTTTTAATGTTAGCATCTATTTCACTGTTAGTTACAAGCTATAAGTCTTTATTGTAAGTCACTGGTTGAAATTATTAGGTGTAAGCCATCAGTAATAAATCTTAACTGTAAGTTATTAGTTATAAGCTTAAGTGATAAATTAAAGGTTAGATAAATTAATTTGTAAAGCGCCCTAGACGTGATTTTCCCACAAAAACGGCGCTTTAAAAGTTATCCATTTATTATTATTAATATTATTATATCACTTATAATAAAAACACAAGGGCCAAACAACAAGAAAGACTTTTAGTGCCTAAATACAATACAGCTTTTGCACAAAGACACCATATGTACATCGCGCCTCACACTTACAACAAACTCCCACCACAGACTGTAGCCATCACCAATATGTATTCCTTTAATCAAAACATTTCTAAATGGCTAATGAGTAAGGACCGCAAGTGAAAGACCTCTAAAATAGCATCGTGCTTCACCATGACAAACTACAACATTGTTTATTTATTATTAACGCCCTAGTGGGCTTTTACAACAAATTTGTACAGTGTATTGATGTTGACAGGTAAAGTATTATATGATAGTACATGATACATTAAAAAATAAAACAAAAAGTATCGAAAAAATCTAAATAAATATATAACCAGTGGTAAATACAAAAATGCAATATGAAAATTACAATAATACAATAAAAACATAGAAAAGAAAAATACATATTCACAATTGTCTGGTAGACTCGTATATTTCAGTGAAGTATTTGTGAAGAGTAGCTGTACAACTCCGATCTGAATCTCATGATTGAATACAGAAAAATATCAACATAACTAAATTGGTTTCCAAGCCTATGTAACCTTTGGACTGGGGAGTTCATTGCATAGTTGGTTCTTGATGAATCAACATGAAACAACTCAGAAAGTCTTGTGTCACGATTGTGTACACGGAACGTTATCAGCTTATTTAAATCAGGTGCATCCAGTACACCGTTAACCAGTTTGAATAATAGTACTAGGTCACTCATGGTTCTTCTACAAGATAAGTTAGTTATGTTTAATATTTTCATTAAGCTAGTATAATTAATTTGTTCAATAGGTAACAAATTTATTAATTAATTTGTGTAACAAATTTCATAATTTTTAAGAAATTATTCTACTTGTACTCACTGTCACTTACCTCAGAATAGGTTCTCATGACCTAGTGAGGTAGGTAATGTAAAAAAATTAATGTAAGAAACAAAAAATTAATAATAAAATTATCAGGTTATTCAGATCCAAATTACGGTCTAGTAGGCCATTTCGAGCAACGTTTCGATTTTGAATGGTGGTCTTTCGCCAGGGCAATACTCAACTAAGGAGTATGTACCACTCTGGAACTTGCCGCAAATATACTATGTATTATAAATAAAATTTATTTGCCCACCCGGGTTTGAACCCGCGACCTTAGAGGCCATCGTACTGAAGGAAATATTTCAATTATCTGTAAATTATTACCAGTTCAATAAAATCTCTGTTGTGAAGCTGAAGTTAGTTGGGAAAGGGAATAAGATGAGCAAGTAGAATATTGTGAAGTTTCTGGCTATTCAGATCTGGTCACCAAACACGACTAAAGCCATTTTCAGCACAGTTTAGATTCTGAATGGTGGTCCTTACTTAATTTGATGCGAAATAAAATTAATTAAACATTAAACATCCATCATAAGGCATTCCCCATTGGGGTATGTTGTGAGACTGAAATTACTGAGAGAGGGAAAGAGACAGGAAAGAGCAAGGTTGAAAAGCTCCTGGTTATTCAGATCTGGTTATCAAATATGGCTAAAGCCTTTTCAAGAAAGGTTTATTTAATGTTATTACGTTTTAATGCTTTTCTGACCTCTATGTTTTCTGCCTCCTACATAAGATATTATTCATTTAAAATTAAAAATAATAATAATTATTGTTTAAATAAAATTAAAAAAAAACTAAAAATTAAAATGGAGTTCTACAAAATAAACTTTAAAACCATAAATATAGAGATTATTCAGTTAAATTTTTCCTTTCCCCAAAAAGACCCTCCGCACAGCAATCCCGAATATGACATAGCGCTTGTGTGAGGTTTATTTTAGGTGGGTATATTCAGAAAATTTCGTAAAGTAATTTTCAAAATATATAGCCAGGAAACGGGCGCCTGAATTATGTGCACCGCCGCGAGAACGGGTCGTTTCTACGACTAAATCTACGAAAAACAGCCCGGCTGTGAGATCATTTTCCAGCCTCTGTGTTTTATTTTGCAGATATTGCCCAGTTCGCTGACTTTCCTAAAAAGACCCCGATAAAAACAATTTCTCCAGCCTGCAGATGCTATAACCACTAGCAAGTATAAAAATTGTCAAGATATAAAAAAAAATTTATCAAGTTTTGCGTTAACTTTTTGAATCGTTTGATGACACAAATTTGGTGCATTTTATAAAGGGTGTAAGTCAATTAGTGTCAATTTTGACTTGAGCATTTAAAAATATAGTTAATCTCTTGACGAATCTGTAAATGAAAAAATCTGACCAAAATAGTGTATAGGGAAACACCATGCTAGCAGTCCACAATGGAGTGCTTATACCAACCCTGATGTATGGCAGTGAGGCGTGGAACTGGCAGATGATGGATGAATATAGACTAAATATAGAAATGAGATCTCTGTGTGGCTAGCAGTCCACGAGATGGCTAGTGCTGAGTGCTGTAGAAGTGGTACCAACCCAACCCTGATGTATGGCAGTGAGGCGTGGAACTGGCAGATGATGGATGAATATAGACTAAATATAGAAATGAGATCTCTGTGTGGCTAGCAGTCCACGATGGAGTGCTGGTACCAACCTTGATGTATGGCAGTGAGGCGTGGAACTGGCAGAGGAAGGATGAAAGTAGACTGAATGCTGTAGAAATGAGATCTCTGTGTGGCTAGCAGCCCACGATGGAGTGCTGGTACCAACCCTGATGTATGGTAGTGAGGCATGGAACTGGCAGAGGAAAGATAGAAGTAGACTGAATGCTGTGGATATCCGGAAAGAATGCAAGGCTGATGTAAGCGTAATGAATAGGATTAAGAAAGAAACGCTTAGACGGTTTGGGCATGCGGAATAACGAACAAGGAAATGAGTGTAAAAATAATGCACGACGCGAAAGTGAAATGGAAGAAGAAGACGGTGACGCACGAGGAAGACAACATGGCACGATCAAGTGAATCAAATACCTAAGTCAGGCCATGTCAAGAGTCAAATTAACAGAAGAGTATGTATGATACGGTGTATGAATGTGAATGAAGCAAGGAGTGTGTGCCGAGACAGAGGTGTGTGGCGGTGAATCTCCTCTCTGCCTACCCTTGCGGAAAACGGCGTGAAGGGAAGTTAGTTACTTGATTTCTACGCAAAGATTATTGATTTGATGCAAATCGACAAAGACCTAACCTTACCTAATCTAACCTGACCTAACCTAAAGAAAAGAGTGTAAAATTAATGTATGACGCGAAATTGAATGGAAAAAAGAGTCGGGGACGTCCGAAGAAGACACGATGGCACGATCAAGTGAATCAAATACTTAAGTCGAGTCATGTGAAGAGTCAAAATAACAGAAGAGTGTGTATTAGACGATGTATGAATGTTGATGAGGCAAGGAGTGTGTGCCGAGACAGAGGTGAGTGGCGGTGAATCCTTTCTCTGCCTACCCTTGCGGAGAAACGGCGTGAAGGGAAGTTGGTTAGTTTGTTAATTAATTTCTAGTTAGTTGTCAAGATTATTGATTTATAAAAATAACCAAAAACCTAACCTAACCTAAAGAAAATAGTGTGAAAAGAATGTGTGACACGAAAGTTAATGGAAGAAGAAGTCGGGGGACGCCCGAGAAAGATAAGGTGGCACGATCAAGTAAATCAAATACTTGAGTCGGGCCGTGTCAAGAGTCAGAATAACAGAAGAGTATGTATTAGACGATGTATGAATATGAATGACGCTAGGTGGGTGTGCCAAGACAGATTTATATGGCGGTTCGTCCTCTCTGCCTACCCTTGCGGGGAAACGGCGTGAAGTTAGTTAATTAATTTCTACGCCAAGATTTTGATTCAATACAAATCACCAAAAACCTGACCTAACCTAAAAAAATTGTGTGAAAAGAATGTGTGACACGAAAGTGAATGGAAAAGAAGTCGGGGACGCCCCGAGAAAAAGACAAGATGGCACGATCAAGTGAATCAAATACTTGAGTCGGGCCGTGTCAAGAGTCAAAATAAGAGAAGAGTATTTATTAATGTGAATAATACATACCCTTCTTATAACTAACCTAACCTAACCTAACCAGTGGTGGCTCGTGGCTTTTTAGTGTTATAAAGTGCTAAGATTGAAAAAAGGTCATTATTGATGTTATTGTAGCCGAAAATGATTTTTAATTTTTTTCGAAATTTCAATTTTTCGTATGAAGATTTTTCAGAAAACCGTGCAGTGCACCATCAAAACTGAAAAACTTCATACAAAAAATTTTTTTCAAAAAAATTAAAATCATTTTCGGCTACAACAACATCAATAACACCGTATTTTTCAATCTTGGCACTCTAGCATACTAAAAAGTCACGAGCCGCCTTTGAACCTAACCTAACTTAAAAACGGTTAGTAATTATTTGAACTGCAATAATTGTATCAACTATTATTTTCAAACTTACCAAATAAGTATAATAAAAAAATTACAATAATTTAATTTTAATTTTCCACGCACGTCTGAGTACATGGAAGACAGAAGCGATGGCTGGCAAGTCACATGTTATATGATTGTCTTGTTTAAAAGTGCTTTCTCGGAAACTTTGATTATTGGCCCTCTCATTGGGCGGCCGGAACTCCGCCCCGAACGTCTGCGCCAATCGGAGGCTGACTATATCTGTTCCGTTTTTGAAATACGGCCAAAGATTACGGCGCTCATGAGCGACGTTTTGCGCAAAAATTCAAAAGTACATTTTTCAAAAATATTTTGAAAAAGTACCTTTTTTGTGTTATTCAGAAAATAAAAAAATATTTTTGGTTAGGTTAGGACGTAAGGTTATGAAGGCAATTCCCGATACCCCATTACAATGATCTACAATCTTATCTGTGCAGTCAAGGGCGTCGCTACTGCGCGTATTGTATAAAAAACGAAAAATCTGTCGTTTAAATAAATAGATTTTCAAAGATATGAAAAAATAAATTTGTATTAGACCACGAATATTATTTTATTTTTATTACCGACCGGTTTCGCTTAGACATAATACAATAAAATAAAATAATAATAAATTAAAGTTTAATTTTGTACCCTGATGATGTTAAGGCTAAGCAAAACCGATTCGGCCGTAAAAAATAAAATAATATTCGTTGTCTTATACAAAGTAATTTTTTAATTTCTTTAAATATTTCAAACCACAAAAGTGATGCTTTTTCGAGTAATAGATTTTCATTCGTTAGTTTTAGTTACGATGTCCGTGGGTAAGACGCTTGACTACATATCCAAAGGGTTCAAACCCGGCGTGCGCTAATAAATTTTATTTAATTAATATGTGTCAAAGCACATTTAATTCATATAAAATAATATGAAGTAAATTTGCGGCACGTTGCAGAGTGGTAGATACTCCAAGTATCGCCCTGGTGAAAGACCACCATTCAGAATCTAAACGTTGCTTGAAATGGCTTTAGTCGTATTTGGTGACCAGATCTGAATAGCCAGGTACTTCCCAACCTGCCTCTTCCCCATCTCCTTCCCTTCCCCACTACCTTCAGCCTCACAACATACCCGGATACCAGGGATGCCATAGTCCCACTGGTCCTAGACGGGAGCAGTTGTGAACTCTTGTGCGGTATTCACTATAAAAGGGAAAGAAGTGTTAAAAATTGACTTTTTTTAAACTTTATTTCGGTGGAATTTTCGTTTTTCAACGCCGAATAACACGTTTGAAGAGTGCTGTATGCAAGTAATTCATCCGTGTTCGACTGTCGATTGTTAATTTGAAAGAATTTTAACCTGTTTTTGAGTATTCAATCAAAATGAATCTGAAATGAATCATTTTCAAAATGGACAAAGGAAATAAAAATCGTCAATTTGGAATGGAAATGTTTTTTAAATCAAAATATTCCGATGAATTAAATTCATCTGTTTTGTTCGACGTCGATTGATTTTATGTGAATACCGCACAAGAGTCCCAACTGTCCGGAGCCGGTAGGGCTACGACACCTCCTATTGAGGTATGTTGTGAGGCTGGAAGGAGTGGGCAAGAGAATGAGATGAAGGAGAAAGATTTGTCAAGCAGATTGTCGCAAAAAGCAATCACTTTGTGGTTTGACATATTTAATTTTATATCATTATTCTTTTATCACCTTCTCAGTTGACGTTTTAATTCTTTTAATTCACGACATCTGTCTCTTTCTTCCTTTGTTATAATTTAAATGTTATTCTATTGTTTTCTCATTGTTTTGTTATTTTATTTTAACAGCAAACTCTGTATTTTTTCTTGAGTTTAATTTTGTACCCTAATGATGAATGGAAATCGGTTTTTAAAATTAATTTAAAAAGTTATTTTTTCATTTCGTGATGATTCATTTTCGTGTTCAGCGATTCTGTGTTTGTGTTTCCTCCCTCCTACAACATGGACTTTTTCAAGACACAAGTTTGCTGTTTTCTTGTTTAAAACCTTCCGCCCAGCATCCCCGAAGGATAGATAAAAAAGAGGGTATACTTGTATGAAAAAAAGGAGTTTGGCTTTAGCAATTTGTGAGGGATGAACTAAACAGTAATGGGTATAACCTTGGAGTAAGAATGTATATGTAGAGAGAGAGCTAAATAATTTTACCCAACCTATACAAATTTACGATAAATCACTTTCTCCGGGTTTTTACGTCGTATACCATGATAGAGAAAAAGACAAAACAAGTTGTCACATAATATCGCAGCACTTCTTAGTATGTAACGATGCTCTTCGTCCGCGCTAATTTCACATCGTCGAGTCGCATAACTTGCGTCAGTGGATTTCGAGGTTATTTTTTATATTTGTGTTGATTAAAATACTTGCAGTGGTCATACAAATAAATCAAACATGATGGTGATATGTGCTATGCGTGAATGTTCAAATAAGACCAAACGAAGATTATAAAACGTCACTTTTCGAGGACGCCCGAGAAAGAAGACATGGCACGATCAAGTAAATCAAATACTTAAATCGGGTCATGTGAAGAGTCAGAATGACAGAAGAGTATGTATGAGACGATGTATGAATGTAAATGAAGCAAGGAGTGTGCGCCAAGACAGAGTTATATGGCGGTCCGTCCTCTCTGCCTAACCCTGCGGGAAAAGGGCATTACTGCTTTTTGCTCATAAACTCCTGAACGGTGTATTATTAATACCTGACATCCTGGCGGAAATTGGATTTTATGTCCCTGATAATTTCACGCGTGGCCGCCAACACAGGCTTCTGTTTATTCCCAGGTGCAGAACTAACTTACCAATGGCGATGCCCCTAGGAAGACGAACTAGGTTAATTAACTGCCTCGCAGGAAATTTGGATATTTTTCACACGAGCTACAACAAGTTTAAGCAAGAACTAGCTATTAAGTTCTAACTATATTATGTACTTCTTGAAAACTATTTTTTGTTTTTGTTTTTAAACTTCTTTTTACTTTAATCTTTGTGTAATTATGATTACCATTTTTTGTGTTTTTTGCAATGTTTTGGTGTAAAACTGTTTTAGCAAATATAAAATAAATAAATAAATAAATGATAGTTAGTTTTTTTTTTAGCTTTTCAGAGGTATTTCAACAGTTTTAAATATTTTTGACCGAACTTTAGAATTTTCACATTTTAATGATATAAAGACATAAAATCAACAAAAAGCTTCCGTCATTTTTTAGGCAAAGCTTCTGTTATTAGTGTGTGTGTGATATTTTGACTTTACAAATCATTTGAATGGTGTATTGGTATTGTTTGTTTAATGTGTTCAAATGTGTTTATTAAAAATGTCCGAAATCCATGTGGGCGGTAACTAATAGGCTATCCAATATCTTTCTATCTCTTTCTATCGAGTCAGTATAAAGTCAACCACCCTGACTACAATGCTTCGCAAAGATACCTCTCCATCTCCTCCAAGGGTACAACTTAACTTTCCTAATGTTGGGAGGGTGCCATAAACCCCTCTCCCATTCAAAGTCCAGTTGAATAATTAATTTGTAATTTGTCTGAAATCTACAAGTCATGGTGTTTTGAAAGTTCAAAATACCCTTTAATTAACGATCATCAATCATTCAAATTTCATTACAATTAGCGCAAAGTTGTTTTTTAATCAAAAAGTTATTCCACGTGACCGCGTTGACCGAGAACGCTGCGACCTCTGTGGCGCAGTGGTCAGTGCGCTCAACTTTTCAGTTTTCAGAATCAGTTTGTTTCCCGTTTCATGCACTATCCAAAATAAAGATCGGAAAATCTTGTTGATATACGTAAAAAAAAAAACGATGAGTATGGCCTCTTGAAATTTGTGAATACCGCACAAGAGTCCCGACTGCTTCCGACCGTCTGGAGCCGGTGGGACTATGTCATATCCAATTGGGGCACGCTGTGAGGCTGAAGGTAGTGTGGAGGAAAATGAGATGGCGAAGAGGAAGGTTGGGATGAAGGTCTTAGCTAGGCTCACTTGATCGTGCCATCGTGTCTTTTTCGGGCGTCTCCGACTTCTTCTTCCGATTCACGATCAAGTGAATCAAATATTTAAGTCGGGTCGTGTGAAGAGTCAAAATAACAGAAGAGTATGTATGAGACGATGTATGAATGAAAGAGTGCGTGCCAAGACAGAGTTGTATGGTGGTCCGTCCTCTCTGCCTACCCCTCTGTGGAGAAAACGGCGTGATGGTTAGTTGGTTAGTTAGTTTTCCACGCAAATAACATATCGCCATAATGTTTTTTCATGTATAAAATGTTCTCAATAACATATTCTCCTTCGCCTTTTGATTACCTTCAACTTCAAAACATACCCCGATTGAGGGTGCCATAGTCTCACTGGCTCTAGACGGTTGGGAGCAGTTGGGACTCTAGTGTAGTATTCACATAAAAAGTGAGTTATTTCAGTTATTTTTAAAATATCAGCAACTTCTGCGTATTGTTACATAGGCTATGCAAGGGTGCTATCAGAGAGTTTATTTATTCATTTGAAGTATTTTAAAAATTATTTTACCTTCTCGTTTTTCTTCCAGTTCCTACCTTTTCCAACCATTTCACCATATTTGATATCCGTATTCAATAACGCTTTTGTTTGAAAACAAGTGACAATAAAAAAAAACAGAAATGAGTTATGTGAGAAAATCGTGTTCGTTCATTGATGTCTCGCTTGGTCGTTGTCAAATCATCTATTAACAAGATTCAAAACATTTATATAAAAAAACATCACTTCTAAAATACGTATTTTTTAAATTAGACTTTTAGTAGTTATTTGCAGTGGCGGCTCGTGGCTATTTAGTGTTCTAAAGTGCTATGGTTGAAAACAACGTAATTATTGATATTATTGTAGCCGAAAACAATTTATATATTTTTTAAAATTATTTTTTTGCATGAAGATTTTTCAGAAAACCGTGCAGTGCACCACCAAAACTGAAAAATCTTGAAAAACTTCATACAAATTTTTTTGTTGTTAAAAATAAATGATTAATTTTCGGCTACAACAACATTAACAACGTCGTATTTTTCAATCTTAGCACTCTAGCATACTAAAAAGTCACGAGCCGCCACTGGTTATTTGTGAGTTATTGTTGTATTTTGATATGAATTATTGAACCTAATAGAATAATTAGATTTTTTACATAATTTGAATTCTTCTTAAATTGATAAAGACAGTTTGCTGTAGTGAAATCTACTAATTCATATTTTCAATTTTGTATACAATTAAGCGTTCGACAAATAAGTAATATGTCTACATTAAAAAAAAAAACGTAATTGAAACGTTATTCAAAAGTTAACTTTATTACCTGTATTATTTAAATAATGAAGGCAAATTTCGTTACACACCTTTTGGAGTCCAAATAATATTAAATTAAGTGTGGTGTTTTGTTGCGGCGTTCGTTAATAATACAATGTGTAAGGAATAATCAAAAACTTCAACTTCATCGGTGAGTGAATTGGTTATCTACTTTCTTCATTCCAATAATCTTTCGACATCCATAATTAAGCACTTCCATCAAGTAGTATAGTTAATCGTTGACAGTCCACTATTTTCCAAGCTTCGGATCCAACACACACAATTCCAGCGTGCGAGCCTCGCAGGCCGTACGCGGCTGGATCGCCGACCGGTCCTACCGGCCACCCTAGCAGACGTCAGTGAGGTCGCGATGTCCGTCGCGTCGGGACGTCTGTAACCGCCGCCGCGACGCCCGAGTTGTTGACAAACACTTGTTTGTTTACTGTCGCGTTGTGTTTACCACGTGTTGAGGAGTAAAGTTTGTCGAAAACATTGTTGCGTTTGTGAGTGTTTTTTTGTGAAATTAAAATAGTTTGCATTTAATATTAGTTTCACTATCTGGAGTTTTTAGACTTTTTTCTTATTTAATATAAGATATAAAAATATATAACCTACTTTAAGCTCATACAACGAAATTTCTGGATATGATTATCAGTGCAAATCTATGGAAAACAAATTAAATGGATGTTTTTATGTGGTCGAGTGGTTAAGATAGAGGTTACGGTTTCAGATACCTAACTAACTAACTAACAACTACGCCGTTTCTCCGCAGGGGTAGGCAGAGAGGACAGACCGCCACACAACACGCTCTGTCTCGGCACACACCCCTCGCTTCATTCACATTCATACATCGTCCCATACACACTCTTCTGTTATTCTGACTCTTCACATGGCCCGATTCAAGTATTTGATTCACTTGTTCGCGCCATGTCTTCCTCGGACGTCCTCGACTTCTTCTTCCATTCACTTTCGCGTCATATATTATTTTCACACTCCTTTTTTCGTTCATTTGCTCTACATGCCCAAACCATCGAAGCGTCCCTTTCTTGATCTAATTCGTTGGGCTTACATCAGCCTTGCATTCTTTCCAGATTTCCACATTTTTATCACAGTC
Organism: Drusus annulatus; assembly: GCA_022651775.1. Lineage (NCBI taxonomy): Eukaryota > Metazoa > Arthropoda > Insecta > Trichoptera > Limnephilidae > Drusus > Drusus annulatus. The sequence continues at coordinate 488,910 of JAGWCC010000391.1, read as the reverse complement.
ATAGTTGGATTTACCGCACAAAAGCCTCAGGGATTAATTAATTATTTAATAATAATAATAAAAGGTCATTTATATAGCGTAGTTTAATTATATTTGCGCCAACTTTATTATCCCATTCTATTTTCTATAATTGAAATTCATGGGACACATAGAAGGAACCTTGCCTAATTTTTCGACAGTCGGCTGGATATTGCAAAGTTGCATAGCTTGTGACCGAAATGACGCTGTTAAATGAAAATGCATGCAATGATTCAAAAATTCCAAACCGCGAAAACTAGGTTCGTTTCATGACGCTAGGTCTCACCGATCGACAGTTATTTGTGCGACATTAAAACATTTTTATGAGTGGTAGTATCAAACCATATTTATGTAGCGCAGTTTATTGATATTTTCGTGTGTTTTTAAATTACTTTGAAGTTAACGAAACCAGTTTGGCCAGGCTGAACTGATTGTGACTTTCTTCCGAGTAAGAATGATTGACTATGGTAATTCAAAACCATGTATAGCTGTTTTTATTTTTTATAATTTTGTAACAAATTAACCAATCTAAAGATGCTCGTCATGAGGTGAAACCGGTTAGGTATAAAATAAAAAAAAATTGAGAAAAAAATGTTGGGATATTAAATCATGTATAGCTCTTTATCAAAGTAACGCTGCGAGCTGAAAATAGTTGCAATAGCTTGTAAATTTCACTACTCTAGAACTCATAGTGAGTTTTTGCTGTTTAAACATAAGTATTGAAAAACATACAATGTTTTAGAAGGTAAAGAAAGCTGTTCCAGAAAACAATATTTTGTCACAATCCGACGGAGTTTTTGTACAGTAAAAAAATATGTGAGAGGCTGTGCAAATTTCATGTCGCCAGAACTACTTGTTTGTGAGAATTTACATTTTCTAGCAATCCGAAATTTCCTGTGAAAAAGTGAATACAGGAAACTCCGTTAACGAAGGACTGAACGCTGTTGGCCCAAATAAAACATTGTCCAAAAAAGCGAAGCTAGCAGTCTACAATGGAGTGCTAAAACCAACCCTGATGTGTGGCAGTGAGAAATATAACTGGCAAAGGAAAGATGAAAGTTGAGAATGCTGTAGAAATGAAATCCCTGTGCGGCTAGCAGCCCAAAATGGAGTGCTGATACCAACCTTGATGTGTGGCGGTGAGGCATAAAACTGGCAGAGATGAAAGTAGACTGAATGCTGTAGAAATGAGATCCCTGAGGCGTGCGTGCGGTAAAACCATGTATAACCGTGCTAAAATTGTGGATATCCGGAGAGAATGCAAGGCTGATGTAAGCGTAATGAATACGATTAAAGAGGGACTCTTAGATGGTTTGGACATGTAGAGCGAATGGACGAAGAAAGGAGTGTAAAAATAATATGTAACGCGAAAGCGAATGGAAAAGAAGTCGAATCAAAAGTCAGAATAACAGAAGAGTATGTATGAGATGATGTATGCATGTGAATGAAGCAAGGAGTGTATGCCAAGACAAAGTTGTATGGTGTCTGTTTACTTACTGTGATGATTAGTTAGTTAGTTAGTCTGTGAAAAATGCATACAAACATAAACAAAAATTACATTAGTTGTACAAGCCATTATTACACATGAATTAAGAAGGCCTTCATCTATTTATTGTTCCCCATAAAATATGGGAGTTCTCCCCATCTGTTAACCCTTGCAGCAGTAAACGCGCTGACTCAAAAGTTAATGGAAAATTAATGAGTTGTGACTCGCGTTTAATGGAGTTTGACTTTGCCTGTAGAAAACTAAACGCGACAAGCAGAGAGACAGGAAGTTTAATTGATCTCGAGGAAAATTAATTTGTGGAAAGATCTTTGGCAGTCGATATATTGTAGTTTCGGATGAATTTCGAAAATGGCGAACTGTAAACGATAAACTATACTAATTGATTGTAGCTTGTGGAAAGATTGTGGAAAGAAGGAAAAATGGGAAAAACCACCGATGTAAGTTGAAAGTTCTTGAAGTCTTCTTACACAATTGTACTATTAACAAAACGAAGAACACACTTATTTTTAGTCTTTTTGATTGACACCACCACATTTATTTTTTATTATTTGGAGAACAGAACAACGAACCGACGAACGAGCGAAAACGAGCGTTTTTTCACACAAAACTCTTCGGTTTGATATTCAATTGTATCGAACGCGGTGGTGTTGAATATGGAAATGGTTGGATAGGTAAAAATTGGGTGTAAAAAGCGTCAAGGTAAGAATCTAATAAACTATCGCTATGAAATCTAACAGTATTTGTTGCATATTGATCAAACAATTTTATAAATAATTGGCCAATGTAACCTGTCTAGAGCCAGTGATACTATGGCCTCCCCAATCAGGCTATGTTGTGAGGTTGAAGGTAGTAGGGAGAGGAAGAAGACGGTAGAAGAAGGTTTAAAGGAACCTGGCTATTCAGATCTGGTCACAGAACACGGCTAAAGCCGTTTCAAGCAACGTTTCAATTTAGAATGGTGGTCTTTGACCAGGGCGATACTTGGAGTATCTACCGCTGTGATTGTAGTTTAATTTGATAGTAACTAACTCATTTACTAGGCATTGTAGAAAATGTTGAGTCGAATGCAGTCCTCACAATTATGCGTTGCTTGCATACATCATGCTCCACACTAAAATTCTGAAGTATTTTTCTGTGTGATAAAAATAGCTTTATAAAACGTTTAGAATTTTAGATTATCTTGTAGTATATTTGTACCTTTTTCGCTAAAAAAGATGAGTAGTACTTAAAATCAAATGCTGTTTCTCAGTGTCGCTTGGCAAATACATCACGTGGAAAGTGTATAAATATGCACCAATACACACAATCATATGCATGTTTTTGTCTTAAGCTCTAATTGAGTGATTTTAAATGTATTATATTATGTAAAGCATTTTTAGTCCAATACGAAGCGTTCTTCGGCGATACTTCGTAAAAATAGCGCTATAAATATTCAAAAAGTATTATTGATATGAAATCATTTATTTTTAAAGCATTGAATGTTTTTTAAAACCAGGAGATACTATATTTTTTAAAATTTGTCCAGTAGTCCAATGCTAGGTATATTTCTCGTTAACTCTAAAATTTCTCATTATTCTTTTATCACCTTCTCAGTTGACGTTTTGCCTCTTTCATTTCATATTTTCTGTCTCTTTCGTTTTGTTCCTTTGTTATAATTTAAGTGTTATTTTTTTGTTTTCCAACTGTTCTTTTATTTTATTTTATATTGTGTTCTCCCTCTGTATGTACGAGTATATATAACGACAAACTGCGTATTTTTTGTTTAGTTTAATTTTGTACCCTGATGATGCTAAGGCAAAGCGAAACTGGTCGGTCATAAAAATAATAATAAAAATTATAATTATGTGATCTCATACAAAGTTATTTTTTCATTATTATAATCCACCCATCTTATAATATGGGTTAATGTCTGCTAAAATACATTACAGGTAGGTACTTTAATGGGTAGGTCTGTATTTGAAAAGTTCACACTCGTACATATGTACGCAAAATAATGTTGTTTTATAAACAAATTGTATTTTATGAACTGCGATAGTTTCTGTTGGATTTCAAATTGATGATTTGCAAGGCTCTTACCTTCATGTTTTTCATCCAGTTCCTACCCTATCTAACCATTTTGCAATATCGAATTCCGTATGGAACTACATGGTGTTCGAAACAAGTGACAATCGAAACAGAACAGTTTAATGTGATAAAACGTGTTTAGTGTTGTTCGTTGGTCTCTCGCTTGTTCGTCGGTTTGTAGGTTTTCTCCAAATAATATAAAATTAAACGTGGTGTTTTGTTGTGATTCGTTTTGTAAACAATATAACTGTGTAAAAAAATCAAGAACTTTCACTTAAACTACATCGGTGAGTGAATGGTTTACCATTTTCCCTTTATTCCAATAATCTTTCCACATCCATAATTAGACACTTCCATCTAGTAGTATAGTTTAACGTGTACAGCCTACTATTTTCCAAATTCATCTGAACCTGAAAACATATTCGGTGATTTATAACAGCTTCGAATCCAACAGTTGCAATATTAAAAAATAAAAACCAAGTTTCATAATATTAATACAGGAATGTGATATTACAGTGCAAAATAAAATAATTGATTGAATTTAACTGAATGATATTCAACAGTAATGTGCTGCAGTGTTTTTTTTTTTTTACTTGACTGAGAACAGTGACTATAAAACAAAGTGAAAGTGATTTAAGTTTTGAAACAGTGTTTCAAAATCGTCGAGTTGGAGCCTCAACCAAACTTTAGCCCTGGGTTCAAACCCAGCGGCTTTCAAAATACCTTCGGAGCCCAAAAAAACCCACAACTAAACACTGTTAGAGTCCACCCATATAATAAGCCCCAAATCTCACATTTTGAAGAAGCCAACCATTTTAATACTGGAAAAAATAGTTGGCCAAAAGCTGGGGTTTTTAAAAGAATTTCAAACATAGAAAGTAAGAGATGTTTTATGGTTGAAGATGAAATTGAAGACATTGATGCAGGATCAGAAACTGTTGAAAATAGGATTACTGAAGTCAGAAAATATAAAATTGATGAAACCAGCGAATGCTGTAACCAAAATTTTACCTGTAAACAAAAATGTGAAAAAAATAACTCAATTGTTTCAAAACCCGTACTAATTGGCGTGAATATTTCAAATAAAATCAGAAACAGACCACTTCTAGAAACACCAAAGTTTCCAGCTTTGAATCAGATTAAAAAATACACAAGTCATCCGAAAGAATTCAAGAACTCTTTCGATTTGGAGAAAAGCGCCTCTCGCTCTGGAGGAAGTCAATTTGTAAGGCAGACGTCGCCCGAAGTTCGTCAATTTCCGGTCGGAAGCGACCCTTCCGGAGCTGCACTTCCGTTCGATTGCAGAAAACCTCGCAATTTCGAAATCGCGGAAGAACGCAGCGAGAAAAGACACTGTTGCACAGGAAAAAAACTCGAAATTAAGTGTTGCAACAGTGAATGCAATCCGGAGGGTTTGAATTCGACTAGCTGTCTTTTTGAAACAGGCTCTTGCTGTTGTAAAAAAACCAAAAAACTTGGACATTTGCAAGTGCCGCAGATCTGTTTTCAAAGTGGACTGAATCGAGGATTGATTCTGCCGCAGAATATCCAGCAAAATCCCGCTTTTGGGAGTCAAGGATACTTGCAAAGACCAGCTTATCAAATTCAGCCATTTTTGACACAAGTGGTCCAAAACTGTCCAGTGCATTGTAAAAAAACACGCGGTACTGAAGCCAAAAGAAACCACAGACGCGTTTCGCTCCGAAGAAGAGAACAACACAAAAGAAAATGAAGAACGATCTCAACATAGAAACTCCGAAGAACTAACGGGGTGTGACCAATCCAGAAAATGCTGCAAAACCACGGAAAAAAATACTAAAAACTGTCCAACAGAAAAAGGAAATTCAAAAATAGACGTAAACAATCAGAGTTCCGACGATTTTGAGGGTTGCAAAGACGGTTGCGACGTCTCGGATGAAGAAATGCTCGAAGCCAACTGCGAGAGCCTTTTGAAAAGTACTACAAAAGTGCCAGGAGACAAGTGTAGCTGCAGCCATCAGAAGCAGGTGGTGATGCCTCCCGTTGGCATGGTACTGGCGCAAGGTCCTGCTAACAACTGGAGCATGGGGCAGCCAGTGTGGAACTTTGTCCCAGCTCAGAATTTGGGAAGATCCGCGGGAGACAAGGTAAGACTTGAATATTTTTAATTTGACATGGTTATGATTTTCATTGTTAAAAAACGAGTTTGTTTCTTTCTTCGGACGAATGTGACCGTTTGCGTATTTTTCGTCTTTTTCTGGCGCCTTTCTTATCGGAGATTGGATAGAATCAAGGTAAACCTTGCCCGGCAGCCTGTAGTTCAGAATAACGCCGTGGAACTTCATTGTATTTTTCGTTTTTCGTAATTTGAACAATTTGCTAGAGTTTTTTCGTTGAAGTAAAAAATACGGACATGTTTTGTCAAAAATAAATATCTTTTTCAACATCAAAAGGTATGACATAGATCTAGTACGCTCTAGAAAAAAATCATTCAGTTTGATTAGGTACCTTAGTCGTAAAACCAAAACTAAATTTTGGATGAAATTGAATTTTCTTACCAGCGAAAAAAAAAAATCTAAATTTTTGTATTGGTTTGCTTTTCATGAATAATCAGTGCTAGAAATTATGCAGTATGGGGTAAAACGCGGTGTATTTGTGACAAAGAACTCGGTGTCATGTCATATTTTTTGTGAGTCACAATAATTTATTAATGCAAATCTGATAATTATCTACCAGAGTGGTAGATGCTCGTATCACCCTGGTAAAAGATCATTATTCAGAATCGAAACGTTGCTTGGAACAGCTTCATTTTAATTTTGTTCATAAAATCGCTAACTACCCATAAAATTACAATAAAGAATGGAATCGGTTTTTTTTGTTGTAGAAAAACGTACATTTTATTCAACTAACCGGTCGGTAGCTGAGTGGACAAACGCGTCGGATTCTCGCCCGGGCGTCGTGGGTTCAATTCCTCGGCTGGCCAAGTCCTCCATCGTTGCACAAACAACTTCTTCCGCTTATTATAATGGCAGTGGGAGTTTTTCAAATATTGTCAGGTTATTCGTAGCCCGGGAATATATGTCTTTCTTTAAAAAAAAAAATAGAAACATGTTATTTCACATTGAATGCATATTAAACAATATATTTGCGGCACGTTTAGATGGGGAAGAGGAAGGTTGGGAAGTACCTGGCCATTCAGATCTTGTCACCAAACCGGTCAAAGCCATTTCAAGCAACGTTTCGATTCTTCGTTAAGAGTATCTATAACTCTGGAACGTGCCGCAAATATACTTTTTGTATTTTTTGTTTGAATTAAATGTGTTATGACACATTTAATTAAATAAAAGTTATTGGCACACGCCGGGTTTGAACCCGATTCATTTCGTTTTGGATTCGTAGTCGAGCGTCTTACCACTCGACCGTGGGGGCCGTCACATTCATTCTCCGAGTGCTAGATACTCTTAGTATTGCCCTGGTGAAAGACCACCATTCAGAATAGAAATGTTGCTTGAAATGGCTTTAGCCAGGTTCGGTGACTAGATTTGAACAGCCAGGTACTTCTCAACCTTTTTCTTCATTATCTCCTTCCCCTTCCCACTACCTTCAGCCTCACAACATACCCCTATTGGGGATGCCATAGTCTCACTAGCTCTAGACGGTTGGGAGCAGTTGGGACTCTTGTGCGGTATTCACTATAAAAAAAATGACAAAATAATTGGAACCGGTTCCAAAATAACCAGTTCATTAAAATTAGTATGGACAGTTCCAGTGACCGGGATGAAAATATCGAATATTTCTAGTCGGTTATAAACTTTGATTTATCAAACACTTGATTTGATCAGGTATTTGAGTTCTTCCTTACCTAACCTAACCCAACCTTCCTCTTCATTATCTCCTAACCTTCCCCACTACCTTAAGCCTCAAAACATACTACATACTCTAGACGGTTGGGAGCAGCCAGGACTCTTGTGCGGTATTCACTATAAAAAACAAAAAATAGAACATAATTGGAACCGGTTTCAAAATAACCAGTTCTTTAAATGAGTATAGACAGTTCCAGCGACCGGGACGGAAATATCGATTATTTTTATTCGGTTATAAACTTTGATTTATCAAACACCTGATTTGATCAGGTATTTGATTTCTACGGCAGGTTGTTAGGAATTGTTTTTAAATGCCCAATGAACGAAAAAGAATCTTAAATAAAAACGCTGGGCTCTATCCGAATAAATAATTTAATTCGCTTCCCGTAGATGTATTGTACGCATTGCGGCAATAGCGGAAACACCACAGAGGCGTGCCGTCGCCATTTCGACATTTTCAAAAATATGTATACTCAATGAGGAACTTAACTGCATGCAATGTAGAGTCAGCTATGATATTATTGTTCCAACTAAATATTGATTTGGATCGAGTGGTTCTCGTTGGTAAATGCAACGTAAATTCAGTTTATCAGGGCTGTCTGTTTTTGAAAGTTTTTTTTCACGTGAATACCGCATAAGGATCTCTATGGCATCCCCAATTGGGACATTTTGTGAGGCTGAAGGTAGTGGGGAAGGGAAGGAGACAGAGAATAGGAGTGTTAAGAAGTGTTTAGCTATTCAGATCTGGTCGCCAAACACGGCTAAAGCCATTTCAAGCATCGTTTCGATTCTGAATGGTGGTCTTTCACTAGGGCGAAACTAGAGCCAGTGAGACTATGGCATCTCCAATTGGGGCATGTTGTGAGGCTGAAGGTAGTGGGGAGGGAAAAGAGACAGAAAAGAGGAGGGTTAGAAAGTGTCTCGCTATTCAGATTTGGTCACCAAACACGGCTAAAGCCATTTCAAGCAACGTTGCGATTATGAGTAGTGGTTTTTCACCAGGGTGATACTAGAGCCAATGAGACTATGGCGTCTCCGATTGGGACATTTTGCGAGGCTGAAGATAATGGGAAGGGGAAAGAGACAGAGAAAAGGAGGGTTAGGAAGTGTCTCGCTATTCAGATCTGGTCGCCAAACACGGCTAAAGCCATTTCAAGCAACGTTTCGATTCTGAATGGTGGTCTTTCACCAGGGCGATACTAGAGCCAGTGAGACTATGGTATCCCCAATCGGGGTATGTTGTGAGTCAGAAGGTAGTGGAGAGTGGATGGAGATGGGGAAGGAGAAGGTTAAAAGTACCTGGCTATTCAGATCTCGTCACCAAACATGGCTAGAGCCATTTCAAGCGACGTTTCAATTCTGAATGGTGGTCTTTCACAATGGCGATACTAAAGCCAGTGAGACTATGACATCTCCAATCGGGGCATGTTGTGAGGCTGAAGGTAGTGGGAAGGGGAAAGAGACAGAAAAGAGGAGGGTTAGGAAGTGTCTCGCTATTCAGATTTGGTCGCCAAACATGGCTAAAGCCATTTCAAGCAACGTTTTGATTCTGAATGGTGGTCTTTCACCAGGGCGCTACTTAGAGTATCTACCACTCTGGAACGTGCCGCAAATATACTGTAAATTATTTCATATTAATCATATGTGAAGCAGCACTTATTGTTATTGTCAAATTTATTTGCGCGTGCCGGCCGAGGCAGCTGTCACTAAAAATAAAAAAACTGAAAATAGCAAAACTCAATAATAATAATATTAAATTTAATTCAATTAAATTCAATTAAATTATATAAAAAAAAGTAAAAAATGTTTTTTGGTTAGGTGCAGATAAAAATTTAAAATTTCAACGGCCGCCGCTGGTTGGGGGGAGGGGCTTAAGGAAGGGGCCGTTGGGAGGGATTAATAAATGAAGAGATACGAGGTAGCTAGTTCAACAAACGTACTGTTTTATAAAATAGTAAAAACGACTCGTTCCTACACTTCGGCATCAACTGTGAATAAGTTTTCATTTTATTAAGCTGATGAGATAAATTAATTAATATAAGTTACTTTGTACATTCAAGTTTACAAGTAGCTAAATACAATCAATATTTTTTTAAAATTTATAATATTTTAACTCCTCATGAGGTGGGGTACTCCCTCATCTTAGAGAGGGTCCAGAAAAGGTTCCTGAGATTTCTATACATGAGGGAGTACGGCCACTACCCGTGGCTCTACCCAACGAACTTTCTCCTGGGCACGCTCGGACTTCACTCCTTACAGCTCAGGAGAGAGGGGTATGCCGCCACTCACTTCTTCAGACTGCTGCGGGGCTATATTGTAAACCCTGCTATTTTGGAGCGCGTAAGTCTCTATGTTCCTGATGACTATCTAAGACAGCGTCTTCATAGATTATTCTATCTTCCTGCCTGTAGGACCAACCTGCCAATGGTTCTGCCGGTGGGGGAGAAATGTTATTTGCTCCTGAACAAAATCTCTTCCGATATCGACTTATTTCATGTCAGTGAGGAGAGATTCAGAAGTGAAATCCTATTGATTCTTGAAAGAGTTTCTCCTCATTGACCTGATTATCACCACTGCCTAAAATTTAATTTTTCTTGCGTATCTATATGTTACTATAATTTGTAAAAATTAAATCTTATTTCTTATATGCATTAAATTTAAAAAGTTTGTCATGTATAAGGAATTTAATTAAAAAATATTATTATTATTATTATCAGTCACGTCGTTTCGTTGCCATGCTTTGTATCTCTCGGTTTCATGACAAAACACAACATGGTAAAACAGGACAACGATGAAACAATGCACCATTGACAGAATATTTAATTTGTTTAAAAAATTTAAAAAAAATAACTTGTATCAGACCACGAATATTGCTTTAAATTTTATGACCAAGCGGTTTCGTAAAAACTAAACATTATCGATGGATAATTAAATTAAACTTTAAAAAATAAAGTGTGCAATTTATGGTCAGTTTGCTCACCTTGCACGAGAGTGGAACACCGAACTGGCAGTGTAGTCAGTTTTTGATTATTTTTACCTGACTCGGCGGACCTGTGCATGACTAAGAATAAGGCTAGGGTTGTTATACATCCATCCATATCACATATCGACATAATGTTTTTGTTTATCCGGATAACCACTTTTTCACAGTATTGTTATCAACAAAAATATAGCATATAACCTAAAAAACCGTTTAGTTGTGTCAAGTTAAGTGGCAAAATAAAAAATGTGGGCGGAGTCTTGCGGTGACCCAGGAGCCCAAGATCATCGTGACAGTATATAGAAACGGTGTATTATATTTGCTGTCTCTTTTTCTCTCATGCTGTACGACGTAAAAAGCCGAAGAAAGTGATTTATTGCAAGTTTGTATAGGTTGGGTAAAAATAATTAGCTCTCTCTCCATACATTGTAACTTTAAGTCGGTAGCTGAGTGGAAATTTTTTTTTTTACAATAACTCCACACATCTTCGGGGATGCTGTGTAGAGGTTTTCTTGAAAAAAATACGAACTTGGGTCTTGAAGAGACCTGTTGAAGGAGGGGAGGAAACACAGAGGCCGGTAAATCGTTCCATAGCCGAGCTGTTGAACATAAGAACGAGTCGTAAAAGCGACCCGTTCTCATGTATTTTTGTCAACCGGCGGAAATGTTGGGCGCGCGCTAAGACGAGTTTCCCGACTATGCACCGGTGCCGAAGGGATCAATGACATAAGTTCCTCGTTATCTTCCATTGAAATACCTGTTTAACAAGGACAGTTTCCCACCTGAAATCTAGCATATAACCTTTGCAAATCCGTTGGTTAAGATAGGAGAATCTATCAAACGGACCGCCCGTTTCGGTGCACAGGAGTCCAAGAATTTTTTTCAGGTATTTAGGGGCTCCAGACTAGAGGTGGCTGCCAAATTCAACAGTGGGGCATACTTGAAAAAGCCTACAGGGTCAAAGCAGTTGTGTACTGTTAGTATAGGTTGCGGGCCCTGTACATTAGCCCAACTTTCCATACATTGTTAACTTTACAAATCGGTCAGATTCCCAGCCGGACGTCATGGGTTCAATTCCTCTGCTGGCTAGGTCCTTAGTCGTCCATCACTGCACAAGCAACATCTTCGGCTTATTATGATGGCGGTAGGAGTTTTTCAAATATTGTCAGGTATTCGTAACCAGGAAATGTTTGCCTTTCTCCAAAACAAATTCTGACATATTTTCTCACAAAATCTATTCGACTTGATCACGCCAGCTTCAGACAGTCGTACCTACGACCGAACTCAAATACGCCGACTGTTAAATACACACGGAAGGGTAGATATGCCGCAATCCGACCTGAGTAAATATTTAATATTCATACGTTTGTTGGAAACCACCCTTCATCCATAGTATTCGCACAAAGGTATGCTTGTACGTTTTATCAACTCTGGGGCGTAGTGATAATTGACTTGACGTTTAAATACATGAAAACTTATGGTTATTTAAAAAAACAAATATAGTTTGGGTTTTTAGTTAGTTTTATACCAAAGAGACTATAGCATCCCTGATCGGGTGTTTTTTAATTTTCTTTTTTACGTGGGAAGGAAGAGATGGGGAAGACCAAGTTTTAAAAGTACCTAGCTATTCAGATCTGGTCACCAAACACAACTAGCAACAGTGTTTCGATTCTGAATGGTGGTCTTTCACCAGGGCGATACTTAGAATATTAACCACTCTGGAAACCTTAGATGAATTAAATAATGTAGATACGTTACTGATACAACGCGCGTGACTGCGCGATACTAAGCCAACGTGGCATACCTGAGATTTACTGCGTTTAGTCTCGCACAAACATTCGTTTGACAAACAAGCTGTCACCAGCTGCCACAAACGCATCGCTGTAAGCTCTTTTCTGAGATAAAATGCCTTCCTGTGCTTTTGACAAGTGTAAAAATCATTCGGGAACAAAAAACAAATCTCATGGAGTTTCTTTTCATGCGAAGTACACACAAATCACTTATTATTTCAATTATTACAATTATTCACAACCAAATGGTGTAAGTGAGATAGCGAATGCCGAAATACATAAGTGTGTGGAAGACAACCTAGCGACAGTACACGAGTACGTCGCATGCTACTTCGCTCGTAAGTTCGTTAGGGAAGAGAAGGATGTAACGCGGAGATGTAACACGGGACGTTCATATAGCTATCTCATTCTTACACACATATTCTGCTTGGTGTGGCTATCATTTTCATGCATTATGAGATCTTAGAGTTGAATATGACGTGTCTTGTATTTTAACTCTATGCTGGAAACTGCATGTATTATGAGTGTCTATCATGACTGAAGGTCGTGACGAAGGGAAAGGGTAAGGTTAAGGCGAAAATTGAGAAGTACGCGGCCGTTCAGATCTAGTCACCATCCTTTTGAATTATACTCGGCTTACAATAAGAGCGCAACAGTAAAATTAGCATTTTGCATGGATTAAAAAATAGATGGAAAAAAACAATTTTTTTAACTAACTGACTAACCATCGCGCCGTTTTCCCACAGGGGTAGGCAGATAGGACGGACCGCCACACAATTCTGGCTTGGTGCAAACTCCTTGCTTCATTTACATTCATAAATACTGTTCTGTTCTTCTGTATTATAATAAATTATTTGATTCATTTGATCGTGTTATGTCTTCCTCGGGCGTCCCTGACTTCTTGTTCCATTCACTTTCGCAACATATATTATTTTCATATTCCTTTCTTAGTTCATTCGCTCTACATGCCCAAACCGTATAAGCGTCTCTTTCTTGATCCTATTCTTTACGCTTACATCAGCCTTGCATTCTTTCCAAATATTCACATTTTTAACACGGTCAAATATGATTTCACCGCACATACGCCTCAGGGATCTCATTCTACAGCGTTTGGTCTACTTTCATCCTACTTTTGCCAGCTTCATATGTCACTGCACATATTAGGGTTAGTATAAGCACTCCATTGTGGATTGCTAGCTTCGCTTCTTTGGACAATTTCTTATTAGGGCCAACAAAGTTCAGTCCTCCATTAATTGAGTTTCCTGCATTCCCCCTTCTTTCAATATCCTCATCGGCCTTTCCATCTCTCTAGAACATACCTCCCAAATACACAAACTTGGATCGAAAAATTGTTTTAATGAAGTAAGAGCATTATTGTAAGATTCCACTCTGCAATGTTCTATTATTGACTTCCTCCACGGTCGAGTGGTAAGACGCTCGACTACGAATCCAAAAGTCGCGGGTTCAAACCTGGCGTGAGCAAATACATTATTTATTTAATAAATATAAAATAATATATAGCATATTTACGGCACATTTCAGATTGGTTGATACTCTAAATATCGCCCTGGAGAAAGGTCACCATTCCGAAATGGCTTTAGCCGTGTTTGGTGACCAGATCTGAATAGCCTGGTACTTTCTGACCTTAATTTTTCTCATCTCCTTCCCCTCCCCACTATCTTCAGTCTGACAAAATACTTCGATTGGGGCTACCTTAGTCTCACTGGCTGTAGACACTTAGGACTCTTGTAAAGTATTCACTGTAAAAAATATATTTTCCAATTTGCATCGTTTTATATCATAAAACTAAAACCGTAAATAAATATAAATTATTTGATATTGTCTTTATTTCATCTTTTGACCGCCTACAAAGTTAAGCGTGTCGATCTGTAATAATATTGAATCGATTAACCAATTCAAATGGAAATAAAAATGGTGACCAGATCTGAATAGCCAGGTACTTCCCAACCTTCCTCTTTCTCATCTCTTTACCCTCACTACCCATAGCCGTATAACATTCTCCAATTGGGGATGCCATAGTCTCACTGGCTCTAGACGGTTGGGAGCAATTGGGACTCTTATGCGGTATGATACGGACCAGGAGAACTAGGTTCTGGATGAGGACTTTTAGATATCTTTAATAAGTACTTACGCCATGCTGGCTTTTTCGGAGAGCGTCATCGTGTTGGTTCGTTCGTTAGATAGGGGTGAGAAACTTGGCCTTCTTTTTGGTAGGGGAGGATTACAAATATTATACAAGGAAGGAAATACAGAAATGAAAACTCAAAAAGAAGGTGCCTTCGGTGAAAGGCTTGTATTTTAGCAAATAAATTTACGCTACTAGGAAAAGCTTTAATTCTTTGTGGACACCGTGAGCTTAAATGAAGTTAGGGGCATTATTTAAATCAAATTATAATTCACAATACCCTGAGCGATCGTAGTAGACTCGATTTGCGGATGCGGCTTTAAAGCGTCGGCTGGATTCGCAGATGTCCTGATGTTAGCGCGGGAGGGCCTGTTCAGGGGTGAGCACGTCCGTTCCGTGAAACTGTCTAAACTGTAGAGAGCTTGGTGACCGCGCGCGAGACGCCGGGTAGACTCCTGCTTTGAGCCTCCTCCCCTTTTGGGGTTGCCCGTACGTAATAAAATAGAATGATTTTAATATTAGGTTGAGTACTTTAAAATATTAACAGACGGGGTTTAAAGTTAATGTTTACGAAAATATCGTTAAATAACAGGTATTCACATTGAAAAATAAAATAAATTAAAACTGGCATTTTTTTTAACACTGTTGCTGGGACAAATGACACGCCGGGAAAGGATTTGGCCTAGCCGGGCTACGAATTTCCTGTTGCACGGTGACAGGGTTTACTAGCACACCATTGATGTCATATTTCACGGTGCCCCTTCATAATACAGTTTCCGTTTGAATTTGTAACAACACCCCGCTTCGACGCGCTCTTGCCTAAAATAATACAACGCGGCTATTAATTAGCGTATTCACTCATTATTCCATAGAGTAGGCATTCGTCTTTTGTATACGCCATACACACTGATGCCACAGTGCCTTCCGACCATCTGTTATAAAGGTATTAAAATCTCCCTTCATTAAAAAATAAATAAAAATATATCTGTTTTTGGTAAACGGTAGCCATAAAAGTAGACTGAATGCTTCGGAAATGAGATCCCTGAGGCGTATGTTCCTACGAAAAAAAAAAAATATATATATATAAATATATATATATATATATATATATCTGTTTTGGTAAACGGTGGCTAAAAGTTGCGGAAATGACCGTGTTAAAAATGTGGATATCCGGAGATTTGATTATGCTCGATTGTGATTGATGTACTTGATCGTGCCATCGTGTCTTTCTCGGACGTCTCCGACTTCTTCTTAAATTATTTTATTCTATTAATGTATCAAAACACTTTTAATTTAGATAATAAATTTATACGTAGTATGTTTGCGGCACGTTCCAGAGTGGTAGATACTCATCGTATCGCCCTGGTGAAAGACCACCATTCAGAATCGAAGTTGAGACTCTTGTGTGGTATTCAATGTAAAAAAAGCAAGGATTATTTGATTTTTATAGTTAATACCGCAAAAGACCTTCAGTCTCCCAACCCCTCTTGGGGAGCCAGTGAGACTGGCTCTCCCCGGTCGGGGTATGTTGAGACTCTTGTGACGGATTCAATGAAAAAAAAGGAACGAGAAAAGTAAAAGAAAGGTTTGAAGGCACCTGGCTATTCAAATCTGGTCACATACGGCTAAACCATTTCAATCAAACGACGTTTAGATTCTAAATGGCGGTCTTTCACCAGGGCGATACTCAGAGTATCTACCACTCTGGTGTAGAATCGACAGACCAATGTTTTTAAGCATTGTTTATTGCTTGGCTGATGCCTTAAAGATGTAAAATTGAATTTTGAATAATTGTGAATTTATATTTAATGAAAAAATAATACGAAATAATATTTGTCCTACACTTAGAGTTTATAGAGTGGTATCTATCCAAGGCAGTGTAGTCAGTTTTTGATGATTTTTACCTGACTCGTCAGACCTGGGCGTAGCTAGGACTAAGGTTAGAGTATTTATACATCCATTTATATCACATATCGACATGATGTTTTTGTTTATTCGTATAACCACTTTTTCACAGTATTGATATCAACAAGAATATAGCATCTGACCTAAAAAACCGTTCAGTTGTGTCAAGTTTAGTGGAATAATAAAAAATATGGGCGGAGTCACGCGGTGACCCAGGAGCTTAAGATCATTGCGACAGTACATAGAAGCCGTCTATGAAATTCGTTATCTCTTTCTCTCTCATGGCGTACTGCGTAAAAACCCGGAGAAACTGATTTATCGCAAGTTTTTGTAGGTTGGGTAAAAATAATTAGCTCTCCCTCCATATATTGTTACTTCCAGATTGTGACAGTGCGTAGAAGCGGAGTATTATATTTGCTGTCTCTTTCTCTCTCATGGTGTTCGACGTAAAAAACCGGAGAAAGTGATTTTTCGCAAGTTTGTGTAAGTTGGGTAAAAATAATTAGTTTTCCCTTCATATATTGTTACTTCAAGATTGTGACAGAACGTAGAAGCGGAGTATTATATTTTCTGTCTCTTTCTCTCTCATTTTGTACTGCGCAAAAACCGGAGAAAGTGATCTATCGCAAGTTTGTATAGGTTGGGTAAAAATAATTAGCTCTTTCTGCATATATTATTTCTACAAGGTCCTACATTACAGAGCCGTAGACTCCATCCCGGGATCCCGTCCCCTCTGTCTCATTACTTATTCCATCTAATCATACTGTGTCAACTCGGCTGTATTTTCACAGCGGCTCTGCAGCACTGGCGGAGGTAGGGTTGCCAGTTATCTTTAAATTAATAACCGATGTAGTGTTTCTCTGTATCTGTGGCAACCCCCCTCCCCTATTCGAAATTGGGGTTGTCGCGGTACTCGTGAAATGTAACGCGTTTGATGCTTGATTTTTTCCGCCTCGCGAAAGCGAAACGTTGAGAGCTCCATACGATTTCAAACTACGCGATGTCACAAAAGGTGAATTTAGAAGAAACAAGTCAAAGGTGTTTTTAAAAGTTTTTTCAAAAAGAATTATCAATTCATATAACTGCATAAAAATGAGTTTCGACTGCTTCCAACCAGTTGGGGTGTGTTGTGATACTGAGATTAGTGTGAAGTGAAAGATGAAGGTTTAGAAGTAGATGGCTATTCAGATCTGGTCACGAAACGCATTTAAGGTAACGTTTTGATTCTGAATGGTGAACTTTCACGAGGGCGATATTGAAAGTACTACCACTCTTTATTTTGAATGGTAAAAGTTTGGTTCTCTTTTTAGTAAACGGTTTTTATACTAGAGAGCTATTTGTGGCTCTACCCGTGTTTGGTGACCAGATCTGAATAGCCAGATACCTCCCAACCTTCTTCTAACCCATTTCCTTCTCCTTCCTACTACATTTAGCCTCAAAACATACCCCGATTGGGAATGCCAGAGGTCCCGTAGCGAGAAATCGGTCTAGTCCAATTTTCTCTTTCTCTTTCTCTTTCTCTTTCTCTTTCTCTTTCTCTTTTCTCTTTCTTTTCTCTTTCTCTTTCTCTTTCTCTTTCTCTTTCTCTTTCTCTTTCTCTTTCTCTTTTTCTCTTTCTCTTTCTCTTTCTCTTTCTCTTTCTCTTTCTCTTTCTCTTTCTCTTTTTCTCTTTCTCTTTCTCTTTTCTCTTTCTCTTTCTCTTTCTCTTTCTCTTTCTCTTTCTCTTTCTCTTTCTCTTTCTCTTTCTCTTTCTCTTTCTCTTTCTCTTTCTCTTTCTCTTTCTCTTTCTTTCTTTCTCTTTCTCTTTCTCTTTCTCTTTCTCTTTCTCTTTCTTTCTCTTTCTCTTTCTCTTTCTTTCTCTTTCTCTTTCTCTTTCTCTTTCTCTTTCTCTTTCTCTTTCTGATCCGATCCGATCCGATCCGATCTCTTCTGATCTCTTTCTCTTTCTCTTTCTCTTTCCGATCTTTCTCTTTCTCTTTCTCTTTCTCTTTCTCTTTCTCTTTCTCTTTCTCTTTCTCTTTCTCTTTCTCTTTCCGATCCGATCCGATCCGATCTTTCTCTTTCTCTTTCTCTTTCTCTTTCCGATCGATCTTCCGATCCGATCCGATCAATCCGATCCGATCCGGATCCGATCCGATCCGATCCGATCGATCCGATTCAATCTCTCCCTCTTCATCCAACGACATAAAGGCACCCCTACCAAACACCACAAGCAACATACATATTTAATGCAGCGATAGAACCTGTTAAATATTTAAACGGGTTTTTTGTTGCTTTTGTCTTCCATATCCCCGCTCCAAAGTCCTGAACAATTCAATGACAATTTAATATGGATTGTTTAAAAATATCCAAGATACACAATGGCGATTTTAGAATCCAATGATAAAGTTACATTGTTGTTGAATTAAGGGTGTGTTAATTTCATGAAGCCGCAGCTCGCCATCGCTTCATTACAACTACTGTCTTTTTTTTTTTTTGTATTTTATAATTTTCTCTGCTCATAAAAAAAAAACGTATCGGAGCCTACGTTTAACCAGTCGTACCCATCTCGCTCTAGTTTGGTAGTCTCGGTCCATCGCAGCCTTCCTCCTTGATCTGTTTCTTCATCTGTTTTATGCATCCGGTTAGAGAGAGATACGAAAGGATGTACAATCCTTAGAACCAGAGGCGGACCTCTGTAAATTTTCCGATGGGCTGATATCAGAAATTTTCTAAAATGTTGAACCAGATCGAACTGAACCTCTCAAAGACACACGTTGACAAATTTCTTCTAACTGCCCCTTCCTATACCTGCTTCACAACTTTGCTCAACACGGTGGGGATATATTGTCCCTCGGATTTACAGAGTGCGGACAAAAGAACAAACCCTTCTGAGGTGTTAAATAAAAAAATATTTTAAGCAACGTTTTTTGTGAATACCGGACATATATCAAGGTGTTACTGCATTTTTTTCTTCTATTCTGCATCAAATTAAAAAATACCAAAATTGGTGTTTAATTTCATGGTTCATCTGAATTAATTGGGCTTCGAACTCGTGGCCTCTAGATTTGGAGACTATAAACACATCGTTCTGTCAAGTAGATCAGAAAAATCTTCTTTTTTTTCGTGCATTTTCCCCTTTCTCAAAGTTAGTAAATTCTTCACACATAATTGTACATTCGTCCGCTATTCACCCATCCATCTGTAGTGAGATGTTGCCGGGCGCCCTCTGTGTGTTTAATGGAATTGTATTTACGCAGTTATGAACCCGGCCATGAGGTGTCCGGGACTACCCGACGTTACCTATACTAGAGTAACATATTGATTTCTTGGACATAATTTTATGTCCAAGAAACATAATATATTTTATAAATCTCAAAAATATACATTTAAATCCAAGTCCTTCCCCGCCTCTAATGGTTGTAATTTCTCCACACATCATCGTGTCTCCGTCCGCCATTCGCTCATCCACCTGTAGTGGGGTGTTGCCGTACGCCCTCTGTGTGCACAATGGAATTGTATTTACACGGCGCTGTGCTCCGGGCGGGGGGTGTCCGGGGCTACCCGACGCTAATACTTCTAGACTTGTGCAATGGGTTCCTGGGGGAAGGGGGTTAAATGTAGCCAATTATTTTGGTGGGTAATTGGTTTTCGATTTTCGGGAAAACTTTGAAGGACTGAAATTCTCCAATGGAAGGTGGTGTGCTTAAGAAATATAAGTAATGTAATATGCATAACCTTGGCAACACAATGTATGGAGAGAGAGCTAATTATTTTTACCCAACCGATACAAACTTGCGATAAATCACTTTCTCCGGGTTTTTACGTCGTACACCATGAGAAAGAAAGAGACAACAAATATAATACTCCGCTTCTACGTACTGTCACAACCTCAGAGAAAGAATCTAAAGGAGGGATGGCTAATTTGTTTACCCAACCCATCCGAAATTGTAATAAAACACTTTCTCCGAGTTTTTACGTCGTACACCATGAGAGAAAAAGGGACAACAAATTTTTTTGGACCACTTGAACGTATCGTAAGGATGTTCTTAAGGTCCTGGTTCACGGCGGGGCTCCGCCCACATTTTTCATTATGCCACTAAACTTGACACAAATAAACGGTTTTTTAGGTTAGATGCTATATTTTTGTTGATAAAAATACTGTGAAGAAGTGGCTATACGAATACACAAAAACATTATGTCGATATGTGCTATGAATGGATGTATAAATACCGTAGCCTTAGTCTTAGCCACGCCCAGGTGCGCCGAGTCGTGTTAAAATCATCAAAAACAAGTCCAAAACTGACTTCACTGCCTTGGGTAGATACTACTCTACCAACTCTATGGACACAATGATCTTGGGCTCCTGGGTCACCGCGGGACTCCGCCCACATTTTTTACTGTGCCACTAAACTTGACACAACTAAACGGTTTTTTAGGTTATATGCTATATTTTTGTTGATATCAATACTGTAAAAAAGTGGTTATACGAATAAACAAAATTATTCTGTCCACGTGTGCTATGAATGGATGTATAAATACCCTAACCTTAGTCTTAGCCACGCTCATGTTCGCCAAGTCAGGTGAAAATCATCAAAAACTGACTACACTGCCTTGGATTGATACCACTCTATATATTAGAAGGTCATAACATATTTAATTCATATTAAAAAAATAAATATATATATATATATATTTTTTTTTAATATAATATATAATACCAGATCTGACCTTCCTCTTACCAATCTCCTACCCCTCCTGACTACCTTAAGCCTTAAAACATGCCCTATTTTGGGAATGCCATAGTCTCACTGGCTCTAGACGGTTGGGAGCAGTTGAGACTCTTGTGCGGTATTCATATAAAAAAAAAAAAAACATCAAATTGACCACAAAATAACTAACCATCACGCCGTTCCACCGCAAGGGTAGGCAGAGAGAACGAACCGTCACACTTGGCACACTAATAATACTAGTAAGTATTTGATTTAATTGATCGTGCCACGTCTTTCTCAGGCATCCCCGACTTCCTCAACCATTTACTTTTGCGTGATATATCATCCTTACAGTAAAATTATTATATGTTAGTTAAATGTATTCCAGACTTGTAAAAATCATTAGAAATTATTTTTTTTTTTCAAAATTCAATGCATTTAATAACTGTTTTTTTTTTTAAATATACCTTTAAATATATATTTTTTATAGTGAAAACCGCACAAGAGTCTCAACTGCTCCCAACCGTCTAGAGCCAGTGGGACTACGGCATCCCCCATAAGGTATTTTGTGAGACTGAATGTAATGGGGAGGAGAAAGAGATGGGTTAGAGGAAGGTTGAAAAGTACCTGACTATTCAGATCTAGTCATCAAACATGCCTTAAGCTATTTCAAACAAGAGTGCTTCGATTCTGAATGGCGGTCTTTCAACAGGGCGAACCAGTCAGACTATGGCATCTCCTAATGGGGTATGTTGTGAGACTAATGATAGTGAGTAAGGGAAAGGAGATGGGAAAGATTAAAGTTGAAAAGTGCCTGGCTATTCAGATCTGGTCACCAAGCACGGCTAAAGCCATTTCAAGCAACAGTGTTCCGATTCTGAATGGTGGTCTTTCACCAGGGCGATACTCAGAGTATCTACCACTCTGGAACGTGCCGCAAATAAACCATACATTATTTAATATGAATTAAATGTAATTAATTTGTGCGCGCCGGGTTTGAACCCATGACTTCTTGATTCGTAGTAGAGCGTCTTACCACCCGACCACGGATACTTTGATTAAATTAAATTTATCCAGTCCTGATCCCCAGGGCGTTTGCCCACTCTGCCCGAGTGCGCCCGCGCCACTGCTCTAGCGCCACTTGCAAAGAAAACACACTTACGTTAACCTCAAGTCAGGCCTGGTCAAGCGAGATAAGAAAACAGCCCGGACTCAGCCGGGGTTAGTTTGATGGGTGGAGGATTATTGGGCAAGTGTTAGGGGGCGGAAGCGACTGTTTGCACCCCCCACTTCACGATCGATCATAAAAATATAACTTCGGCAGTGAATACGTGAATTCTTTCGTCCAGCGGTGGAATTTTATGACTTTGGAGAGACAATGTATGGAGAGAGAGCTAATTATTTTTACCCAACCTATGCAAACTTGCGATAAATCACTTTCTCCGGGTTTTTACGTCGCACACCATGAGAGAGAAAGAGACAACAAATACAATACTCCGCTTCTACGTACTGTCACAATGATCTTGGACTCCTGGGTCACCGCGGGACTATGCCCAAATTTTTTATTATGCCACTAAACTTGACACAACTAAACGGTTTTTTAGGTTAGATGCTATATTTTCGTTGATATCAATACTGTGAAAAAGTGGTTGTACGAATAAACAAAAACATTGTGTCGATATGTGATATGAATGGATGTATAAATACCCTAGCCTTAGTTTAAGCCACGCCAAGGTCCGCCGAGTCAGGTAAAAATCATCAAAAACTGACTACACTGCCTTGGATAGATACCACTCTTTATACTCTAAGGTTCTTACCTACAAGTTTAGTGGCATAATAAAAAATGTGGGCAGAGTCCCGCGGTGACCCAGGAGATCATTGTGACAGTACATAGAAGCGGAGTGTTATATTTGCTGTCTCTTTCTCTCTCATGGTGTACGACGTAAGAACCTGGAGAAAGTGATTTATCGCAAGTTTGTATCGGTTGGGTAGAAATAATTAGCTATCTCTCCATACATTGTTTATCCGAGGTGAAAACTTAAAAAAATTATCACTTTGAACTCCAACAGATGTCGTAATGTTTTTTACCAGAATTTGTTCGTTAGTTAAAAAGGCTGTAAGCCACCCTTCACCTTCAAAAACTATGTTTATTTATATATAAAAAGCCGCAATAAATTACAATATGATATTTTGTGGAACTGATCTCTTTAGAGAAATCCCTTTTTAAAGTTTCTTTGAAAAAATCCGGAGAAAAGGATAGAATTTATGCCCGAAGTTTGTACCGAGGGGGTTGTACTGTAAGAAAGGTGAACAGGCAGTAGATTTACAGATATTGTGAGGGGCGCTAGGGTAGGGTAAGTGCTGATGATGGAGCTACGTTCGCTGCCAAACTCTAAACGAACTATTTATGGAGGGCCGAATGCGCAGTGCT
Organism: Drusus annulatus; assembly: GCA_022651775.1. Classification (NCBI taxonomy): domain Eukaryota; kingdom Metazoa; phylum Arthropoda; class Insecta; order Trichoptera; family Limnephilidae; genus Drusus; species Drusus annulatus. The sequence continues at coordinate 465,536 of JAGWCC010000391.1, read as the reverse complement.
TCTAAAAAATAATGAAAGTGTCGTTTTTATTTGGTGTGTGGTTTTTTATGCGATTCAATACAACAACCAGGACTGAACGCTGTTGGCGCAAAAATAAGAAATTGTCCAAAGAAGCGAAGCTAGCAGTCCACAATGGAGTGCTTATACCAACCCTGATGTATGGCAGTGAGGCGTGGAACTGGCAGAGGAAGGATGAAAGTAGACTGAATGCTGTGGAAATGAGATCTTGAAATGAGATGACCGTATTAAAAATGTGGATATCCGGAAAGAATGCAAAGCTGGTGTGAGCGTAATGAATAGGATCAAGAAAGGGACGCTTGGATGGTTTGGGCATGTAGAGCGAATGAAGGAAGAAAGGAGTGTGAAAAAAATATATGATGCAAAAGTGAATGGAAGAAGAAGTCGAGAACGCCCGAGAAAGACATGGGACGATCAAGTAAATCAAATACTTTAATCGGGTCTTGTGAAGAGTCAGAATAACAGAAGAGTATGTTTGAGACGATGTATGAATGTAAATGAAGCAAGGTGTGTGTGCCAAGACAGAGTTATATGGCGGTCCGTCCTCTCTGCCTACCCCTGCGGAGAAACGGCATGATGGTTAGTTAGTTAGTTAGTGCGAGAGAGTACACTTCTCTTTCTTTAGACTTTTTTCATTAAATTTCGCGGTTCTGATCTACTGAATCGAACCCGTTAATAGCCTCCCTCTCATCACCTTGTTTCTGTCTTATGCAGCGATTCTTACTAGTGACGTCCGTACGTGATTGTGTTGGGCGTATAACGGTATAGTGTGGAAATGTTTTAAGCACCAACATTTTAACTGTCCTCAATCTAATTTTCTTTTCTTTGATTTGACAAATATGTTAAAATGAATTCATACGTTTCATCTGAATTTCTATACCCTTAGCTTTTAGTAAATTGTTTTTTTAATCTGTCGATGTACACATGCACTGTTATACCCATATCTGAACCTTTATTTCTCATGATTTACGATAACGATCATGATTTTAGATAGTTTTAATTTGTATTATTATTATGTATTATTTTCTCTTTTGTTAGTTAATCTTATTAGCATAATTAATTTAGTGTGAAGCGCACTTGAGGCGAAATATCACAAAACTGCGCTATATAAGTTCACTGCTATTATTATTATTAAGTACTTGCGCAATAGTCAAGCACGGATAGTGTCATTTCAAGCAACGTTTCGATTTTCAATTGTGCTCTTTCTCCAGGGCGATACTGAGAGTATCTAAAACTCTGCAACAAACCGCAAACATAGTATATAAGTAGAATTTTATTTTAATCACAGTGAAAATATGACTTATGAATTAAATAAATTTATTTTGTTCTTGATGGGCTTAGAACCCGCGAACTCTGGACTCGAAGCCAAAACATTTTCCACCTTGCCACATTTTTTTTTCATAGTTAATACCGCGCAACTGCTCTCAACCGTCTAGAGCCAATGAGACTATGGCGTCCCCTATTGGGGTATGTTGTGAGGCTGAAGGTAGTGGGGAAGGGAAAAAGATGGGAAAGATAAAGGTCGGGAAGTACCTGGCTATTCAGATCTGGTCACCAAACACTACAAAAGCCATTTCAAGCAACGTTTCGATTCTGAATGGTGGTCTTTCACCAGGGCGATACTAAGAGTATCTACCACTCTTGGACGTTGTGGTAAATATACTGTTTGTTATTTTATATTAATTAAATGTGTTATGACACATTTTTGTTGAATCAGCGCACGCATGGTTTGAACCTGCGACCGCTGGATCGTGGTCGAACGTCTTACCACTCGACCACGGAGGCCGTCAATAAAATAACAGAGAAATAAAAAAAAACTTTTTGTAAAAATATCTAAACCACAGCCAGAAAAAAAATAAATATTTCAAACTTAGAATACATAGAGTGAGTACCTGTCCAAAGCAGTGTGGTCAGTTTTCGATGATTTTTGCCGGACTCGGCAGACCTAGGGTGGCTAGGACCAAGGCTAGGGTATTTATACATCCATTAATAGCACACGTTGACATAATATTTTTGTTTTTCGTATAAAAACTTTATCAAAGTATTGTTATCAACAAAAATATGGCATCTAACCTAAAAAACCGTTTAATTGTGTCGAGTTTAGTCGCATATGAAAACATGTGGGCGGAGTCCCCAGGAGACGCGGGAGACCAAGATCATCACAGTAAATAAAAGCGGTGTGTTATTTTGTTGTCTCTTTCTCTCTCATGGTGTACGACGTAAAAACCCGGAGAAAGTGATTTATCGCAAGTTTGTATAGGTTGGGTAAGAATAATTAGCTCTCTTTCCATACATTGTTACTCCGAGATTTCAAATATATGAAATAAGGAGTACATTTTTTCCGCGGTTGACGGCAAGAGGGGTAAAAGTTAAAAAGGAGTTGATATTCAGACGGGATCCGCGAATGGGCTATAATTCGTCGCCACCTATGATTTGTGGCTTGACACTTGCACCTCTCTTGCGGTGCGGAGCGGGCCGCCAGCTCGTATATCTGGAGGTAATCGCGCCGTGGGGCTTTGAAATTCCACAAAAGAAAATGTGGAAAACATGCCTGCCAGGTTTTGTCAAGTTTCAAGGCCACAGGGGAATTTTGAAAAGGGGTGAAGTTTTCTTATTTCAAATACAACGTTCATAGGCTTGGATAAAATCACACAGAAAAAGCTTAGATGAATTAAATAATGCAGATACGTCACTGACACAACGCGCGTGAATGCACTTAACCGAGTCCGCCAGACGCACCTGAGACTTACTGCGTTCAGTATCACATAAACATTCGTTCGGCAGACAAGCTGTCACCAGCTGTCACAAACGCGTTGCTATAGGCTTCTTTCTGACAAAAAATGCCTTGAGAGGTTTAAAATCATTGAAGAGCAAAAAACATACCCCATGGAGTTTCTTCCCATTTATAGCTACCCACAAATCACTTATTAATTCAATTCAATAAATACAATTATTCACAAGGTTTTTAGGTACAAGAACGGTGTATGATAGCGAATGCAGAAATACACAGCTGTGTGGAAGAAAACCACGGCTAGTGACGCAATATCCGATTATAACAGTAGCGTGGGACGTTCGTATAGCTATCTCATCCGTACACACATATTCTTTGAATGGCTACCCTTTTCATACGCGGGTGAAACGTAAAACTAGACAGTACCAGTAGTGCTACATTTTTCGTAAGATTTGTATGAATATGAGGTGTCTTGTATTTTATGTCTATGTGAGGGAAAAAGTTAGCAAAGCCAGTAGTCCACAATGGAGTGCTTATACCAACCCTGTTTAGTGAGAGTACGGAAACAGCGTTCAATATAGTTGTAAATGATGAATGCTTGAAGCAAGAGGGTGGGTTTGTGTATTTGGGAAGTATGTTCTAGAGAGATAAAAAGGCTGATGGGGATACATCAAGAAGGGTGAATGCAGGAAACTCCATTAATGGAGGGCTGTTCTTCAAAAAATTCTCCAAAGAAGCAAAGCTAGCAGTCCACAGTAGAGTGCTGATACCAATCCTGATGTGTGGCAGCGAGGCATGGAGCTTGCAGAGGAAGGATCAAAGTAAACTGAATGCTGTGGAAATGAGATCCCTGTCTGGCTAGCAGTCCACAATGGAGTGCTGATACCAACCGTGATGCGTGGCAGTGATATATGCAACTGGCAGAAAAAGGCTGCAAGTGGACTGAATGCTGTGGAAATGAGATCCCTGTGCGAATAGCAGTACACAATGAAGTGTTAGTACCAATCCTGATGTGTGGTAGTGAGCCATGCAACTGGCAGAGGAAGGATGAAAATAGACTGAATGCTGTAGAAATGAGATTCCTGTGTGGATATCAGTCCACAATGGAGTGCTGATACCAATCCTGATTTATAGCAGTAAGAAGTGGGACTGGCAGAGGAAGGATGAAATTAGACTGAATGCGGTAGAAATAAGATCCCTGAGACGTACGTGCAGTAAAACTACGTATAACTGTGTTAAAAATGTGAATATCCGGAGGAATGCAAGGCTGATGCAAGCGCAATGAATAGGATCAAGAAAGGGATGCTGAGGTGGTTTGAGAATGTGGAACGGATGAACAAGAAAAGGAGTGTGAAAAGAATATGTTACGTGAAAATGAATGGAGGAAGAAGTCGGAGACGCCCGAGGAAGACAACATAGCACGATCAAGCGAATCAAATGCTTGAGTCAGGCTATGTAAAGAGTCAGAATAAAAGAAAAGTGTGTATGAATGTGAATGAAGCAAGGAATGTGTGCCAAGACAGAGTTGTATGGTGGTCCGTCTTCTCTGCCCACCGCTGCGGGGAAATGGCGTGATGGTTGATTAATTAGTTAAAAATTATGTTTTTATCAAATAAAACAAAGTTGTTTTCTGGCGTGTTTTAGACCAAAATTTCTTAAACTATTATTATTGTAAAAATTTTGGCTCACTACAATAGTGAAGTTTCCATACTAGATGAAAGACAGTGTACTAATGTGCGTGCATCTGTACTCTACATGCTGCTGCCATCTGGCGGCCTTTGAATAAAGATATCAAGATGCCAGGCGCTGGGCGGGCGCCGTATCAGATGTACAGCGCTGCATGGTTATTCGAACTTTGCCTTACAACAGGGTAGACATGAAAAAACTGATCAAATTTTTATTAGGAAAGCAAAGTCTATCAAACAGTGAACTTTTGCTACAATTTTTTTTGTTAGTTATAATTTTCAGCTGAATATTTATTTCCATCATGAGCTATAAAGCTTAATGCCATTTAACCATTTTTTAAATTTTTTTTTTACATGAATACCGCACAAGAGTCCTAATTGCTCTCAACCGTCTAGAGCCAGGCCAGTGAGACTATGGCATCCCCGATCGGGGTATGTTGTGAAGCTGAAGGTAGTGAAGAGGGGAAAGAGATTGAAAGAGGAAGGTTGGAAATTACCTGGCTATTCAGATCTGGTCACCAAACACGTCTCAAGCCATTTCAAGCAACGTTTCGATTCTGAATGGTGGTCTTTCACCAGGGCGATACTTAGAGTATCTACCACTCTGAAATAAAATAATAACTCCATGGGACATAAGGTAAAGCATAATCTTTTTGTTACACGATATACTTATTTACATTCATTTCTAGGGTAGAATAAGGGCCAATGAAGCACGTTAAAACAATCAAACTATAAAATGAAACTTGAAATGACTGTTAGAAAGGTGTTTGAAAGAGAGAGTACGGAAAAGGGGTGTGATACAGTTGTGAATGATGAATACTAAGAGCAAGTAGATGGGTTTGTGTATTTGCGAAGTGTGTTCTAGAGAGGTGGAAAGGCTGATGAAGATATTGGAAGAAGGATATATGCAGGAAACTCCATAAATGGAGGACTAAAAATAATAAAAGAAACGATGCTAGAGGCCCACAATGGAGTGCTTCTACCAACCCTGTTGTATGGCAGTGAGGCATGGAACTGGAAGAGAAAGGAATAAGTAGACAAAATACTGTAGAAATGAGATATTTGAAGCGTTTGTGCGGTAGAACAAGGGTAGAACCATGTACGACCGTGTTCAAAATGTTGATATCCAGAAATAATGCAAGCAAAATGGATATGATTAAGAAAGGAACGCTTAGATAATTTGGTTGGATGAGGAGCAAATGAACAAAGAAAGGAATTAAAAAAGAACATATGAAAGAATACGAGAAAGTGAATGGAAAAACAAGTCAGGGACGCCCGAGAAAGACATGGCACGATCACAGCGTCCTTGAAGTGATTTTTCACTAAAACGGCGCTATACAAATCATACATCAGTACCTATCGTACTATTGTAGCAATTTTGCTTCAACCTCGCAATTCAACACGCCTATACGACGAATGCAACAGCTGGGAAATACATACTCCGATGTCGCTGATGTATTTAACACGTCAATATCAAACTATAAGTCTGATTGAGTACAGTTGTTGTTATCTGGCAGAGCTAAACTAATAGTTGGATCTGTTATTTAGTATTATTTTTTCTTTTCTTTTACAAAATTTTTGAACCTGTTACATATTAGTAGTTATTGTAAAAACCTATAACGGGTGTAAATAAATAAATACATATTATTATTATTAAGTGAATCAAATACTGTCGGGCCATGTGAAGAGTCAGAATAACAGAAGAGTATGTATGAGACGATGTATGCATGTAAATTAAGCAAGAGGTGTGTGCCAAGACAGAGTTGTATGGCGGTCCGATTCTTTCTGCCTATCCTCGCAGAGGATCGGCGTGATGGTTAGTTAGTTAGTTAGTTTTTGACCAATAACAAAAATAGGATTGATCCTAAATGTGATCCTTGAGGAACGCCACTCGTAGTACGCACTGCCTAACAGGGTTGGTATCAGCACTCCATTGCAGACTGCTAGCTTCACTTCTTTGGATAATTTCGTATTTGCTTCAACAGCGTTTAGTCCTCCATCAATGGAGTCTCCTGTATTCACCCTTCTTTCAATATCCTGAAAATTAATGTTATTTATTATATTTTTACGTACGTCGGTGTGATTTTGTAACCACCGCGTAGTTCACGATCGAGCAGGTTATGAAATATAATGTAGGAATGAAAAGTTGTGTTCATTGCGCGATGTCACCAGCAGGCAGGAACCGGGGACAGATAGCGGGAACCGGGAACTGGAACCGGGACTGAAGCGTGCCGCAGGATATAGGGGCTGGGCCGGGGTGTATTAGATGGGGGGCCACCCTGGCGCGCGTGTATTATTGAACGAGTAGGGTGGCGCATTGTTTGAATAGCTCTGCCTTTGACTAATTTATCACGCAACGTGCACTTATTGGATGCAAATTAAATGTTTTCAATATCTCAACAAAATATAAATAATCAAAAATATTATTTTCCATGTGATGTGATGTGGGTACGTAACAAAAAAAGATTCTTATTTTCAGTTGAATCGAAAACAATTTTATTTTCTGTATGTATTTTCGTAAAAAGGCAATTTAACAAATAAATTAGTTAATTAAAATCAAATAGTAAGTTTGTATTACAACGGAATTCATAAAAAAAAATGTGACCGACCGGTTTCGGTAAACCTAAGTATCATCAACAAATTACCTAAGATTATGTCACGAAAGCGCTTTGATAAGCAAGATAAAATGAGGTTACTACGTCACCCCTTTAGGATTGTAATAGGCTAATTTATATAGCGTCATTTTTGTAAAGTATCACTTCGAGCGCGCTTGGTTAGGTCATATTAAGTTAAGTTAGGTTATGTTCTGTCGGTTAGCTACGTTCGATTTTTGCTTTCAGGTAGGCTAATTTATATAGCGCGTTTTTTGTGGAATATCACCTCAAGGGCGCTTGTTTCGGTAAGGTTAGGTTAGGCTAGCAGGGTTAGGTTAGGTTTTATTGCTTAGGTACGTTCACTATTCTTTCAGGTAGGCTAATTTATATAGCGCGTTTTTTGTGTAATATCACCTCACTTGCTTTGGTTAGTTTAGGTTAGGCTAGCAGGGTTAGGTTAGGTTTTATCACTTGGGTACGTTTAATTTTTATTTTCAGGCAGGCTAATTTATATAGCGCGTTTTTTGTGAAATATTACCACAACGGCGCTTGGTTAGGTTAGGTTTGCTTGGATTTGTCGGTTGGGAACGTTCGATTTTTGATTTTAAGTAGGCTAATTAATAAAGGGTAATTTTTGTGATATATCACCTAAAGGGAGCTTAATTAGGTAAGGTTAGGTTATGTTAGTTTTTTTCGGTTACGTACAGCTACTTAGAGTATATAGACCGGTATCAATCCAAGGCAGTGTTGTCAGTTTTTGATAATTTTTACCTGACTCGGCGGACCTGGGCGTGGCTATGACTAAGGCTAGGGTATTTATACATCCATTCATAGCACATATCGATATAATGTTTTTGTTTATTCGTATAACCACTTTTTCACAGTATTGGTATCAACAAAAATATAGCATCTAACCAAAAAAACGTTTGGTTGTGTCGAGTTTAGTGGCATAATAAAAAATGTGGGTGAAGTATTATATTTGCTGTCTCTTTCTCTCTCATGGTGTACGACGTGAAAACCCGGAGAAAGTGATTTATCGCAAGTTTGTATAGGTAGGGTAAGAATAATTAGCTCTCTCTCCATACATTGTTTCTCCAAGTACAGGTACGTTCATAGAGTTGGTAGAGTAGTGTCTATCCAAGGCAGTGAAGTCAGTTTTGGACTTGTTTTTGATGATTTTAACCTGAATCGACGCACCTGGGCGTGGCTAAGACTAAGGCTACGGTATTTATACATCCATTCATAGCACATATCGACATAATGTTTTTTGTGTATTCGTATAGCCACTTTTTCACAGTATTTTTATCAACAAAAATATAGCATATAACCTAAAAAACCGTTTAGTTGTGTCAAGTTTAGTGGCATAATAAAAATGTGGGCGGAGTCCCGCCGTTAACCAGGACCGTAAGATCATCCTTACGATACGTTCAAGTGGTCCAAAAAAATTGTTGTCTCTTTTTCTCTCATGGCGTACGACGTAAAAACTCGGAGAAAGTGATTTATTACAATTTCGGATGGGTTCGGTAGAACAAATTAGCTATCCCTCCATTAGATTCTTACTCCGAGGGTACGTTTGATTTGTACTTTCATGAAGGATAATTTATGCAGGGCCATTTTTGTGCAATATAAAATCAAAAGCGCTTAGTTAGGTTAGGTTAGATTAGTTTTTCGGTGTTTTATTACAAAATGATTATTACTGCTAGATGCGTTATTATTGCAAAAAATATAATATTGTTTCCGAGCACATTGTTACCGCTGTAAGACACAACAGTGTACACGTAAACACCACTTATCTAGTGTTGGCCAGCATCCGACAGCAGATGCAGTCTGAATGGTACAGGCCATGAAATATTCAGCAAATCGCCGACGGAGGCGTGCACAGGGGTGGGAAGGAGATAGGGTAGACTCAAAACGATTCCCTCTTCCCGCACAATGCACATCCACATGTCAGGACCACTCCGTTATCTACACGAGTGGGGAGATTTGTTTGATGAATTCAAATTTTTTATTTTAAAATGAAAATGTAATATTGCATAATACCACAGATTTTATTTGAATTTAATTATTAAATACAAAGTGTGCGGTTATATATACATACAGAGGGAGAACACAATATAAATTAAAATAAGAGAACAGTGATAAAATGGTAAAATTACGTTTAAATTATAGGAACAAAGAGAAAAACTCAGCAAAACAAAGGAACGGCCTCCATGGTCGAGTGGTAAGACGCTCGATCGCGGGTTCGAACCCGGCGTGCGCCAATAACTTTTATTCAATTAATGTGTCATAACACATTTAATTCATATAAAAATAATAAATAGTATATTTGCGGCACGTTCCAGAGTGGTAGATACTCTAAGTATCGCCCTGGTGAAAGACCACCATTCAGAATCAAAAAGTTGCTTAAAATGGCTTTAGCCGTGTTTAGTGATCAGATCTGAATAGCTAAGCACTTTCCAACCTTTCTTTTCTCAATCTCCTTCCCTTCCGCACTACCTCCAGCTTCACAACAAACCCTATTTGGGTATGCCATAGTCTCACTGGCTCTAGACGGTTAGGAGCAGTTGAGACTCTTGTGCGGTATTTACATAAAAACAAAAAAAAGGCAGATAGGACGGATAATACAACTCTGTTTTGGCACAAACTCCTTGCTTCATTCACATTCATGCGCCGTCCCATTTATCTTCTTCTGTTATTCTGACTCATCACATGGCCCGATTCAAGTATTTAATTCGCTCGATCGTGCCAACTTTCCCCTTTCTCATATGCTTCCCCTCCTCACTATTATCAGCCTCACAACATACCCTATTTAGGGATGCCATAGTCTCACTGGCTCTAGACGGTTGGGAGCAGTTGAGACTCTTGTACGGTATTCATATAAAAAAAGATAGAAAGATACAGATAATATGAAATGAAAGAGGCAAAACGTTAACTGAGAAGGTAATAAAAGAATAATGAGAAATCTTATGAGTTTTTTTTTTTTTTTACGTGAAACCGCACAAGAGTCTCAGCTTCTCCCAACCGTCTAGAGCCAGTGAGACTATGGCATCCCCAAATTGGGTATGTTGTGAGGCTGAAGGTAATGGAGAGGGGAAGTAGATTGGGAAAGGGGAAGGTTAGGAAGTACCTGGCTATTCAGATCTGGTCGCCAAACACGGCTAAAGCCAATTCAAGCAACGTTTGATTCTGAATGGTGGTCTTTCACCAGGGCGATACTTAGAGTATCTACCACTCTGGTTTACGAGAAATTGACCTAATATTGGACTACTGGACAAATTTAACTGATTATTAAGAATTCTGACTGCTAATTTGAATGGCTTTGTTTATTTCTAGCGCTTCTAAATTATTTAATCTGTTGCCATGACCATTTTCATGAAGAATATGAGCTCCGGTGCTTTTATTGAAGAAATGAAATTTTTCAATCAAATGATTGGCGAATTCAGAAAAACCTTGGTTATTTAAACTTTAAATAAGTTCTTTGATTCTTACATTGACATAACGGGTTGTTTTACTAATACAAAATACATATAATTTATAAACTCAAGATTTTTATTTTATTTTTAAACTTCATAGTAGAGCGGATAGCTTAAAAGCTGATTCACACCAACGTCCGGTTCCGCTCAGTGCCGATATTGTTCCGCAAAGAGCTTATTGATATGGTATGAATATCAATCAAGGAGTATGTGCCAGTATATCCTTCTGCCCACCCTTATGATATATAACTACTTATTTAGTTAAATAATTATTTTGAAGTGTAAAAATACTCACAACGCAGATATTTTTTTATCACTAAATAATATTTTTAATAATTAATAATTAATAAAAATATTATTTAGTGATAAAAAAATGGTTTTTGATAAAAAAAATCTGCGATGTTAGTATTTTTACAATTCAAAATGATTATTTAACTAACTGAGTAGTTAAATATCACAAGGGTGGGCAGAAGGATATACTGCCACACAATTTTGTCTTGGCACATACTCCTTGATTGATATTCATACCATATCAATAAGCTCTCTTGCGGAACAATATCGGCGCTGAGCGGAACCGGACGTTGATGTGAATCAGCCTTTAATCGGACGTAAAGGTGTATTTTTTATTACGAATTTCGCATACCTCAATATACCCCAATTGGGGATGCCATAGCCTCACTGGCTCTAGACGGTTGGGAGCAGTCGGGACTCTCAAAAAAATTCCCTCACCTAACACAAGAACCTCGCTCTTTATGGTGTGGAACCTCAGAGCAATAAAACACAAAAGAGAGCGCTGCTGTAGTCAGTTTTGATGAGTTTTGCCGGACTCGGCTAAACCTGGGCATGACTAGGACTAAGGCTAATGTATTTAATACATCCATTCATAGCACATGTCGACATAACGTTTTTGTTTATTCGTATAACCACTTTTTCACAGTATTGCTATCAACAAAAATATTTGACGGCCTGCATGGTCGAGTGGTAAGACGCTCGACTACGAATCCAGAGGTCGCGGGTTCGAACCCGGCGTGCGCAAATAAATTTTATTTAATTAATGTGTGTCATAACACATTTAATTGATATTATTTGCGGCACGTAACCGAGTGGTAGATACTCCAAGTATCGCCCTGGTGAAAGACCATCATTCAGAATTGAAACGTTGCTTGAAATGGCTTTAGCCGTGTTTGGTGACCAGATCTGAATAGCCAAGTACTTCCCAACCTTCCCCTTCCCCATCTCCTTCCTCTCCCCACTACCTTCAGCCTCACAGCATACCCTTATTGGGGATGCCATAGTCTCACTGGCTCTAGACGGTTGGGAGCAGTTGAGACTCGTGTGCGGTATTCACGTAAAAAAATAGCATAAAACCTAAAAAACCGTCGACTTATGTCAATTTATGTCGCATATAAAAACGTGTGGGCGGAGTCAACGGAGACGCGGGACACAAAGAACATTCTAACAATACTTTAAAGCGGTGTGATAATTTAAAAGATTTTGTTGTCTCTTTCTCTCTCGTGGTGTACGACGTAAAAACCCAGAGAAAGTGATTTATCCCAAAATCTGTATAGGTTGGGTAAATAATTAGCTCTCTCTCCATATATTGTTACTCCAAGTGTGGAAGGGTAAATACTCGTGTGTTAATTTTGTAAAACACTGTGCAAAAATTTGTAACACTTATCTTTTATATTATTATAAAAAGAAGCCTATATTAAATAATAAAAATACATTTTTCACGATCTGAATGGTGGTTTTTCACCAGGGCGATACTTAAAGTATCTACCACTCTGTCTATCTATCTATCTGCTTGAACGGGTTCATTGCGAATTACGCCCTGTCGGTCGGTTGGCTGGTTGCTTGCTTGCTTTATGATATTTGTCATTTCGGGCACGTAGCACGAATGTGAGGTGTTATGGTGTGGAAAAATCCAGAGGCAGAGTTATAAGCGGATACGTCTTTACGGCCGGTGACTGTACACGTCTTTTATGGCTCTGCGCACGTGACCGGCCTGCCAACTGGCTCGATTATTCGAGAGTGCACTGTACCGAGCTCGCGAGTCAATTAAACAAAGAAAAGTGAGTAATAATTCAGTATAAATTTTTCGTTTCATTGCTTAATTTTTTTATTGATATACATGGCCTGTTCAAAAGAAAAGGTAAATTTTGAATTTTCGCGGGCTGTGTACATTCGATTTTCTATTTTTATTGTTGTTGTGTTAGTACACATATGTTTATCATATGTTAGCATTATCAGCCATTTTGGATTAGTGGTTTGTTTTTGACAACTGGAAAGGTTAGTCACGTTTTTGCGTGTTCTTCGATTTTTCACTTTTAAAAAGTGGATCAAAGAATAAAATCCATGATTTGTTTTTCCACAACTCCGGGACGCTCATCGTCATTAACATCTTCTCGACTTCCTGTAAAGCGCTTGTACCACTTACAAACACTTTTTTGAGACAAAGTAGACTTGTCAAATGACACAGTCAACATTTTAAGTGCGTTGGAGCACTTTATTCCATTTTTAACGCAAAATTTAATACATATTCTTTGATCCATTTTTTACAAAATTAAAAAATCGAAGAACACACAAAAACGTGACTAATCTTTCCAGTTGTCAAAAACAAACCACCAATCCAAAATGACTGATAATGCTAACATATGATAAACATATGTGTACCAACATAACAACAACAAAAAAAAATCGATAATCGAATGTACACAGCCCGCAGAAATTTAAAATTCACCTTTTTCTTTGAACAGGCCTCGTTTATGGACTGCCTCTATGATCGAGTGGTAAGACCCTTGACTACTAGTCCCGAAGTCGCGGGTTCAAGCCCCTCGTACGTAAATAATTGTAATTCCAGATGTGTCATAACACATTTAATCAACACAAAATAATAAATGGTATATTTCCGACACGTTCCAGAGTGGTAGATACTTTAAGTATCGCCCTGGTGAAAGACCACCATTCAGAATTGAAACGTTGTTAAAAATGGTTTTAACCGCGTTTACCAGATACTTCCCGATCTTTGTCTTCTCCATCTCTTTCCCCTCCCCACAACCTTCAGCCTCACAACATACCCCGATTAGGGGTGTCATAGTCTCACTGGCACCAGATGGTTGGAAACAGTTGGGACACTCTGCTCTTTTCACCATAAAATAAAATAAAATATAAATATTAAATAAAAATATTTAAAAAAAAATACAAGATTGATAAAAATGATGGTTTCTGTAACGGTTTTGGTAGCCCAAGTGGTAGAGACCTAACTAACTAACTTACTGAATAACCATCACGCCATTTCCCCGCAGTGGTAGACAGAGAGTACGAACCGCCATACAAACTCTGTCTAAGCATGCACTCATTGCTTTATTCACATTCATACATCGTCTCATACATAATCTTCTGTTATTCTGACTCCTCACATGGCTCGACTCAAGTTTTTGATTCACATGATCGCGTCACGTGGAAGGTATCTTCCTCGGGCGTCCCCGACTTTTTCTTCCATTCACTTTCGCGTCATATATTCTTCTCACACAGCTTTTATTTCAATAATTGTTTATTTCATCTTAGAGCGGTTTATTCTCTTGGTATCTCCCTGGTGAAAGACGGCCGTCCAGAACTGAAACGCTGCTTGAAATGGATTTAGCCGTGTTTTGTGACCAGATCTGAATACCCAGATTCTTTCTAATCTTCCTTTTTTACCTATCTTCACAGCATACCCCCATTGTGGACGCCACAGTTCCACTGCCTTCGGAGAGTTCGACGTACCACAAATATACTGTGCACCTATAATTTAAAAGAAATGTAAAAATAACTTTATACAAGACCGACCGGTTTCGCTTAGCCTTAGCATCATCTGGGTACATAATTAAACTAAGCGGAAAAAAAAAAGTGTGGGGTTATATATACATATAAAGGGAGAATAAAATATATAATAAAATAACAGAACAATGAGAAAACCATTGAAAAATATTTAAATTACGAGTATAATAAAGGAACAGAGAAAAAGATACAGATTATATAAATTAAAAGAGACAAAACGACAAAAAATAAAAATAATATCCACGGTATTATACAAAGTTATTTTTTCATTTCTTTAAATATGTCAAACCACAAAGTGATTGCTTTCTACAAAAAGTGTACATAATCTTATTTAAAGTTTTTGTGAAATATCGCATTTTCATAATGCACACTGGGATTCGAACCTGTGACCTCTGTATTCGTAGCCGAAGATCTTTACCGCTCGACCACCAAGCTTGAAAATAGTTTTTTGAATTAATAAAATAACAATAGTAAAACCTTGGAGTGAGAATATATATGGAGAGAGAGCCAAATATTTTTACCCAACCTATACAAATTTACGATAAATTACTTTCTCCGGGTTTTTACGTCGTATACGGTAAGAGAGAAAGAGACAAGACTAGTAGTCACATAATATCGCACCACGTTTAGGTATATAGGCATCTTGAAGTAACAATGTATGGAGAGATAGCTAATTATTTTTACCCAACCTACACAAACTTACAAAAAACACTTTCTCCGGGTATTTACATCGTACACCATAAGAGAGAAAGAGACAACAAATTTAATTCCCCGCTTTTACGTAGTGACGCAATGATCTTAAGCTACTGGGCCACCGCGGGACTCCGCCCACATTTTTTATTATGGCACTAAACTTGACACAACTAAGCGGCTTATTTGCTTATGCTATATTTTTTATTGATAAAAATACTGTGAAAAAGTGGCTATACGAATACACAAAAACATTATGTCGACATGTGCTGTGAATGGATATACAAATACCGTAGCCCCAGTCTTAGCCACGCCTTTTTCCAACCGAGTCAGTTACTTCAAGGTAAAAGCTAGTAAAAACTGACTACAGATCGATCTACAGCTATACCTCTTGTATATTATTGCTCTAAGATAGGCATGTATTTTGTCTCCCGCGTCTCCACCCACTACGTTTTGTTATGTCACATAACTCAACGGTTTTGGAGGTTACATCCTATATTTTTGTTGGTAACAATACTGTGAAGGAGTGGTTACACAAACAAATCTTACATTACGTCGACAACTGCTTTGAATGGATGTAAAAAGGTGTGTCTATGAAAAAAACAATAATGTTGACTACACTGTTTCGCAAAGCTATCTCTTTATCTATTTTTATAATATTCTTTTACCATTGAGCAAAATCTACGCTCAGTTGCATTGGTAATATCCATTAAGCTTCTAAGACAAAATTTGACGCGTTGATTGGCAAAAACCTCCGTAAGAAAGCTATCCTAAAATACCTACCTACAAAACCTCCCTAAAAGCCATTATCTTTTTTGTTTGAACGCGAAGCAGCCAACAATTTATTTCCAAATTAGCGAATCTGTGAGTATTTATTATAATTAATCTCCCTTCCCTACCTCCACCCCCAAACTCTGCAAAGATAAAGCCCAGAGAAAGAAAAACACAATTTAAATTCATGAATTAATTATTACAATTTTATTCATGGAGTTGTTTTAAATATTCATGAGAGCTTTGCATAACTGTGCTATGCAGATTTTTAAAAACTTTTTCGTGAAGATATACGAGTATTTTTTAAAGTATTTGAATCAAACCAGCATCATGTAAACATTATTTATTTATTTTTGACAGCCTTAAAGCCTTATTTTTCTGGTTCCACTATATTTATTTTTTAAAAACCTCAAACATAATATTGTGTGTGCAACTTTATTTTCCCCGTTTTCCTATAGATGAATAGATCATAGACGATATGCAACAAACTTAGGTCAACATAACCCCATTGAAACATTAGTCCATTTGTGTCTGCACCATAAACATATTCTCCATTGAAAATGTCAGTTTACCAGCTGAATTCTCGTCATTTGCGGGAGGTTGACAGTGACGATGCTCGACCCCAAGTTGCGGAGGTGGTCAAGGCAAACTTGGTAACGTTGACATGGGAAATCTTACCTTGCTCACCGTATTCTCCAGAAGTTACCCCCTCTGATTGTTACTTGTTTTGATCAACAGCACACGACTTGGCTTGGTGGTCGAAATAAATAAATCGTAGACGTCATGCATTAAACTTAGGCATCCATCAACATAACGCCATAAAAACATTAGTCCATTTGTGTGTGCACAAAAGATTTTTTCTGAAAAATACCCTATTGATATATTTTAACAATAAATGATAATAACGCATTACAAAAATAGTGGGTAATAGTGACTAGATTCGTATAAATAGGTTGTTTCCTTGTGGCCTTGACACATTTTGAAAATGTAGAGTTTTATAAACAGAGTAAGCAGTCCATACAGAAGGAGACGTGAAACCGTGTTCCATTTAGCTCGGAGAGGTATGTGGTATGGAGCGGGGACTCTCGCTTTTGACAGCCGAACGATGCTCACGAACCAAGCCGACATTACACGAAGCGCTGGACGTGGCAACGTCGTGTGCCAGACGTTGTGTTTGGTAAACTTAAAATTTAGGACAAAAAAATTACTTATTAATACTCTACATTTATAACTCTAGCTTAATTAGCAGTTATTTAAATATATTTGTTTACAGTGAATACCGCACAATTGCTCCCAACCGTCTAGAACTAGTTCGTTTGTTTGTTTTTGTATTTTTATTTAGATGTATGCAAAAAAAATTCACACACCTAGTGTTGGGTCCTAGAATCGACACTTTGATGGGTCCAAATGTGATGTTCACTCTTACCCCGTCTTTACCTATTTCCTATGCGTCATTTTGCGACCCTGTCCTGCACTATTGGCATGGCTGTATAAAACATGTGTTAATCAGCCTGTCACTTGACCCCCACTCTCGGATCGGGTCGTTCGAACGGTCGACACCGGTCCCCATCACTTCATATTTATCGCCCGGAGAGGGAGGTTCCTACTTGAAAACCATCGCCCGGACCGGGAACTTCACTTCACAACTATCGCCGGGACAGAGAGGTTGGCCGCCTTAGCAGACACACAAACCAGGTGAGCAAGATGGCGTAATCCTTTACCATTGTTTCCCCAGATAAATCGAATCATCCACCAAGTAGAACCTCGTTTTACAGTCCACTTAATTCAAGAAAAACATTTATACATTTCACAATAATAAAACAAAGCATATAAGGTTCCTATACAGTAGATATAAATTGAAATCTTAGTAATCTTAAGAGTCATAGGTTGTTTTAAACATATTCAGCACAAATCCTAGGAAAAGTGCCAAGACTTGAGGCTTCTTTTAAGGCATTTGGAAGACTTTTAGAAAGTTTTCAGGCTTTATAAAACATGCTGTTTTGAGTACACACAAGATTCGTTTTGGGAAGCCTAAAATCATGACAACTCTCGTAGGATAATTGTGAATATTGGGACTATGGCATCCCAAATTGGGGTATTTTGTGAGGTTGAAGGTAGTGGGGAGGGGAAAGAGATGGGGAAGAGGAAGGTTGGAAAGTGATCATAATTTGAAGTTTTAATATTTTTATAAATAGTAATTACTTTAAAAAATACTTCAATAAATTTTGAATTTCTAGATGGTCCCAAAACTGCCTACAATCGTTTGTCGATGTGACGTCACATATGCTTTCCGCAGGAACATATCGATTTGGCGGCACATCAAAATACGCATAAAGTAATAAATTTACTGACCGTCAACTATTTTCGTGATTAAAAAATGAATTAAATAGATAAATACAAGACGACAAACCTCAAAAGCCTTACCGCGAAGGCTTTTCTTAAAATTTTCAAAATTTCGTATTCCAAACCCGTTTCTTCACAATCAATACGCCAACTTTGGTCGTATATTTAAAAATTTGTCAAACCATTAATTGTATTAACGCTTAAATTCTAACGCCGGGTTGAGGGGGTGGGGAGGGGGCGGCGTGTTCAGAATACGGTCCATTCTTTTAGACTAAGCAGGGGAGGATCTACCCCCTCAAAGGGAAAAAATTCTGCTTTTAAGAATTGCCAGACCATTTTTTTAATGCGTGGAGAACCGCTGGTGATTTTTTTTAGTAATTTAAAGAAAATATTAAGGGATGATGCTTTTACGGTTTTGAGGTTATCTTTATGATAACCAGCCTCCGAGAGAAGAGAATTCAAATAAGATGAAGAAGAAATAATATAACGTGGCGTTATGCAATTAGTAAACGATTTAAATAATAAATTAGATTATTAAGAATATGAATTTTAATTTTAGTGGCTTTTTTGTGGTTCTTAATTATTTAATCTGTTGCCATGATAATTTTTATGGAGAATATGAGCACCGTGCTTTTATTGAAGGTATGGTGGTTTTCAAGAAGATGGTTGGCGAATTCTAAAAAAAACCCATGATTATTTTAACATTTAAAATGCTTTTTGATTCTAACATTCACCAAATCTGTTGTCTGATACGAAGTTATTGTTCAATTTTCATTATTAGATTTACTAAAGATGGAAAGGCTGATAAGGATATTGGAACAAGGGGGAATGCAGGAAACTCCATTAATAGAAGTCTGAACGCTGTTGGCGCAAATAAGAAATTGTTCAAAGAAGCGAAGCTAGCAGTCCACAATGGAGTGCTTATACCAACCCTGATGTATGGCAGTGAGGCGTGGAACTGGCAAAGAAAGAATGAAATTAGACTAGTCTAGTCTAGTTTAGAGCCAGTGAGACCATGTCATCCCCAATCGGGGTATGTTATGAGGCTGAAGGTAGTAGGGAGGGGAAAAAGATGGGAAAAAGGAAGGTTGGGAAGTACCTGGCTATTCAGATCTGGTCATCAAACACGGCTAAAGCCATTTCAAGCAACGTTTCAATTCTGAATGGTGATGTAGAGTATTTACCGCTCTGGAACGTGCCGCAATATACTTTTTGAATCATGAATCTATATGAATCCAAATGTGTTATGACACATATTGAATAAATAAATGTTATTGGCGCACGCCAGGCTTGAACCCGCGACCTTTGGATTCGTAGTCAAGCGTCTTACCACTCGACCACGCCGGCCATCAATGCTGTAGAAATGAGATCCTTGAGACGTACTATGTGTAGTAAAACCATGTATGACCGTGTTAACAATGTGGATATCCGGAAAGAATTCAAGACTGATGTAAGGGTAATGAATAGGATTGAGAGAGGGACGCTTATATGGTTTGGGCATGGTGCAAAGTGATTGGATGAAGAAGTCAGGGACGCCCGAGGAAGTCACAGTGGCACGATCGATTGAATAAAATACTTCAGTCAGGCCATGTCAAGAGTCAGAATAACCGAAGAGTATGTATGAATGTTAACGAAGCAAGGAGTGTGTGCCGAGACAGAGTGTGTTGTATGGCGGTCCGTTCTCTCTGTCTACCCCTGCGGGGAAACGGCGTGATGGTTAGTAAATTAGTTTGTGTCTTTCCATTAAAAAAAGCCTCCGGATTTTTGCAGCGGTGCACCCCTCCTAATGGGGGCGCTTGTCCTGTAAAACAATAATTATTTAAATTACACCCCTTCAGGGAGAACCCTTATCTCACATCTACACGGAGATTAGGAGCGACCAAGCCAAACAGGCGCTGAAAGGGGACTCTTCAAATGCTTTTCTCTCGCATAATTCTGCATGGCAATTTGCTTAAAGATATTAACAAAAAAACTTAACAAAATCAAACCAAACGGGTTTTTAAAAGCCTGTACACACTTGAGACAAAAATTGTACTGTCGCATAAAAAAAAAAAAATACTCCGAAACGGCTGTCATGTTAAAAAAAAACTCGCTTGTAAGATGCCAACTTTCACAGCAAACCGTGAATGGTGAGCTCTGGCGTAGTAAAATTTGTTTGATTGACACTGCTCCCGAGTCAGTGAGACTGTGGTAACCTCGATCGAGGTATATTATGAGGCTGAAGGTAGCGAGGGGAACAAAAAAGGGAAGAGGAAGGTTGAAAAGAGTACCTGGCTATTCAGATCTGGTCACTAAACATCATTATTTAGGCAAGCTGTCTGTTATTAGTGTTTGCGTGATATTTTGAATTTATAAATCAGACGGCCTCCATGGTCGAGTGGTAAGACGCTCGACTACGAATCCAAAGGTAGCGGGTTCAAGCCCGGCGTGCGCCAATAACTTTTATTTAATTAATATGTGTCATAACAAATTTTAATTAATATAAAATAATTAAAAAGTATATTTGCGGCACGTTACAGAGTGGTACATGCTCTAAGTATCGCCCTGGTGAAAGACCACCATTCAGAATCGAAACGTTGCCTGAAATGGCTTTAGCCGTGTTTGGTGACCAGATCTGAATAGCCAGGTACTTCCCAACCTTCTTCAACTCCTTCCTCTCCCCACTACCTTCAGCTCCGCAACATACCCCTATTAATGTTTGCCATAGTCTCACTGGCTCTAGACGGTTGGGAGCAGTTTAGACTCTTGTTCGGTATTCATATTAAAAAAAATAATTGTTTTTTAATATTGTCTTGTTAAATATGTTTATTGAAAATGTCCGAATTCCATGTGGGTGGTAACTAATAGGCTATCCGACATCCTTTGAAATGTGTTTGTCTCTTTCTATCGAGTCTGTATAAAGTCAACTGTCCTGACTGCACAGTTTCGCAAAGGTACCTCTCCATATATTCTCACTCCAAGGGTATAACAAAGCAAAGACCTCTTGAAATGTACGCTGAGATTTTTCACTGCAGAGTCTTTGGCAAACAGCCAGATTCAACAGAGGGCCCGAAGGTAGAAAGATCTCCACCCCCGGAGACGGTCCTCATTAGCGAAAGGACAATATTAACTTTGCGACAGGTCGTTGGGACGATCCCCGGCTAAGTCCCTAGAGAACTGTCTTAAATTTATAAATATATCATTATGAAGAGCACTGAACGGATTATCTCTAGAAGGGCAATATATTCTTTGACAGCCTTATGATTTCTAGGTCTCAGAGATGTTAATAAAATGGTTTTTAACTGCTGTAGAAAGCATTGCATTATTCTTTTATTTATATTTTCGTAGAAAACAATTACTTTGTGGTTAGACACATGTTTTGTCTCCTGTTGGTTTGTTGTAATATAAATGGTTTTCTGATATTTTCTCATTGTTCTGTTATTTTATTTTATATTGTATTCTCCCTCTGTATGTATATATAGCCGCACACTTGAAGTAACAATATATGGAGGGATAGCTAATTTGTTTTACCCAACCCATCCGAAATTGTAATAAATCACTTTCTCCGAGTTTTTACATCGTACACCATGAGAGAGAAAGAGACAACAAATTTCTTAGACCGCTTCTAAATACTGTCGCAATGATCTTAAGCTGGTTATCTTCGCTGGTTAACGGCGGGACTCCGCCCACATTTTTTATTTTGCCACTAAACTTGACACAACTAAACGGTTTTTTAGGTTAGATGCTATATTTTTGTTGTTAAAAATACTGTGAAAAAGTGGCTATACGAATACACAAAAACATTATGTCGATATGTGATATGGATGGATATATAAAAACCGTAGCCTTAGTCTTAGCCACGCCCAGGTGCGCCGAGTCATGTTAAAATCATCAAAAACAAGTCCAAAACTGACTTCACTGCCTTGGCTTTGGCTACCTCTAGTATACTCTAAGGCCGCACACTTAGTATTTTTTTTCAAGTTTAATTTTGGTACCCTGATGATTTTAAGGCTGATCGAAACCGGTCGGTCATAAATACTTAAATAATATCCGCGGTCTTATACAAAGTAATAGGATGTTTGGAAAGCACCTGGCTACTCATATCTGGTCACCAAACGCGGCCAAAGCTGTTTCAAGCAACGTTTTGCTTCTGAATGGTGGTCTTTTGCAATAGCGATATTTAATGTGTCTACCACTCTAGAATTTTTTAATCAATTTTAATAGAATTAAGCGAACATTTTGTAATAATTATTACGAAAAAACAATTTAAATATTAAAGGCCATAGACATTTTACACAGATTATTCTAGATATTTTGCTTCTGCACACGGACAACTCCGGACATGCATTATTCCGTACACTGATAAGTGCGGACGGTGATTATTTCAGGCAAAAATAGCACAACTCAAGAAACCAACAAAAAAAAAGTAGATTTTTGATATTTTGGTTTATAATTGACTTATGTCAAGTATTTTTTTGGTTAGCAGTAGCGTTGGGAAAAACTTCAATGTTTCGTGAATGCTTCACGAATTGTTAGTTCTTTAAAAAAACCCTTCGAAATGAACACTTCAATTGAAGTCGAACTCGCAAAAAAAGAGATTTGAATTTATCCGCTTATTTGTTCAGTTCTTTTTCGGAACGTACTAGTTCCAGTACTAGTCGGTAGGGATTTACAAACCAAAATAACTGAAACTGGTCCCTCGCCGAAAAGCACATGCTAGTCGGTAGAGATTTCAAAACGGAAGGAACTGTAACTGGTTCCTTCATTTTGAAATGTCAATACCTTCACAGCGGTACTGCTTCAAATTGAAGTACTTCTTTCGATGGAATGAAGTTAATAAAATGAATGAAGGCTAACATGAACTACTAACTTCAATTGAAGTGTTGGTTCAGTAAAATGAAGTTATTGAAATGAAGTTAATGAAATGAATGAAGGCTAAAATGAACTACCACCGTCAATTGAAATATTTGTTCAATGAAATGAAGTTATTAAAATAAATTAACGCTTTAATGAACTACCGACTTCAATTAAAGTATTTGTTCAATGAAAATGAATGAAGTACGAACTGTTGCCAAAAGAAGTAGTTCTTTGAAGCAGTTCTTTCAAAGCGGTCACAACGCTAGTTAGCAGCTACATGAAAAAAAAAATATTTGTATGAAGAAAAATAACGATAAAAAAAATTCAACATAAACCAACACAGCATAGAACATTGGTGGAAAAATAATATTTATATATTTTCTGAGTTTTCAATTAACGCTTTAGAAAATGTCCGGAGTTTTCAATGTGCGCAATAATCGATTTTAATAATAAGAGTTTTAAATTTGCGCGATAAGTAATTAATGTGCGAAATAATCTGTGTTCAGAGAAATCTGTGTCCGAAAAAATATTTGTGCGGAATAATCTCTGTCCGGATATTTAAATTTTGATAATAATTGATATCCGAAAAAACTGTTTTTAGAGTAATCTGGGTCCAGTTTTATCTCTGTGCAGAATAATCTACGTCACTTGTGTGTAGGAATCTGTGTCCGAAAAAAAAAAATTGCAGAACTAAGAAATTTATGTCCGGAGATTTCCGTTTGAGGAATCGTCATGTGCGGAAAATCTGTGCGAAATATTTTTTGGACGCGACCCTTAAAAAAAAAAAAAAACATTTTTGTGCCTGTTTAAAAATACGGCTATCATATCATAGTCTGTATTATCCGAAATTAGTTCAATTTTCCCGACGCCCGGGGTGAGGGTCGCGCTAAAAGTTTCCCAATTAAAGCGACTGTGGGAGGGGCGAACTAAAAGTTTTTAATATTAAATTTGCATACATGGGCCCGGCCCGGCGTCACTTCCCGTCTAGAATGGCTTCGTAACAGCGAAGCGGTCTTTAAAAGTTGACGTTTTATGACGCCGCGTAAACTGTACGCGGTGTTTGGAAATTCATGCTCAAAATACAAATTAAAAAAAAAACGAAAACCCGACCCATCCGAAATTGTAAAAAATCACTTTCTCCGAGTTTTTACATCGTACACCATGAGAGAGAAAGAGACAACAATTTTCTTGGACCGCTTCCATATACTGTCGCAATGATCTTAAGTTAGCTATCTTCGCTGGTTAACGGTGGGACTCCACCCACATTTTTTATTTTGCCACTAAACTTGACACAACTAAACGGTTTTTTAGGTTAGATGCTAAATTTTTGTTGATAAAAATACTGTGAAAAAGTGGCCATACGAATACACAAAAACATTATGTCGATATGTGATATGAATGGATGTATAAATACCGTAGCCTTAGTCTTAGCCACGCCCATTTGCGCCGAGTCATGTTAAAATCATCAAAAACAAGTCCAAAACTGACTTCACTGCCCTTGGCTTGTGCTACCTCTAGTATACTCTAAGCACCCAACCCATCCGAAATTGTAATAAATCACTTTCTCCGAGTTTTTACGTCGTACGCCATGAGAGAAAAAGAGACAACAAATTTTTTGGACCACTTGAACGTATCGTAAGGACGATCTTAAGGTCCTGGTTCACGGCGGGACTCCGCCCATATTTTTTTTAAATGCGTCTAAACTTGACACAACTAAATTGTTTTTTAGGTTAGATGCTATATTTTTGTTGATAAAAATGCTGTGGAAAAGTGGCTATACGAATACACAAAAACATTGTGTCGATATGTGACATGAATGGATGTATAAATACCGTAGCCTTAGTCTTAGCCACGCCCAGGTGCGCCGAGTCGTGTTAAAATCATCAAAAACAAGTCCAAAACTGACTTCGCTGCCTTGGATAGATACTACTGTATCAACTCTATGGTTTTACCGCACACACGTCTCAGCGATCTCATTCCTACAGCATTCAGTCTACGTTCATCTTTTCTGTTATAGTTAAAATATTTTCAAGTTATTCGTTACACATGTTGTTATTCTTATTTTTTTTAATATACGTGCCAAAAACAATCGGCATTTTTTCACAGTCTGCTACAGAAGCCGTATCGAACGACGCTTTGTAGTTTCGGCCCCCCAAAGCACTTACAAATGTAGTTTTTACCGCATCCCACGAATACATAATTTGCAACGGATGTCTTTTTTACACATGCTCCCAGCTTGTACAAATGCGATCCATGTGTTTATTGCTTTTCTCGACAATTTTCAAGAAATGATATCATATTTGTTATTTTTAGAAGAATTGACCGTTTCGGACAGCGAACATATGCCGAAGCAGTGCTCTATTCATATATATTAGATTGATATAATTTTAAAAAGTTTTTGATTGTCTAAGCACCATTGATAACCTCAACTTTGAAATTGTTCTTTATTGCGAAAAGAATATGTGATGCGAAAACGAATGGAAGAAGAAGTCGAGGACACCCGAAAAAGACACGGCACCTTAGAGTATATGGAGTGGTACCTATCCAAGGCAGTGTAGTCAGTTTTTGATGATTTTTACCTGACTTGGCAGACCTGGGCGTGGCTAAGACTAAGGCTAGGGTATTTATACTTCCATTCATATCACATATCGACATAATGTTTTTGTTTATTGGTGTAACCACTTTTTCACAGTATTGTTATCAACAAAAATTTTGCATATAACCTAAAAAACCGTTTATTTGTGTCAAGTTTAGTGGCATTAATAAAAAATGTGGGCGGAGTCCCGCGGTGACCCAGGAGTCCAAGATCACCGTGACAGTACATAGAAGCGGTGTATTATATTTGCTGTCTCTTTCCCTCTCATGGTGCACGACGTAAAAACCGGGAGAAAGTGATTTATGGCAAGTTTGTATAGGTCGGGTAAAAATAATTATCTTTTTCTCCATACATTGTTACTCCAAGCATGGCACGATCAAGTAAATCAAATACTTGAATCGGGTCATGTGAAGAGACAGAATAACAGAAGAGTATGTATGAGACGGTGTATGAATGTAAATGAAGCAAGGAGGGTGTGCCAAGACAGAGTTCTATGGCGGTCCGTCCTCTCTGCCTACTCCTGTGGGGAAACGGCGCGATGGTTAGTTCTTTTATTTTATTTTTTATATGAATACCGCACAAGAGTCCCAACTGCTCCCAACCGTTTAGAGCCAGTGAGACTATGGCATCCCCAATTGGGGTATGTTGTGTGGCCGAAGATAGTGGGGGAGAGTAAGAGATGGGAAAAAGGAAGGTTTGGGAAGTACCTGGCTATTCAAATCCGGTCACCAAACACGGCTAAAGCCATTTCAAACAACGTTTCGATTCTGAATGCTGGTTTTTCACCAGGGTGATACATAGAGTGTCACCCTTAGAGTACATAGAGTGGTACCTATTCAAGGCAGTGTAGTCAGTTTTTGATGATTTTTGCCGGACTCGGCAGACCTGGGCGTGGCTAGGACAAGGGCTAGGGCTAATTATACATCCATGCATATCTACCGCTCTGGAACGTGCCGCAAATATATTTTTTATTATTTTGTATGAATTTAATGTGTTATGACACATCAATTAAATAAAAAATATTGGCGCACACCGGGCTTGAACCCGCGACCTTTTTATAGGTGGTCGAGTGTCTTGCCACTCGACCATGAAGGTCACACAAGAGGCCTTGAGATGAATAATTCTTCTCAAGGCTAATGTAATATTTGGGAATGCTGTGTGGAGGTTCTTAGGAAAATAAAGAGTCAACCTGGATCTCGAAGAGGCCCGTGTTGAAAGGATGGAGAAAACACAGAGGCGGGCAATTCGTACAGCGTGTTTTACCACACCCACGCCTCAAGAATCTTATGGAAAAACTGTTATATATATTTCGATTGAAGAATTGATGCGGAGTGCGTTTTCGTATTGGCGTTAACTGTAAGCTTTTCACGCGCCCCCACTGTCTTTTTTTTTTGTTAGAGGGGTGTCCTCGCCATAAGACCAGTTTTTAGGGATAAACAACCATTCGTCTTAAAAATTGTAGTAAAAATATTTATACTTTTCGTTGTTTTTTGTGTGAATACCGGACAAGAGTTTCAACAGTTCCTAACTGTCTGGAGCCAGTGAGACTATGGCATCCCTGATCGGGGTATATTGTGTGACTAGGGGTAACGGGGTGTAAAATGATATGTGAAACAAGAAGTTAAAAAAATTAGCTATTTCTTACAGGAGGTTGGTTGTCATCAAGACGATTTTAACCCTGTCGGCAGCAGCCTGCAACAATTTGCAGGAGTGTCAAGTTTCCGTCACATTTGACATCGTCACATTCGACATCGTCACATTCGACACCGTCACATTTGACATCGTCATATTCGACATCGTCACATTTGACATTATCACATTTCATTGTTCCCCATTAAGAGTTTACTTTTGAACGAATTGCCTTCAGGACTGTTCCCAACTGTCTGGAGCCAGTTTGGGTTATGTTGTGAGGCTGGAAGTAGTAGAGAAGGGAAGAAGATTGAAAAAGAAGGTAGGAAAAGTACCTAGCTATTCAGATCTGGTCACCAATCACGGATTAAACAATTCAAACAACGTTACGATTCTGAATGGCGGTCTTTTACCAAGGCGATACCACTCTAAAATATTTTTCATAGAAGCAGTGGTCGGTAATTTAACCAACTAACTAACTTACCATCACGCCGTTTCTTCGGAGGAGTAGGCAGAGAGGATGGTGTTGGATCCAAAAATCAACAATTTGTTAGTTATTCTTAACCTGATGTCTTCTGTTCAATCCTACCCCATTCCTTGTCAATTTGTTCTAATGTCATGCACTATTTGTATGGCCGGATAAAAGTGTCTTGAGCAGCCTGTAGCCGGTGACCCCCACCTCGACAGCGAAACACAAGCCAGGACGTCAAGAGCGGCATTAATTCGAATCCCGCTGTCCAGTCACTTTATCGCACTCAGCTCGCTTGCACATCGCTGGGGCCACCCAGGGATGGCGCCCTCGTTTCGCATCCATCTAGGATGACTCGTCATTTCATCATTCATCGGTCGGGCAGATTGGTCGGCGCAAATCGCATACACGGAAACAGGTGAGCAAATTGGCACAGACTCCTATTATTCTCCCAACATACAATCAGGTTAATTTACCAAGCTATTTCATCGAACATCGTTTTACAGTCCATTTTAATTCACTTAAGTCTTTCCAAAACCGATTCGCGGTTTTTGGATCGAACAGACGGGCTGCCATATAAACATGTCTTGGCACACACTCCTCGCTTCGTTCAGATTCATACATCGTCTCATACATACTCTTCTGTTATTCTGACACTTCACATGACCCGATTCATGACATGAAGTATTTCATTTACTTGATCGTGCCATGTCTTTCTCGGGTGTCCTCGACTTGTTCTTACATTCGCTTTCACATAGTTAATTTGTTTCGATAGCAAAAGGTTGTAGACCCCTCGCTAATGCGTTTCCGACCTATCCATACACCCCCCCCCTCGATAGATTTATGTGACCATTGGCCAAAAACGATTCGCGCGCACACACGCAGAAGTGCACGGTGGCCCGGCGTGTTGTTGCCATACGAAATAAAACATGACAAACGAAAGAATGCGACTGACGAGAAACGGATTTTGGTAGGAGGCGATTATTTTTTTAATAGTAAATACCACACAAGATTTCTTACTGCTCCCAAGTGTTTAGAGCCAGTGAGACTCTAAGTTTCCCTTTCTTGATTGTATTCATTAAGCTTACATCAGCCTTGAATTTTTTCTGGATATACACATTTTTAACATGATCATACATGGTTTTAGCGCACACGGATCTTATTTCTACAGCATTTAGTCTACTGTCATCCTTCCTCTGCCAGTTCTATGCCTTACTGCCATACAGCAGGGTTGGTATCAGCACTCCACTGTGGACTCCTAGCCACACAGGGATCTCATTTCTACGGCGTTTAGTCTACATTCATCTTTCCTATGCCAGTTCCATGCCTCTCTGTCATACATCAGGGTTGGTATAAGCACTTCATTGTGAACTGCTAGCTTTACTTACTTTAACAACTATTGTTTGCGCCAACAGCGTTCAGTCCTCTATTAATGGCGTTGAACAGGCCGCGCTTATACAAAAAATGAATATGTGTCATAACATTTAATCGATAAAAATAATATATAGTATATTTGCGGCGCGTTCTAGAGTGGTATACTCTAAGTATCGCCCTGGTGAAAGACCACCATTCAGTATTAAAACGTTACTTGAAATGGCTTTAGCCGTGTTTGGTGACCAGATCTGAACAGCCAGGTACTTTCTAACCTTCCCCTTCCTCATCTCTTCCTTTTCTCCTCTTAATTTCAGCCTCACAATATCCAATATACCCCGATTGGGGATGCCATAGTCTCACTGGCTCTAGACGGTTGGAAGCAGTTGAGACTCTTGTGCGGTATTCACGTAAAATAAATAAAAAACAGTCGTTTTTGATGATAAGATTGATTGAAATGGCTGTAGCCATGTTTGGTGACCAGATCTGAATATTCAGGAAATTTTCAACCTTCCTCTTCTCCATTTACTCTCGTTCCCCACTATCTTAAGCCTCACAACATACCCCAAGTGGGAATGCCATAGACGACTGGGAGCAGTATTCACTATAAACATTAGAAAAAAACCTTTTTTAAATGTTTAATTAAAATGATTTAGCGAGTTTTTTATTGGGCCACCGTGTAGACATATAAATTTGGATCGGCTTCCCAAAAGCTAAAAGGAAAATCCAACTATAAATCTGTCAAAACCTTTGGTGCAAGACTTACTAAGAGGGCCACATGCAACGATGAATGGTCCGCTTTATACGACGTTTCTAACCTGAAACTTCACGCAGGCCACTCCTATCAGATGTTGGCCATCATCACGGCAATCGACCTGCGAACTGGCGAAGCCACGAGGTGAAATGTATTTCTCGACTACGTTTTCCATCAATATTTCTTTAGATCGTCAGTATATAAAATATGGATTTGACTGACCCCATGATCTGGATAGTACACACCTATATTACGGACCGGTTTAGCTTGTGATTTGGATTCTTTTATATATTAATTGAAATACTAAAAATAAGTTTTTCATTTTTTGTTTCATTAATTTCATTCGTTTCACTAGTTTAATTCGTTTATTCATTCATCAGCTTCATTCGTTATATTTGTCATCTTCGTTTCATTAATTTAATTTGTTTATTTATTCATAAGTTTCATTAGTTTCATTAATTTCTTTCGTTTCATTCTATTCATTCGTTTCATTCGTCTCATTCTTTTCATTAATTTCATTCGTTTCATTCAATTCATTCATTTCACTCAATACATTCGATTAATTTAATTCATTTGTTTCATTCGTTTCATTCGATTCATTAGTTTCATTCGTTTCATTCGTTATATTCATTTCATTCGTTTCAATCGTTATATTTGATTCATTAGTTTCATTCGTTTCATTCGTTTCATTCGTTATATTCATTTCATTCGTTTCAATCGTTATATTTGATTCATTCGTTTCATTCGTTTCATTTGTTTCACCCGTTTCATTCGTTTCACTCGTTACATTCGATTCATTCGTCTCATTTGTTTCTTTCGTTTCATCAATATTATTTGTTTCATTAATTTCAATTCGTTTCATTCGATTCATTAGTTTATTCATTCATTATAACGTAAATTAAATATACTAAACAAAAAATATGGCTTTTCTTCATAAATTAAAAAAAAAAATGACGTTTCGAGAATACAAATAGTAGCACTGATCACTAATTGACTGAATGAAATATCATGACGCCAGAGCTCACCAGGTTTTGCCACTAAAGAAAACGGATTTCTCCTCTATAGCTAAAATTGAAAGAATTTCTTTTATGTGGCATTTTTCCAAGGAGTCGGGCTTCATACGAACTAGACTTTTTAAAATATGGGTTACCTTTGATGAAGTAAAATCAATCTGCGGTTGGTTTTCTATTCCAATGGTCGAAAGGACTTAAGTCTGAGAGCATTGTCATGTTGTAACGTATTATATGTTTAAAGTTGTTTTATATAGATATGATTTTGTAGCAATTTTTTTATTTAAATAATTTATTGGGCTATTTTTTATAAGTAAAATAGTTTTTCTTCGACGGAGTAGGGAGTTTCGGGAGAATCAATTAGTCGTAATCAGGGACATCCTAGGAACATATGGCGCGGTCGACGGGTAGTAGCCGAGTTGACAAATGCGTCGGGTTCAATTTTTTTTTAAAGCGAACATTTAATAGATGTTTGGAGCCAGTTATGGCGATAAAGTAGGAATTAATATTAAGTATTAATTAAGATTTATACAGCGCCCTTGAGGTGATTTTTCACAAAAGCGGCGCTATACAAATCATCTAAATATTATTATTATTATTATTCATTGAGGGATGTTGTGAGACGGATGGTAGTGGGGAAAGAAAGAGATGGAGAAGAGGAAGATTGAAAAAATACATGGAATTTCACATTTTCTCATTTTTTCACATTTTCTGACGGCCTCCATGGTCGAGTGGTAAGACGCTCGACTACGAATCCAGAGGTCGCGGGTTCGAACCCGGCGTACACCAATAACTTTTATTTGATTAATATGTGTCATAACACATTTAATTCAAGTAAAAATTAAAAAAAAGTAAATTTGCGGCACGTTCCAGAGTGGTAGATACTCTGAGTATCACCCTGGTGAAACACCACCATTCTGAATCGAAACGTTGCTTGAAATGGCTTTAGCCGTGTTTGGTGACCAGATCTGAACAGCCAGGTACTTCTCAACTTTCCTCTTCTCAATCTCCTTCCCCTCCCCACTACTTTCAGCCTCACAACATGCCTCAATTGGGGATGCCATAGTCTCACTGGCTCCAGACGGTTGGCAGCAGTTGAGACTCTTGTGCGGTATTTATATAAAAAAATGCTCTCCAAACACGGTTAAACCAATTTCAAGCAACGTTTCGATTTTGAATGGTGATCTATCACCAGGGCAATACTCAGAGTATCTACCACTCTGGAACGTGCCGAAAATATAGTGTATATAATTATATATGAATTAAATTTGTTATGACACGTAAAAAATAATTAAATTTTATTTGCACACGCCGGGATTTGAACACGCGAATCTGGATTCACAGTCGAGTGGTAAGGCCACTCGACCACGGAGGCAGAGATTAAAAAGGTTCTGGTGGCATGGTGAACAGATGCGCTATTCCGGGTAGAGTAAGGGTATCTTAACTAACTAACTAACAAACCATCACGCCGTTTCCCCGCAGGGGTAGGCAGAGAGGACGGACCGTCATATAACTCTGTCTTGGCACCCACTCCTCGCTTCATTCACATTCATACATCGTCTCATACATACTCTTCTGTTATTCTGGCCCGATCCTAGTATTTGATTCACTTAATCGTACCATCGCGTCTTTCTCGAGCGTCCCTGACTTCTTCTTCAAAGGTATCTTAAAATATGAATATTGTTTAAAAAAAATATATATTTTCCGATATCAGTATCCGTCTTGATCTCAGTTATAATATGTGTCATAACACACATTTGATTGAAGTAAAATAAAATATAGTATATTTGCGGCACGTTCCAGAGTGGTAGATACTCTGAGTATCGCCCTGGTGAAGGCCACCATTCAGAATTGAAACGTTGCTTTAAATGGCTCTAGCCGTGTTTGGTGACCAGATCTGAATAGCCAGGTACTTTCCAACCTTCCCATTCCTCATCTCTTTACCCTCACTGCTACCTTTAGCTACACAACATACCCCTATTGGGGATGCCATAGTCTCACTGGCTCTAGACGGTTAGAAGCGGTTTAGATTCTTTTGCGATATTCGCCTGAAAAAAAACGGTTATATCTGTCTCTGTCTCTCTGTTCCTTTGTTATAATTAAAACGTTAATCTATTGTTTTCTTAATGTTTTCTTATTTTATTTTATATTGTGTTCTCCCTCTGTTTGTATATATAACCACACACTATTAGTTTAATTTTGTACCCTGCTAATGCTTAGGCCAAGCAAATCCGGTCGGTCATAAAAAATAAAATAAAATCTGTGGTCTAATACAAAGTTAATATTCAATTTTTTATCGAATATTTATATTATTTTCTCCATGTTATATTAGGTTAAGTAATTTGCGAGTAAACTGCGCTATATAAGTACATTGCTATTATTATTGTAACAGGTTTCAATGTTTATTAAGAAATGTGAGATTGATACAAATCAAATTGTTTTTGGTGGCACAGTAGATAAATAGGTTGCACTTTGTGGATTGACATATTTAATGAATGAACATTTATATTGTTGTAGCAAAATCCAGATTCTCTTAAAAGCTACAGCTTAAGGGTCAGCACTCAAAAATAGACACTTTTTGGCTTTCTAGTACAAGCAATACTACAAATGATTCGTATGTTAATTCCATGTGTGTAATTAGAAAAATGTCTGAGGTTTTCAGTGAATATAATTATTAAACAGTAATCTTTTAATTTTTTTTTGAAAAGCATGCCAGAATTTTAGGTAAAACGTTCAAAAATGCCTTTTTTGGTTTCAAAACTGCACCTTTTACTGTCATTTTAGTATTTTTTTCATAGAATTTGAAGGATTACAGTTGTAAAATTGTATTCACTGGAAACCTCAGACATTTTTCTAATTATCCATAGAAAATTTTCAGATACATCATTTGTAAAAATTGCTTGTATTAGAATGCTAGAAAGTAACGTTTAGTGTCATTTTGAGTACTGACCCTTAAGTAAGCCGCTCTAGGAATAACTGCGGAATGTGACAGTGGACACTTTCAAACGAGGGGTTGAATATACATTTTGGAATTTATCGGAAAATTTTGGGAATTTTCGCTGCAGTTTATCAGCGAATTCAATGCACTTTCAAGTTTCGGAATTTCAATTTAACGATCGCGACGGATGACCATGTGTTTTGTAACCCTTTTCTTACCCTTTTCCTTCTCCTACCCGCTACCTTCAGCCTCACAAAAAATCTGTAGTATTTTTGTAAAATTACATCCATACTTTACAGTTTTTACCTTAGAGTGGTATCAATCCAAGGTAGTGTAGTCAGTTATTGATGATTTTTACCTGACTTAGCGTGGCTAAGACCAAGGCTAGGGTATTTATACATCCATTCATATCACATATCGACATATTCGTATAACCACTTTAACAAAGTATTGTTATCAACAAAAATATAGCGTCTAACCTAAAAAACCGTTTAGTTGTGTAAAGTTTAGTGGCATTATAAAAAATGAGGGTGGAGTTCCGCGGTGACCCAGGAGCCCAAGATCATTGTGACAGTACGTAGAAGCGGAGTATTATATTTGTTGTCTCTTTCTCTCTCTTGGTGTATGGCGTAAAAACCTGGAGAAAGTGATTTATCGCAAGTTTGTATAGGTTGGGTAAAAATAATTAGCTCTTTCTCCATACATTATTTCTCCAAAGTTTTTACTATGAAGTAAGAGCAGCCAGATGTTTCAAAATCTTCTTCTATTTCATCTACTTTTCCTCGCTACCTTCAGTCTCACAACATACCCCATTTGGGATGCCATAGTCTCACTTGCTCCGGATGATTGGGACTCTTGTGCGGTATTCACTATAAAAAACAATCTGTAAAAGTTAAAATTCTCAACCTTCATCTTCCCCATCTCATTTCTACCTTCAGCCTCACAACATACCTCAATCGGGAATACCATAGTCTCACTAGCTCCAGACGGTTGGGTATAAAAAAAAATCTGTAAAAAGTTTAAATTACTTTAGTCGTGTTCAGTGACCAGATCTGAATGGCCGGTAATGTTCAGATCTTCCTCTTTTCCATCTCCTTTTCCTCCCCGCTCCCTTCAGCTTCACAGCATACCCCGAAGGCTCACAGGCTCCGGAAAGTCGGGACTCTTGTGCAACATTTGAATATTAACAAACAAAAAAATAACAAAAAAACGAAACCTCTAGAACGATGAGCCCTGGCGTAATCAAATTTTCGGGAAGCTTTTTCTAAATTGAAAACTAAACGTAACTATTCTCACTGCGTAGAGTCATCTTTGCGAGGTTTGTAGCTTTGAAATATATATGTATTAGTCTACAAAGAAAATATTTCCCTGGCGGAGCAGTAAACTCCTTGGATTTGAATACAGATGTTGAATTTGCGCAACTTTTCATTTGTCAACAGTCTAAATAAAGCACATTCTCAAGCTCGAGATACTCTGAGTATCGCTCTTATGAGAGACCAACTTAATAATTATAAAAGTTGACTGTAGTGACTTTAGCTATGTTTAGTAACCATATTTGAAAGCCGGGAACTTACCAATCTTTCTCTATCCATCTCTTTTCCTTTGCCCACTTTCTCCAGCCCCTCAACAATCACTACCTGAAAATGCTTCAGTTTCACTGCTATTGATTACAAAAAAAGAGTTGAAAATTTACTTCCAACCTTCATCTTCCCATCTCTTTCCCTTGCCTTACTTAAAAATAATTAGATAATTTGTAAACTTTAATGTACAAGTAACTTGTTGTATTTCAAAGACATGATTTCTTAGGTTCTTACCTTCTTGTTTTTCCCCCAGTTCCTACCTATTCCGCCATTTTGCTATTTGATTTCCTGACTCAACAAAACTGTGTTCGAAAACAATTGACAATCAAGAAACAGAAGAGTTATGTGAAAAATGTGTTTCGTTCGTTGGTGTCTCGCTTGGTCGTCGTTCAGTTGTTTGTTCTTCAAGTCAAATTGTGTTGGGTATTGTGATTTTTGGTGTAAGAAGAATCAAGAAATTAAGCATCGACTTCATCGGTGAGTGAATTGGCTTCCTTACTTTCTTCACTCCACAATTAGACACTTCCATCAAGTTCCATCATTCGGTGTTTTATCGCATCTTCAGATCGAACAGTATACAATATGAAATAAATAATACAGAAAATAGAAACTTTATTCAGCCCCTCAGAAACAAATACCTGAAGATGCATCGGTCCAACCTCGGAGTAACAATGTATGGAGAGAGAGCTAATTATTTTTACCCAACCTACACAAACTTGCGATAAATCACTTTCTCCAGGTTTTTACGTCGTACACCATGAGAGAGAAAGAGACAACAAATATAATACTCCGCTTCCATGTACTGTCACAATGATCTTGGGCTCCTGGGTCACCGCGGGACTCCGCCCACATTTTTTATTATGCCACTAAACTTGACACAACTACACGGTTTTTTAGGTTAGATGCCAAATCTTTGTTGATACAAATACTGTGAAAAAGTGGCTATACGAATAAACAAACACATTATGTCGATATATGATATGAATGGATGTATAAATACCCTAACCTTAGTCCTAGCCACGCCCAGGTCCGCCGAGTTCGGTAAAAATCATCAAAAACTGACTACACTGCCTTGGATAGATACCACTCTATATACTCTAAGGGTCCAACTGCTTCTGATTGAAAAAAAAATTAAAAGACTCCGAGAATAATTTTGACCAGCATCGGCCGCCCGCAAAGTTGCGTGTGTCGAACACTCTAAATTCAAATACAAAATCAGGGTTCAACCCTTTAACACACCGAAACAGCCCCTAACCGAAATAAGGGTTGGAGCAGAGTACAGTGGCGGCGCAATTAGTTTTTACGGCGGGCATTACGGGGGGCGTAGCGGTGCGGACGCCGCCCCCGGGGACGGGGGCCGAGCGCGGGGGCCTGTATTGAAATATTAGCGCCGAGAAAGGCTGCTAATTAAAATTTAAGTTCGACCAGGGGCTGTCAAACTGTCGCGAGATGGCGTGAAAAAATTAATTATTCAAAATTGTTTATAACGAATACACGCCAGTGTTTGGTGACAAGATTTAAATATCTAGGTACTTCTCAACCTCCCTCTTCCCCATCTCCTTCCCCTCCCCAATATCTTCAACTTCCTAATATACCCCGATGAGCGATGTCATGGTCCCACTGGCTCTAGACGGTCGGAAGCAGTTGGGACTCTTGTGCGGTATTCACTATAAAAAGATATTAAAAAAACCACCATATTTGAAATAACTTTAGCTCTATTATGTGACCAACTCTGGAAAGCCAGAAATCTTTTAACCTTTCTCTTACACTTCGCTTTTCTCCCTTCACTTTCACTGATTTCGGACCGTTCGAGCTTTTGTGCAGCAACACAAAAAATTCTTAAAGTATTTTTATACATGTCATGAAAATTAAATAATAACTTTGATTTTATTTTAATTTTTATGACCGACCGGTTTCGCTTAGCCCTTAACATCATCAGGATACAAAATTAAACTAAAAAAAAATACAAAGCGTGCGTTTATATAAACATAAAGAAAAAGAAAAAACAAAAAAAAAATAGAATAATATTTAAATTTTAAAAAAAGAACAGAGAAAAAAAACAGATAGTATCTCAGAGCAACAATGCACATGTGGAGAGAGAGAGCCAAAGATTTTTACACAACCTTTACAATTTTACGATAAAATCACTTTCTCCGGGTTTTCACGTGATAAACCGTGAAAGAGAAAGAGATAAGACAAGTTGTCACACAATATAGCTACTCTTTTAGGTATTTAAGCATGTTCTCCGTCTCCCGCGTCTCCGGTGACTCCACCCACTACGTTTTGTTATGCCACATAACAGGACAGAACTCAACGGTTTTTAGGTTATATTCTACATTTTTGTTCATAACAATGATGTGAAAAAGTGATTTTACAAATAAACGCTACATTATGCTGAAATGTGCTTTGAATAGATGTATAAATACCCTAGCCCTAGCCTTAGCCGCGCCCCAGTCAGGCAAAAATTATCAATACTGACTACGCCAGCGCTCCCTACTGGTATATTATTGCCCTGAAGATAATATGAATTGAAAGAGACAAAACGTCAACTGAGAAGGTTACTAAAGAAAAATGAGAAATTTTATTAGTTCACAAGAAACATACAATATATACGAGGCATGTTCAGAAGAAAAGGTGAATTTTGAATTTTCGCGGGCTGTGTATATTCGATTATCGATTTTTTTCGTTAAGTTGCTACACATATGTTTATCATATGTTAGCATTATCAGACATTTTGGATTAGTGGTTTGATTTTGACATCCATTTTTTTGGAAAGTAAAAAATCGACAACACACAAAAACGTGACTAACCTTTCCAGTTGTCAAAAACAAACCGCTAATCCGAAATGGCTGATAATGCCAACATATGAAAAACATTAGCGTCCTGGAGTTGTTACAAAAACGATCATCGAATGTTTTTCAAAAGTAAAAATCGAAATTACACAAAACGTGACTAACCTTTTCAGTTTGAAAACATGCTATGTATATAAACATATTTTTAAAAGAAAAACAAACATTCCTGGGCTACAAATAACCTGAAAATATTTGAAAAACTCAGCCCGCCATCATAAACATCGGGATATGTTGCTTATGCGATGATGGAGGACTTAGCCAGCAGAGGAATTGAACGCGCGAAGCCCGCGTGGGAATCCGACGCGTTTGTCCGCTCAGCTACCGACCGGTCTGTTATTATTTTTTCTATTTTCTGGCTCATTAGAAGCAGCTGTCTGGACGAGACTAAACGCCAATGCACGCAAAAAAACATGCAAAGTGCAGATAAATATTGAAATATTTATCTACATAAATAATACAGTTTGAGAGCCGCTTTAATCAAAGGACTGGGTCCTAATTAAGTTCCTCCTTGCTTATTTTACGTTTGACTCGGTCTCCTTTCAAACGTGCTATAAAAGTGCCGTTTTCTGCGCCGTTTTCTCAGCGTAATGTTTCCAGTACTGAAGAGATCAGCCGACAGAGGTGCGCTGTGGGCGTGTCAGTGTGCCCGAAGAAAGCTTTTTTTTTCTCAATCTTAAGCACCTATCTACTGAGTAGTATATATATATATATTTTTTTTAAATTAACTCCACACATGATGAATACTCGGAGCAAGTGGATGAGTTTGTGTATTAAGGAAGTATGTTCTAGAGAGACGGAGACGCTGATGGGGTTATTGAAAGGAGGGGGAATGCAGAAATTCCATTGATGGAGGACTGAACGCTGTTGGCGCTAATAAAAAATTGACAAAAGAAGCAAAGCTAGCAGTCCACAATGGAGTGCTTATATCAACCCTGATGTATGGCAGTGAGGCATGGAACTGGCAGAGGAAGAATGAAAGTAGACTGAATGCTGTGGAAATGAGATCCTTGAGACGTATGTACGGTAAAACCATGTATGACTGTATTAAAAATGTAAAAAATCCGGAGAGAATGCAAGGCTGATATGAGCGTACTGAATAGGATCAAGAAAGGGACGCTTGGATGGTTTGGGCATGTAGAGCGAATGAACGAAGAAAGGAGTGTGAAAAGAATATATGATGCGAAAGTGAATGGAAGAAGAAGTCGAGGACGCCAGAGAAATACATGGCACGATCAACTAAATCAAATACTTGAATCGGGTCATGTGAAGAGTCAGAATAACGGAAGAGTATGTATGAGACGATGTATGAATGTGCATGAAGCAAGGAGTGTGTGCCAAGACAGAGTTATTTGGCGGTCCATCCTCTCTGCCTACCCCTGCGGGGAAACGGCGTGATGGTTAGTTAGTTTTTTTTTATCTCCACACAGGAGACGGCCTCCATGTTCGAGTGGTATGACGCTCGACTACAAATGCAAAGATCGCGGGTTCAAACCCGGCGTGCGCAAATAACTTTTATTAAATTAATATGTGTCATAACCGATTTCATTCATATAAAATAATATATGGTTTATTTGTATGGTTTATGTAGAAATTCCACCATTCGAAATCTAAAAATGGCTTTATCCGTGTTTGGTGACCAGATCTGACCAGTCAGGTACTTCTAAAAATTCTGTAGTTGTCAGCTTTATTTTTGACAGTTGGCTAGTTTTTTAATTTACTTTTTTGATTTTTCCGTCTCTGTAACCTAATAGTATATATTCCATTGACTTACTTAAAACTGTACCAATCTGAAGATGCCCAACAGAAGGTGAAACCGGTCAGGTCTTGAATAAAAAGACGGTGAAATAAAGTTAAATATTTGGTATTATTATAATCATTAGAAAATTTTCTTCTACATTTTTATTGTTCAGTGGCTGCACGGTTATCTTAAGCTTGTTTTACTGGGAAAGGGGTACGTGCAGTCGATGGAGCGTATCAGGTTTATTTCAATTTCGCTAGGCGTTCTAGACGCTAATTGCTTTATTTTAACATCCTAACATTGGTTCGAGACAATGTTTGAATACCAATTGCTTGTTAAGTTAGATTCGCTCTTGAAATTGCTCACTCTTTAAGCTTTTTGGTGATAAGGATGAAATTGCCACTCACAACCGGTGCCTGTTTCGATTTATGCTAGTAAAAACATGGTCAAAAATCATGTTTTATTTTATTTTGTGTAGCTCGGGCAAATATGTCAAAAAGTTTTTGAAAAACTGATTTTGACACATTGCGCAATAAAGTAAAATTAATAGAGGTTCGTAATCGGAAGGTTTTAAACTTTAAAAGTATTTATAGGCCTGAAACTTATTTTTTTCTATAATAAATCAGATTTAAAAAAATAAAAACAGATCATATTCGTAAAAAGCATTTACTTTGTGGTTTGAAATACAGTCAAACTTGGTTATAACAAGTGCAAAGGGACCAACTAATTTGCTACGCATATCCATTACTCGTTATAAACGTAAGAAGGTTAAAAAAAGTACCTACCTACTAATTTAGATATTTACACCAGGGTACATATTGCATATTATAAAGTACATATTATAAAGCAACATATTATGTTTATTACAGAAATCCTGCTTAACTAACTACGAAATTACTTAATTTATGATTAAAATACAAAAAAAAATGATGAACTGTACGCACAGTACTGGATAGAAATGTTTCTTAGAGCGACAACTATCAGGGATTATAAATCCTCCTTAACGTGCAGGACGGGCGGCTTTCTTTGTCTTATTTATGGCATTATTTGACTGTTTTGAGAATTGGGTTTTTTCTCATACCCGGGCGCATTGAGTTGACAATGTTATTTGGACGTTATATCAGTGAAGCGACCTCGTTATAACCCCACACGATTGTATGAAAATAAGCCCGAACCAACATGTCACTAAGTAATTGCTCATTATAGCCGTGACCTCGCTATTACCGGGGTCGTTTTAACCAAGTTCGACTGTATTTCAAGGAATGAAAAAATAACTCTGTGTAAAACCACGGATATTATTTTTTTTTATGACCAACTGGTTTCGCTTAGCCTAAGCATCTTCAGGGTATGAAATTAAACTAAACAAAAATAAAATGTCTGCGGTTATATATACATACAGAGGTAGAACAAAATTAGAACAAAGAGGTAAAAAAACAAATAAAAAACATTTAAATTATAACAAAAGGAACATAGAGAAAGAGACAGATAATATGAATTAAAAGAGACAAAACGCCAACTGAGAAGGTGATTAAAGAATAATGAGAAATTTTATGAGTTTACGGGAAATAGTTTACCTTATATTGGACTACTGGACAAATTTACCCGATTATTAAGAATATGACTATTAATTTTAATGGCTTCTTTATTTCTAGTGCTTCTAAATTATATAATCTGTTGCCATGACCATTTTCGTATAGAATATGAGCACTGGTGCTTTTATTGAAGGTATGATCGTTTTCAATAAGTTTAATTTTCATTTCTTTAAATATGACGGCATCCATAATCGAGTGGTACGATGCTCGACTACGAATCGAAAGGTCGCGGGTTCAACCCCGGCGTACGCAAATAATTTTAATTCAATTTATATGTTTACTAGCACATTTCATTCATATAAAATAATATAAACTATATTTGCGGCACGTTCCAGAGTGGTAGATACTTTAAGTATCGCCCTGGTGAAAGACCACCATTCAGAATCGAAACGTTACTTGAATTGGCTTTAGCCGTTTGTGATCAGATCTGAATAGCCAGGTACTTCCCAACCTTCCTCTTTCCCATCTCTTTCTCCTCCCCACTACCTTCAGCCTCACAACATACCCCAATTGGTGATGCCATAGTCTCACTGGCTCTAGACAGTTGGGAGCAGATGGGACTCTTGTGCGGTATTCACTATAAAAAACTAACTAACCACCACGCCATTTGCCGCAGGGGTAGGCAGAGAGAATGGAGCGCCATATAACTCTGTCTTGGCACACACTCCTTGCTTCATTCACATGCATACATGGTCTCATACATACTCTTCTGTTATTCTGACTCTTTGGATGAGCCGATGTATCTTTTATATATTTATTTGTCAAACAACAAAAAGATTGCTTTCTACGAAAATATTAAAAAAAAAAAAAAAAAACATTAAAAAAGTTATTAAATGAAATTTCTACACTAAATAATAAAGTAGGGGTCAAATTTGACCCATGCATTCCGTTGGGTGGCTAAAAATACGCCAACCTATTAAGTGTTGAAAAATTGAACAACTTTTTTTATCTCTAAAAAAATTCTAAAAAATCATCCCTTATCATGTGGATATTTAAAATATCCACCCCTAATCCAATTCCGACTGACCCGTTGCTAATAGGGGCCGTCTGGCGTGGGCGACGGGCGCTGGACGCCGGGTCTTGGGGCATATGCTGTCGAAAGGTCCACCCCACCCTGACGGGGTGAAAAATCCACCCTAATTGGTGTCATTAACTGCCCTGAAATAAATGGCTAAGAGTGCGAGTGTAATTTAAAAAGATTCGGCCATAGCAGACGATATTTTTTAGATATAAATAATATGTTTTTTCAATAGAAATCAATCACTTTGTGGTTTGACATATTAAATGAAAATTAACAAATAACTTTGAATAAGACACTTTACTCTTTTATCACGTTCTAAATTGACGTTTCACCTGTTTCTTTTTATATTATCTGTCTCTTTCTCTCTGTTCCCTTGTTATAATTTAAACGTCATTATTTTGTTTGTTTGTTTCTTTTATTTTATTTTATATTGTGTTATCACTCTGTATGAATATATAACTACACACTATTAGTTTAATTTTGTACCCTGCTAATGCTTAGGCCAAGCAAATCCGGTCGGTCATAAAAAATTAAATAAAATCTGTGGTCTTATTCAAAGTTAATATTCAATTTTTTATTGAATATTTATATTATTTTCTCCTTGTTAAATTAGGTTAAGTAATTTAGGATGAGGTGCACTTGAGGTGAAATGTCACAAAACTGCGCTAT
The DNA here is from genome assembly GCA_022651775.1 of Drusus annulatus. Lineage (NCBI taxonomy): Eukaryota > Metazoa > Arthropoda > Insecta > Trichoptera > Limnephilidae > Drusus > Drusus annulatus. Next base: position 422,357 of record JAGWCC010000391.1, on the reverse strand, counting down.
ATAAGTACACTGATATTATTATTGTAACAGGTTTCAATGTTTATTAAGAAATGTGAGATTGATACAAATCAAATTGTTTTTGGTGGCACAGTAGATAAATAGGTTGCACTTTGTGGATTGACATATTTAATGAATGAACATTTATATTGTTGTAGCAAAATCCAGATTCTCTTAAAAGCTACAGCTTAAGGGTCAGCACTCAAAAATAGACACTTTTTGGCTTTCTAGTACAAGCAATACTACAAATGATTCGTATGTTAATTCCTGAATTTGAACTTGTTTTTGATGATTTTAACATGACTCGGCGCAAATGGGCGTGGCTAAGATTAAGGCTACGGTATTTATACATCCATTCATATCACATATCGACATAATGTTTTTGTGTATTCGTATAGCCACTTTTTCACAGTATTTTTATCAACAAAAATATAGCATCTAACCTAAAAAACAGTTTAGTTGTGTCAAGTTTAGTGGCAAAATAAAAAATGTGGGCGGAGTCCCGCCGTTAACCAGCGAAAATAGCCAGCTTAAGATCATTACGACAGTATATAGAAGCGTTCCAAGAAATTCGTTGTCTCTTTCTCTCTCATGGTGTACGATGTAAAAACTCGGAAAAAGTGATTTATTACAATTTCGGATGGGTTGGGTAAAACAAATAAGCTATCCCTCCATATATTGTTACTTCAAGACTACACACTATTAGTTTAATTTTGTACCCTGCTCATGCTTAGGCCAAGCAAAACCGGTCGGTCATAAAAAATAAAATAATATCCGTGGTATTATACAAAGTTTTCATTTCATTTTCATTACATATATAAATGTATATATATATATATATATATATATATATATATATATATATATATATATATATATATATATACATCTATATATATGTATATGTACGAATACATTTTTATTACATACATATGTTTAATTGTGAAACATTAATTTAATGAAAATGTGCCGCAACACATTTTTAAATTTATATAAAATAATATATAGTATATTTGCGGCACGTTCCAGAGTGGTAGATACTCGAAGTGTCGCCCTGGTGAAACACCACCATTCAGAATCAAAACGTTGCTTGAAATGGCTTTAGCCGTGTTTGGTGACCGGATCTGAATAGCCAGGTACTTCCGGACCATTTTCTTTTACAATCACTTTTCTCCTCCCCATTCCCTCAAGCCTCACAAATGTCCAAATCGGGGATGCCATGGTCTCGCTGGCTTTAGACGGTTGGAAGCTGTTGGGATTTTTGTGCGGTATTCACTATATAGCCATGTTTGATGACCAGATATGAATAGTCAGGTACTTTCCGACCTTGCTCTTCTTCATATCCTTCCTGTTTCACTCCCGTCAGCCTCACAACATGCTCCAATTAGGGATGCTATAGTCTCGCTGACTTCTGACGGTTGGGAGCAGTTGGGACTCTTGTGTGGTATTCACTATGTAGCCATGTTCGATGACCAGATCTTAATAGCCATGTACTCCCCAACCTTTTTCTTCACTATCTTTCTCTTCTCTCTACTCCCTTTAGCCTCACAACATACCCCGATCGGCGATACCATTCCAATTAACACAAAAAGTTGTTACAAAACATAGTTAAAGCAATTTTTATAATTATTTTCAGCTCTGGTTGGTTTGGATTTTTAAATGCAAATATCTAATAAAATTGTCATTAAAACAATAAAAAAATTAACTTGTTGCATAATATACTCTCTGATGGAATTTAAAACAATATCATCGCTGGAAAGACAAAAAGGGCTTTTTGGTCAAAAATAAGTTAAATGCGCAGTTTTGATCAGTTATTTTTTCTGCATCAAATGCTCTGACTTTCGTTTGATTCTCAAAACTTTTGTAGCCCTTCAGCCATCTCAAATATTTGGGAAAAGGCTCGACTTAATCGACACAAGTTTGCATTTTTTAAAGTTTTTTGTCGCTTCAGACTCAGTGAGAGCATTGAGTTACCTGACAAAACACCGAATGCGTTTTCAGAAATAGTTGAGTGTAATCGATAAACTATACTACTTGGTGGAAGTGTCTAATTGTGGATGTGGAGAGCTGATGGAGTGAAGGAAGTCAGGAAACCAATTCACTCACCGATGAATTTGATGTTTAAGTTCTTAATTATTCGTACACATTGTATTATCAACGAACACCACACCGAAAAACACACTTAATTTAATATTATTTAAAGAACTACAACAAACCGGAACGACCAAGCGAGATACCAACGAACGAACACGTTTTTTCACATGACTCTTCTGTTTTTTGATTGTCACTTGTTTTCAAACTCTGTGTTGTTGAATACGGAAATCGAAAATATAGTAAAATGGTTGGAGAAGGTAGCAACTGGACGAAAAACAAGAAGGTAAGAATCTAACAAGTTATCCATTTGAAATCCAATAACTACTAACTTTTTTTCTGGGAATGGCCTAAAACCTTGGAGTAAGAATGTATGGAGAGAGAGCTATTATCTTTACCCAACCTATACAAACTTGCGATAAATCACTTTCTCCGGGTTTTTACACCGTACACCATGAGAGAGAAAGAGACAACAAATATAATACACCGCCTACAATACAGTCCAATGTACAATGATCTTTGGCTCCTGGGTCACCGCGGGACTCCGCCCACATTTTATATTGTGCCACTAAACTTGACACAACTAAACGGTTTTTTAGGTTATATGCTATATTTTTGTTGATAACAATACTGTTAAAAAGTGGTTTTACGAATAAACAAAAACATTATGTCGATATGTGATATGAATGGATGTATAAATACCCTAGCCTTAGTCTTAGCCACGTCCAGGTCCGCCGGAGTCCGGCGAAAATCATCAAAAACTGACTACACTGTCTGAAAAAGATAACACTATATACTCTAAGCCTAAAACATTACAGAAATCTGTTCGACAGTCGTAGACAAACTTTTATGAAAAAAATAACGATTAAAATTTTCCAAAGGGGTAAAATTGCAAAAACCATTAATTTAACACATTTGTGATTTTGACGTAGTCTTAGGGCTGAAAAGGGGTGATTGCGCCCTTATGGTGTCACTTAGGTGTACCTATTTTTAAATTTATTTTATGCGACACTTTACCAGAGCTTTTCCTGGCTATTGTATGTATGCAGTTAATGGTGTTTAAAAGAGAGAGTATGAGAACAGCGTGCAATATAGTTGTGAATGATGAATACTTGGAGCAAGTGGATGAGTTTGTGTATTAAGGAAGTATGTTCTAGAGAGACGGAAAGGCTGGTGAGGATATTGAAAGAAGGGTGAATGCAGGAAATTCCATTAATGGAGGACTGAACGCTGTTGGCACTCATAAGAAATTGTCTAAAGAAGCGAAGCTAACAGTCCACAATGGGGTGCTTATACCAACCCTAATGTTTGGCAGTGAGACATGAAATTAATTGGCAAAGGTAAGATGAGAGTACGCTAAATGCTGTAGAAATGTGATCTCTGAGGTGTATGTGCGGTAAAACTATGTATAACCGTGTTAAAAAATGTGGATATACGGAAAGATTGCAATACCAATGTAAGTGTAATGAATAGGATCAAGAAAGAGAGGCTTAGAAAATTTGGACATCTAGAGCGAATGAACGAAGAAAGAAGTGTGAAAAAAATATATGATGTGAAAGTGAATGGAAGAAGAAGTCGGAGACGCCCGAGGAAGACAGCTTGGCACGGTTGGGTGAATCAATTTTTTTATTCAGGTCATGTGAAGAGTCAAAATAATAGAAGAGTATAATATAAATAATAATATTTTTATTTTCTATTATCAGATATTAATTCCTAGTTTAAAGAGAAAATATACAGGAGTATACAAACCTGGCAGGTCCCTTCAGATAGACACACTTATTGACTTAAAATTAAAATTATAATTTTTATAAATAGTTTATTTATTTTTTCAGATTAAGCGCATAGGAGCAAAATTAAAAATGGACTTTCTGAATTTTTTGTACAGTACAGGATTTGGTTAAAATTTGTATATCTAAAGATGATTCGTCGAGAGACAGATTATGTTGAGAAGAAACAGATTATGTTGAGTTTGTATGAATCTGAATGAAGCAAGGAGTGTGTGTGCCGAGACAGAGTTGTATGGTGGTCTGTCCTCTGTCTACTTCTGTGGGGTAGTGGCGTGATGGTAAGTAAGTTCGTTTATAGGACAGCACTCCAAAACCAGGGGTTTTACAATTTGAATTAATTCAGATTTCTCAAAATATAATTTTTCAATGTGAATACCACACCAGAGTCCAAAGTCCTTATGATGCTTATGTTAAGCGAAACCGGTCGGGCATAAAAAAACAGATTAATCTGTGATCATTTACAAAGTTGTTATTTAATTTTTATTGTAAAAATTATGTTCAAAAAAATATTGTGTGAACGTAACATTTAATTAGTAGGCATATATAAAGGTAAAGAAAACATTTTGTTACGATTTAATGATTTGAAAACCTCTGTGGGAAATCTGAAAAGCTTTTCCTAGAAAAACAGCGAAGGCGCAAACCTTCCGACAGAGGAAAACTGATAACCCCGCAAAAGTCAGGTTATTTCTGAGAAAGTTCGTTTATTTTCCCAAAGGGTGGCTTTACAGTGTGAGTCAATTCTATTTTTCTTTGAGTTGGAATTATTTTCCAACGTTTAGATTTCAAGGCCTCGTTACGTAGTTTCGCTAATTTATTTGATGCGTACCGGTTTCGTCCCATTATAGACAACTTCAGACTGGTAATTTTAACCATGTGAACGTAAGTCTCCAGAATCAACCGAGAACCAGAGCATTCGACTCAGAAAAATGAACAGATCAAAACTGAATATATTTAACTAATTTTCGACAAAAGTGTCGCTTAAGACCTTTTGGCTTTCCAGCGAAGTTATTATAAAGTCAACACATTTTAGACAGAGGGCTAAAGTAGGCTTTATTATTTTTGCATGTTTACCTGAGGGTAATGCGAGCTTTGGCGTCTTAAAAAAATAGAATTAGGTAAATTTATTCCAATACTGCTAAAACATACTAAACTATCGAGATAACTGTGAATTATTTTTTGTTTACTTATTAAATCCGTTATTTGCCTTTTAGTTTTATATACGAGCCTGTTCAAAAAAAAAGGTGATTTTTGAATTTTCACGGGCTGTGTACATTCGATTATTGTTGTTTTTGTTATTATGTTGGTACACATATGTTTATAATATGTTAGCATTATCAGCCATTTTGGATTAGTGGTTTGTTTTTGACAACTGGAAAGGTTAGTCACGTTTTTGTGTGTTCTTCGATTTTTTACTTTTGAAAAAAATGGATCAAAGAATATGTATTACATTTTGCACTAATGGAATTAAGTGCTCCAACGCACTTAAAATGTTGACTGTGGCATTTGGCGAGTCTACTTTGTTTAAAAAAATTGTGAGTAGTGGTACAAGCGCTTTACAGAAGGCCGAGAAGATGTTAATGACGATGAGCGTCCTGGAGTTGTGGAAAAAAAAACATGGATTTTATTTTTTGATCAATTTTTTTCAAAAGTAAATAATCGAACAACACACAAAAACGTGACTAACCTTTCCAGTTGTCAAAAACAAACCACTAATCCAAAATGGCTGATAATGCTAACATATGATAAACATATGTGTACCAACATAACAACAACAAAAAAATCGATAATCGAATGTACACAGCCCGCGGAAGTTCAAAATTCACCTTTTCTTTTGAACATGCCATGTATATTTGTATCGTATCCACTGTCTTTAATTATAGGATCTAGTGCCTTGCAACTTTACCTACTGTCAATGTATCTTATATGGTATCAAGAGAGTTTTACGGTCAGTATCTGTTGCATCATCTAGCATTGTGTAACAAATATCAACACATTTTGTATTATTCTACTTGTACTCACTGTCACCTACCTCAGAACAGGTTCTAATGACCTAGCGATGTAGGTAATTTAAAAAAATAACGTTAAAAACAAAGAGTTAATAAAAAATAAAATACATATATACGAGTATATAGTTTTAAATGAATTAATATTAAAGTATTCGAGGCATGCGTCATTTAATGTAAGATAGTGACGTAGATCACATTTAAAAGATGACATTCTCAGCATTTTTTTTATGGGTTCAGAATGAATCAGAAACAGAACAGAAACATTCACAATCAGACAAGAATCATAGCATTCGACTTAGAAAATAAACTGATCAAGACTGCGCATTTAACTCGTTTTCGACCAAAGTGTCTCTTAAGCTTTTTTGCCTTTCCAGCGACGATATTTAATGGAAAACAAATTACTTTATAGATGAGTCGAACGTGGTTAGTTTTTTATCCGCTGTATTTCCAAAACGATTATGTAAACATACGAGAAACCTAATTTGGAAATAAATTCGGTTCACCGATAAATCTTTGATAGATACAAGAGACAGGTCAATCACAAAACACAAATTTCCCTTCAGTTACTTTGCCCCGAAAATAATCTGTTTTTCGATTTTAAATGAAACGAATTACGAATGGGGACATTTTGTTTTTTCTAAATTGATTTATACTCTCCCTTGGGGCTATGTTTGCCTGAAAAATAATGTTTTCACATCACATCACAGTTTTTCCTCGTTGTTTGTGGCTATTTCAGCGGTTTGTTTTATTTCTTTTGTATATTTTTCAATTTTTTTATACTGAATACCACACAAGGGTCTCAACCGCTCCCGACCGTCTAGAGCCAGTGGGACTATGGCATCCCTGATAGGAGTATGTTGTGAGGCTGTAGGTTGTGGGGGGGTGGAGGAGATGAGGAAGAAGAAGGCTATTCAGATCTGGTCACAAACAGCTGTTACAATTTTTCATACCGTATTTGAGTTTCCAGCTAAACAAAATCTTATGATCACCATCCCGCTATGGTTTAAAAATTTAGGTATGTTGTGAGGCTTAAGGTAGTAAGAAAGAGAAGGAGATGGAGAAGATGAAGTTTGGAAAGTGCCTGGCTACTCAGATCTGGTCACAAACAGCTGATACAATTTTTCATATCGTTTTTGAGTTTCCAGCCAAACAAAATCTTATGATCACCATCCCGCTATGGTTTAAAAATTTAGGTATGTTGTGAGGCTTAAGGTAGTAAGAAAGAGAAGGAGATGGAGAAGATGAAGTTTGGAAAGTGCCTGGCTACCACAAACAGCTAATTTTTCATATCGTTTTGAGTTTACCAGCCAAACAAAATCTTGTCACCATCCCGCTATCGTTTAACAATTTAGGTATGTTGTGAGGCTTAAGGTAGTAAGAAAGAGAAGGAGATGGGGAGCTTGAAAGTGCCTTACCTTCGTCACAAACAGCTGATACAATTTTTTCATACCGTATTTGAGTTTCCAGCTAAACAAAATCTTATGATCACCATCCCACCATGGTTTAAAATTTAGGTGTTGTGAGGCTTAAGGTAGAAAGAAAGGAAAGGAGATGGGAAGGAGGTTTGAGTGCCTGGCTATTCAGATCTGGTCACAAACGCCTGTTACAATTTTTCATACCGTATTTGAGTTTCCAGCTAAACAAAATCTTATGATCACCATCCCACTATGGTTTAAAAATTTAGGTATGTTGTGAGGCTTAAGGTAGTAAGAAAAGGAAGGAGATGGGGAAGAGGAAGCTTGGAAAGTGCCTGGCTATTCAGATCTGGTCACAAACGCCTGTTACAATTTTTCATACCGTATTTGAGTTTCCAGCTAAACAAAATCTTATGATCACCATCCCGCTATGGTTTAAAATTTAGGTATGTTGTGAGGCTTAAGGTATTCCAAAGGAAGGAGAAGGAAACCATTGGCTAAGATCTGGTCACAAACAGTTAATACAATTTATCATATCGTTTTTTTCCGTGACAAGATATGAATAGCCAGGTACTTTCTTTCCTTCCTCTTACCATTCTCTTTCCCTCCCCTGGTTCTCTTAGCCTCACAACATTCCCCAATTAAGAAATACCACGGTCCATAGAATTACGCTCAGTATTGCCTTAGTGAAAGACAACCATTCAAAATCGAAAAGTTTGGTGACTAGATATGAAAAACAGGTTGCCCCCCAACCTTCGTCTTTCCCTTCTTTTTCACCTATATATTACTTTCAACCTCACAACACACCTAATTAGCGATACCATGTTCCATAGAATTACACTACAAGTATTCCATTAATGAAAGGAAAACCATTAAAAATCGAAACGTTACTTGAACTAACATGACTAGGTGACCAGATCTGAATAGCAGGGTGCATACAAACCTTCTTTTTTCACTTCTTCAACCTTACAACATACTCTAGTTAAAGATGCCATAATCCTACTGGCTTCAGACGGTTGGAACTCTTGTGCTAAATTAACACTAAAGAAAAATAAGACACGATTATGTAAACGAATTAAAAGTCGAAATAACACAAAGGTGCAAATGAATGTGAACAAAGCAAGGAGAATGTGTCAGGACAGCGTTGTGTAGCTTTGTATACCACCCGGTTTCGACTCATTTTTTCAAGTTTACAAATTTAAAAAAAAATTTGATCGTATGCCCAATTTTCAAATAATTATTTTTCCCATTTGTGCGCAAAGTATGTATGCAAAATGAGTTGATGATGAACATAAGTAAGTCCAAAGTCATGGTGTTTGAAAGAGAGAGTACGAGAACAGCGTGCAATATAGTTGTGAATGATGAATAAAAGGCTGACAAGGATGTTGAAAGAAGGGTGAATGTAGGAAACTTTATTAATGGAGGACTGAACGCTGTTGGCGGAAATAAAAAATTGTCGAAAGAAGCGAAGCTGGCAGTCCACAATGGAGAGCTTATACCAACCCTGATTATGGCAGTGAGGCCTGGAACTGCTAGAGGAAGAATGAAAGCAGACTGAATGAGGTGGAAATGAGATCCCTGAGACGTATGTGGATGTTCGAAAAAGAATGCAAGGCTGATGTTAGCGTAATAAATAGGATCAAGAAAGGGACGCGTAGATGGTTTGGACATGTGGAGAAAATGGACGAAGAAAGGAGTGTGAAAAGAATATATGATGCGAAAGTGAATTAAAAAAAAGGCCGAGGATGCCCTAGAAAGACATGGCACGATCAAGTAGATCAAAAACTCAAATCGGGTCATGTGAAAAGTCAGAATAACAGAATAGTATGTATGAGATGGTGTATGATTGTGAATGAAGCAAGGAGTATGTGCCGAGACAGAGTTATATGACGGTCCGTCCTCTCTGCCTACCCCTGCGGAGAAACGGCGTGACGGTTAGTTAGTTAGTCATAGTTTAAACTGATGTTTTAAAGTTTTTGCCATGATAGATGCAAAATTCTGCTTTGCACAATTATCCAGATAAAACAGCCTTCACAGCTTTCGTTGCGGAAAAACAAAATCCACGCGTGTCAGGCCTAGCTTATTTAAAGCTGGCTTTGCGGCGCTTCGTTTCCGACTCCGCGTAAAACTTTTGATTAAAATAAATCTTTGAAATTCTCAACATTTCCCGGAAGCTTTTTTGATGAAAATCCTTCTAATGGATTTAATTTTTACCGTATTAATAAATTCCCAAAACGTTTATATAAGAAATTAAATAAACAAACGAAGAATTCCACTGCAGAGTGGTGAAATCCTAGGTTTAAAGCGACAAGGTCGTACGGTAGAAGCTCGGGGAGGCATTTAATTAATTTTAGCAACCTTAAAAATACGTTAAAAAAAAGTGCTTTCTAGTAAACTTCTGTGCGGAAAATTCTCTTAATATCGCAGTGGTAGAAAAAAATACACTCAAGTGAATTTTTTTGTGAAAAAACTTAAAGCTAGACAGTTCTAACCTTCTCTTTTCCCTTTCATTAAGCCCTTGAGCTTTACGATATGTCCTAAATTTCTGGAGATAATGGAACCATGTTATCTCTGATTGGGTTATATTGTAAAAGCGAAGAGAGCGAGGAAAGGAAAGAGATGGGAAGAAAATGGTTGAGATGTACCTGAATAATCAGATCTAGTCACTAAACACGGTTGGGAAGTATGTTTACGAGAGACGAAAATACTGACAAGGATATTGAAAGAAGGGTGAACGCTGTTGGCGCTAGTAAAAAATGTCCAAAGAAGCGAAGCTAGCAGTCCACAATGGAGTGCTGATACCAACCCTGGTGTATGGCAGTAAAACGTGGAACTGGCAGAAGAAAGATTAAAGTAGACTGATTTTTTTAAATATATTTTTTTAATATTAATACCGCACAAAAGTCTCAAATGCTCCCAACCGTCTAGAGCCAGTGAGACTATGGCATCCCCAAATAGGGTATGTTATGAGGCTGAAGGTAGTGGGGAGGGGAAAGAGATTGGGAGCAGAAAGGTTGGGAAGTAACTGGCTATTCAGATCTGGTCACCAAACACGGCTAAAGCCATTTCAAGCAACGTTTCGATTCTGAATGGTGGTTTTTCACCAGGGTGATACTTAGAGTATCTACCACCCTAGAACGTGCCGCAAATATACTTTTAATTATTTTTATATGAATTAAATGTGTTTTGACACATATTCATTAAACAAAAGTTATTGGCGCACGCCGGGTTTGAACCCGCGACCTTTAGATTCGTAGTCGAGCGTCTTACCAATCGACCATGGAATGCTGTAGAAGTGAGATTCCTGAGGCGCATGTGCTATATAAACCATGTATTACCGTACTAAAAAAGTGGATATCCGGAAAGAATGCAAGGCTGATGCGAGCGTAATGGATAGAATTAAGAAAGGGACGCTTGGATGGATGGGCATGTAGAGCGAATGAACGAAGAAAGAAGTGTGAAAAGAATATATGACGCGAAAGTGAATTAAAGAAGAAGTCGAGACGTCTGAGGAAAAGGTATGTGAATCACATACTTGAATCGGGTCATGTGAAGAGTCAGAATAACAGAAGAGTATGTATGAGACGATACATGACTGTAAATGAAGCAAGGAGTGTGTGCCAAGACAGAGTTGTATAGCGGTTCGTTCTTACCAACTAACTTACCCTTACATGGTAAGTTAGTTAGAAAAACACATTTAGATTCTGAATGGGGATGCAAGAGTGTAGATACTCGAAGTATCGCCCTGGTGAAAGACCACCATTAAGAATCGAAACGTTGCTTGAAATGGCTTTTAGCCGTGTTTGATGACCAGATCTGAATAGCCGGGTAATTTCCAACCTTTCTCTTCCCCATTTCGTCCCCCTCTCCACGACCTTCAACCTCACAACATACCCCAATTGTTAAGCTGTGGCGGGGTGGTTAGAATAAAATTTTGCTTAGCTGGAAACTCAAAGACGGTATGAAAAATTGTATTAGCCGTTTGTGACCAGATCTGAATAGCCAGGTACTTTACAACCTTCCTCTTCCCCATCTCCTTTCCTTCCCCATTCCTTTCAACTTCACAACATACCCCGATTGGGGACGCCATAGTCTCACTGGCTTTAGATGGTTAGGTGCAGTTGAGACTCTTGTGCGGTATTCACTGTTAAAAAAAACATTTTTCAACTGACTCCTGGAAGTTGAAATATTTCTACAGTAAATGCAATACAAAAAAATGTTGTAATTTTATTTATTATTAATTATTCTGTTTTTTTCCCAGATGACAAAGATGGGGTGGAGCGCGATACAGCCTGGACAAACCATGCTTCAGCCAGCCATGCCGCCATCGGTGAACATGGTGGACACATCAAGTAAGTACTTAATCCCTTATGTTGGATCCGAAGCTACGATGAAACACCGGATGTGTTTTCAGCTTCAGATGAATTCTGAAAATGGGAAACCATTCACTCACCGATGTAGTTGAAGTGAAAGTTCTTGATTTTTCTCAAACAGTTATATTGTTTACGAAACGAATCACAACAAAACACCACATTTAATTATATATTATTTGAATAACAACAACAAACCGGACGACCAAACGAGACACCAACGAATGAACACGATTTTTCACATAACTCTCTTCTGTTTCTTGATTGTCACTTATTTTCATACTCGGTGTCGTTGAATACGGAAATCGAATAAAGTGAAATGGTTGGATAAGGTAAAAACTGGATGAAAAATATGAAGGTAAGAACCTTACAAATAATAATTTTGTTTGCATGCGACACCTCTATTACAATCTGGATACAGCTGTAGGTTGAATTTGAAGAGGTCAGCTTTAACTTGAAGCCTCGTCACTTGAGCTGAGTATTTTTGAGTATTTTAGTATACAGCGCGCTCCACTGTTGAATTCGGCAGCCACCTCTGGTCTGGAGCCCCTAAATACCTGAAAAAAAAACGGATTGCAATCTTTGGAGGGCAGTCGTCAGATGGGAATGCTGTCTTTGCTCTACTGGTATTTCGATGGAAGATGCTCGTCCTCTAAAGAACTTGCGTCATTGATCCGTTCGGCGCCGGTGCATAGTCGGAAACTCGCCGAATGCGCGCCCATCATTTGTGCGCCGTTGAAATTCGTTACATTAGAACGGGTCGCTTTTACGACTTGTTCACATGTTTCACAGCTCGGCTGTGGAACGATTTTCCAGCCTCTAGGTTTCTTCCCTCCTTCGACATTGGCCTCTTCAAGACCCAGGGTAAATATATTAAAATATATATCTATAATAATTTTTACTTTACTAATATGTGTCATAACACATATTAATTCACATAAAATAATGTACAGTATAGTTGCAGGATGTTTCAGAGTGGTAGATACTCTCAGTATCGCCATGGTGGAAACCACCATTCAGAACTAAAACGTTGCTTGAAATGGCTTAAGCCGTGTGTGGTGACCAGATCTCTTATAGTCAAATACTTATCAACCTTCCTCTAGCTCATCTTCTTATCTTCCCTACTCTCTCCAGTCTCACAACATACCCGATTTGTGGATTCTTTTAGTCTCGCTGGCTCCGGGCAGTAGCAAAAATGAGAAAAAAGTGTTTCAAAGATACGATTTTAAGTATTTTTCTGTGTTTTATTTAAGTTTTTATGGGAAAATTTTTATTAGTATTTTATTTTTCTACTTCTATTGCCCCCTCTTATTGTCTGCTTTGTTCAAATAAGCGAAACTAGCAGTCCACAATAGAGTGCTTATACCAACTCTGATATATGGCAGCGAGGCTTGGAACTGGCAGAGAAAGGAAGCAAGTAAACTGAATGCTGTAAAAATGAGATCCCCGTGTGGCTGGCAGTCCACAATGGAGTGCTGGTACAAACCCTGGTGTATGGCAGTGAAGTTTGTAACTGGCAGAGGAAATATGAAAATAGACTAAATGCTGTGGAAATGAGATCCCTCAGAGTATTTTCAGTACAAACTTAAAAATGCGGATATCCTAAAAGAATGCAAGGCTGATGTTAGCGTAATGATTAGGAGCAAGAAAGTGACGCTTGGACGGTTTAGGGATGAAGAGCGAATGAACAAGGAAAGGATTGTGAAGAGAATATATTTGGCAAAGTGAATGGAAGAAGAAGTTGGCGACGCCCAAGGAAAACAGCGTGGCACGTCAAGTGAATCAAATACACGACATGTGAAGAGTCAGAATATCAGAATAGTATGTATGAATGTAAATGAAGGAAATAGTGTGTGCCGAGACAGGGTGTGTTGTATGGCGGTCAGTCCTCTCTGCCTACCCTTGCAGTGAAAACAATGATTATGAAGAAATTTCTTTCATCAAATAGTTTTGCTTAAAGTCCCTTTGCTAAGCTTTTTTATATTTTTTGTTTAGAGGATCCATTAAAAATTCTTTCAGCGTTCAACACGTAAGTCCTGCTAATCCGAGTCTCTAAGATCCCTGGCTCTAATCCCGGCTTAGTGCGTCAGGAAGGATTTACAGCGTAACACTTTCACCAAACCATTGAAATATACGACTTTAGATGGGCGATTTTGGCGAAGGGATTTTTAGAAGGAAATAGTTTGGGGAGAAGTTTAATTATCCCAATCTTAATGTAACAATGTATGGAGCGAGAGCTCATTATTTTTACCCAACCTATATAAACTTGCGATAAATTACGTTCTCTGGGTTCTTACGTCTTACACCATGAGAGAGAAAGAGACAGGAAATATAATACACCGCTTCTACGTACTGTAACGATGATCTTGGTCTCCTGAAACACCGCGGGACTCCACCCACATTTTTTATTATGCCACTAAACTTGACACAACTTAACGGTTTTTTAGGTTATATGCTTTATTTTTGTTTATGAAAATTACTGTGAAAAAGTGGTCATACGAATAAACAAAAAACATTATGTCGACATGTGCTATGAATGGATATATAAATACCCTATCCCTAGTCCTAGTCATGCCCAGGTCTGGCAAAGCCCGGAAAAACCGGAAAAAAGCTGACTACAGCAGCGCTCCCTCTTGTATATTACCACTCTGAGGCTGTATCAGAGTCGAGTAATTTTTCGAAACGCGGGACCCCCATCTAACGCATTGAAATCAATGCACTTTGTACGGAGTACTAAATGATGAATATGCGGCTTATGTATGTGAACGTGTCTTACCTTTATTCTATATGTTATTCCGCGTAAGATTTGCGAATAGAGGAGGCGAAAGGCATCTCAAATTCTATTTGAGAAGACTGAGTGGATTATTTCCATCATTATGACGGCCTGTATACGAAATGTTAAAAACATTAATTAAAAGAACTTAAAAAAAAAACAAGAATATTCAATTTTGTTAAATAGTATGTTTGTTAAATATTTTATTCCCAAGAGTAACTAAAACTCCCTTCTGGAGTACAGACCTTTTCTAGTATAAAACCTTGAAGTAACAATATGTGGAGGGAGAGCTAATTATTTTTACTCAACCTATACAAACTTGCGATAAATCACTTTCTCTGGGTTTTTACGTCGCACACCATGAGAGAGAAAGAGACAGCAAATATAATACACCGCTTCTATGTACTGTAACGATGATCTTGGTCTCCCGAGTCACCGTGGGACTCCGCCCACATTTTTTATTATGCCACTAAACTTGACACAACTAAACGGTTTTTTAGGTTAGATGCTATATTTTTGTTGACGAAAATACTGTGAAAAAGTGGCTATACGAATAAACAAAAACATGTGATGTGAATGGATGTATAAATACCGTAGCCTTGGTCTTAGCCACGGCCAGGTGCGCCGAGTCAGGTTAAAATCATCAAAAACCAGTCAAAAACTGACTTCACTGCCTTAGATAGATACTACTCTATGTACGCTAAGTAAAAAACTTAAACTCTCTAATTGACAGTTCGATTTTTTCAGCATCAGCATTCTAGGGAATGGCGCGTGTGGCTTCAGCATTTTTAAAGTTTTCATCCACTTTTACGAGATTTAGATTTGATTCTGCTTCCCGTCGGGGTAAAACGGTTGTAATGATACAGAAAACTTACGAAGAGGCTATTCTGAGCTGGAATGGCTTATATCTAAAATTAAGTGTCACTGCGGTTCCAGCTACTGGTATGAAACCAGTTATGAAAAAAACTGGTACCAACGTTCCTCGTCGCTCACACATAGCTGAAAAGCACCAGCTATAATTTCATGGATTGAAGAGGGGGAGGCGGAGCTTTTGCCAGATAAATCTTCGTGAAAAAAAAACCGGAACTGGAACTACATGACATTCCGACGAAAAAAACCGGTTATTACTAAATATTAACAATTAATGGTAGGAGAGAAGGGGGGGGGACTTTTTCGTAACATTTTTACGACGTTTTTATTTTTATCAAAATCACAACTAGTTCTAAAAATAACTGGTTCCTCCTGAAGCCGGTCCCAGAAATAACCGGTTCTTCAGATAAATAATATTGACGGTTCCAGTGCTGGGTGCTTTCTCATCTGAGAGAGTAAAATGCCATTCCTTTTTTACTACAGATTAGCTCTGAAATCACTGGTCAGGTTAGGTTAGGTTAGGTAAGGTTATGTTAGGTTGAAGACAATAAATATTATTTAAAAAAAAACCTAATAAGTCTCTTAAAAATACAATGTAACCCCGTCTAAGATGTTTTTTTAAACCAAATAAAAAACGTTAAATAATTACTAAATTAAATATAGTTAATAAAATCATAATAAAGCAACACTTATCAAAAAATATTTAAAAAATCTATAAATATTATTGTTTGATCAAAGTTTGTACCAGTCTTAAGATGGCTGTAACAGGTCGAAAACCGGTTGGTTCTAAAAATAAATAACGAATTAAGTCTGCATATTTGTCTTATTAAACGGCTTATTAATAATACGACCGCTAAGCCGTTATGCTTCTGAACATTGTGATTGAAAATAAATTTAAAAAATAAATTTGCATAAGACCACGGTTATTATTTTAATTTTTATGATCGACAGGTTTCGCTTAGCCTAAGCATCGTCAGGGTAAAAAATTAAACTGAACAAAAAATACAAAGTGTGCGTTTATAAATAAATACAGAAGGAGAACACAATATATAAAATAAAATAAGAGAACAATGAGAAAAAAAATGACATGCAAATTATAACAAAGGAACAGAAAGAAAGAGACAAAACGTCATCTGAGAAGGTGATTAAAGAATAATGATAAATTTAACGAGCTTACAGGAAATATACCTAATATTGGACTACTGGATAAATTGAACTGTTTATTAAGAATATGACTATTAATTTTAATGGCTTTGTTTATTTCTAGTGCTTCTAAATTATTTAATCTGATGCCATTACCATTTTTGTGTAGAATATAAACACAGTTATAAAAAAAAAATGTATTGCTAATTTAAATTGAGCATTTGTAAACTAACTAACTAACCATCACGCCGTTTCTCCGCAGGGGTAGGCAAAGAGGACGGACCGCCATATAACTCTGTCTTGGCATACACTCCTTCATTAATACATCGTCTCATACATACTCTTCTGTTATTCTGACTCTTCACATGACCCGATTCAAGTATTTGATTTACTTGATCGTGCCGTGTCTTTCTCGGGCGATTTCTTCTTCCATTCACTTTCGTATCATATATTCTTATATCATATATTGTTATTTATTCTCGATATAATGTCAATGATAGGAAAACCATAAGGTTTTTCAATACCCATAAGGTTTTTTAATACCCATAATTCTTTGCATAATAGTAAATGGCTGTAGAAAGGTTTTGAAAAATAAATATAAATATGTAGAGCAAGTCGAGAAAACTTCTGGGTCATCAGTTGCTGCTGGAAATAGTCGGGGACACCCCAGGGAAATTAAAGTAAGGCGATAGGGTTGAGGAAGATTGGAAGCAACCAGTTTTTTTTTAAATTTACATTAATTATTTATATATCTTTTGGAATAGATTGTGAAAGGCGTTTTTGCGAAAAGGAAGGCGTGCATCTGTGTAAGCCCACGTTTAAGGAGGGAGGAAACACAAAGGCCAAATCGTTCCACAGCCGAGCTGTTGAACGGGAGAACGAGACGTAAAAGCGACTCGCTCTAACGTAACCCGTAACGAATTTTAACCGTGTGTAAATGTTGGGTGCAAGTTTGGCGAATTTCTATTAGGATATGTTGATGAAGTTAAAGGGAGAGGGGAGAGGATTGAGTTTGAGGAGGGTTAGGAAGAGCTAGCTATTCAGATCCAGTCTTGGTATCCGGATCTGGAAATTGGAGTATGTTGCGAGGCTGAAGGTAGTGGGGGGAGGGAGGAGATGGGGAAGAGGAAGGTTGGGAAGAGCCTGGCTATCCCGATCTGGTCACCAAACACGGCCCTAAAATTTATTCGATCTTCAAAATTCTTCCAACTTTTTTTTTGCCTAGCTTTGAATAAAAATAATAAAATTTAAACATAAAACACAATGGTTTATAAACAACTAACCATCCCGCCGTTTCTCCGCAAGGGTAGGCAGAGAGGACGGACCGCCATACAACTCTGTCTCAGCACACACTCCTTCATTCATTCACATTCATACATAATCTTCTGTTATTCTGACTCTTTTACTCAAGTGTTTGATTAATTTGATCTCGCCATGTCTTCCTCGGGCGTCCTTGACTTTTTCTTCCATTCACTCTCGCGTCATTCGCTCTTCATGCTCAAACCGTCTAAGTTCCATTTTCTTAATCCTATTCATTACGCTTACATTAGCCTTGCATTCTATTCAATCGGTATGTGTGCAAATGAAATTTCAAAATCTTGATCTATATCAATTTGACGGGCTGCATGGTCATGGCGAGTGGTACGACGCTCGACTACAAATCCATAGGTCGCGGGTTCGAACCCGGCGTGCGCAAATAAATTTAATTTAATTAATAATTTCATTTAATGTTCCTAGCAAGACGGTTACAAGGCAGTACCTACCGTACTATTGTAGCAATTCTGCTTCGAACCTCGTAATTCAACACGCCTATGCGACGAATGCAACAGCTGGGAAACACATACTCCGATGTCGCTGATATATTTAACACGTCAATATCAAACTATAAGTCTAGTTTAGTACAGCTGTTGTCATCTGGCAGAGCTAAACTAATAGTTGGACCTGTTATTTAGTATTATTTTTTTCTTTTCTTTTGCAATATTTTTGATCCTGTTATATATTGAATATTATAAGTTATTTTCATCTACAATATTTTGTATCTGCTATTCAATCCTCTTTTTTATTTTTTTTTGACAATATTTTTTGCACTAATGAGGTTATTGTTTTAAAAATAAATTAAAATGTCAACATTTGTACAAAAGCCTATAACGGGTATAAATAAATATGTGTCATACCACATTAAGGTGGTCCGCAGTAGGCTGGAGAGTGGTTCAATTATTTGGAATCCTCATGAGGTTGGGGTACTCCCTCATCTTGGAAAGGGTCCAGAAAAAGTTCCTGAGATTTTTATACATGAGGGAGTACGGCCACTACCCGTGGCTCTACCCAACGAACTTTCTCCTGGGCACGCTCGGACTTCACTCCTTACAGCTCAGGGAGAGAGGGGTATGCCGCCACTCACTTCTTCAGACTGCTGCGGGGCTATATTGTAAACCCTGCTATTTTGGAGCGCGTAAGTCTCTATGTTCCTGATGACTATCTAAGACAGCGTCTTCATAGATTATTCTATCTTCCTGCCTGTAGGACCAACCTGCCAATGGTTCTGCCGGTGGGGAGAAGTATTTTGCTCCTGAACAAAATCTCTTCCGATATCGACTTATTTCATGTCAGTGAGGAGAGATTCAGAAGTGAAATCCTATTGATTCTTGAAAGAGTTTCTCCTCATTGACCTGATCATCACCACTGCCTGAAATTTTATTTTTTTGAAATTTTATTTTTTTTTGTATCTATATGGTACTATAATTTGTATTTATTTTTGTAAAAAAATTAATTTATTTTCTTATATGCATTAAATTAAAAAAGTTTGTCATGTATAGGAAAATTAATAAAAAAATATTATTATTAATATTATTATTAAGTTCTTCACATCGCCCGATTAAAGTAATCGATTCACTTGATCGTACCACGTTGTCTTCTTTGGAGGTCGCCGACTTCTTTCTTCCATCCACTTTCACGAGAAATATTCTTTTTACCCTCCTTTCTTTGTTCGTTCGCATTCATTAAGAACTGTGAACATATAATATTTGTATTCAGACGGCCTGAATGCCGACGAATCAAAAGATCGCGGGTTCAAGTCCATCGTGCACAAATAATTAGAAAATATTCAATACACGAGTATGTCGTAACAAATTTATTCAATTTAAAATAATATATAGTATATTTGTGGCACGTTCCAGAGTGGTAGATACTCCAAGTATCACCCTGGTGAAAGACCACCATTCAGAAACGAAACGTTGCTTGAAATGGCTTTAGCCATGTTTCGTGACCAGATCTGAATATCTAGGTACTTCTCAACTTTCCCCTTCGTCATTTCCTTCCCCTCCCCGCTACCTTCAGCCTCAAAACACACCCCTATTGGGGATGCCAAAGTTTCACTGGCTCCAGACGGCTGGGAGCTGTTGAGACTCTGTGCGGTATTCACGTAAAAAACACAAAAAAACAACATTAATCGTGATAAAATGCGGTAGTGACAATTTTTTTTTCAATTCGCGATTTTTTTCGGTGCACACGAAGAGGCCATAAGTGCCATAACGCAACATAAAGCGGTAATTACATCAACGTTCCAACGTGGAAAAACCCTTATTCGGTGACCAAATCTGAATATCTAGGTACTGACCAACCCTCCCTCTTTCCCATCTCCTTCCCCATCTAATCGAATCGCTTCGGATGTCGATATTTTTTGAGACTGCATTTCAAACAGAAAGCTTTATTGCTGTTTGCTTGAACTCCCTCTACATTATTTTGCCATTTTGTTGAGTTATAAAAATATTAGAAATTGTACATCCTTTTCATAACTAATTGACTTTTTTTTATCTTGGTATATGTGCTGTGTATTCTGTTTTTTTTGTACACCCTGTATACATTTTCTATATATTTTTAAAAATGCCTTTGAAATCATTCTTAATGTTTAGCGTTGGGAAAAACTTCAATGTTTAGTGAACGCTTCACGAATTACTAGTTCTTTAAAAAGAGGTTTGAATTAATCCGGTTATTTGTTCAGTTTTTTTTGGAACCGGTTCCTTGATAAACATTTTAAAGTGAAAAGAACTGGAACTGGTTCCTCGCCAAAACAAAGAGTTTTGTAAAACGAAAATAAATCCCAAAAAATCACGTTCCCTTAGATCAAAGTGCTTTGAAGTCGAACTTCAATCGAAGTAGATCTTTGTAATCTAACTTCCGTTGAAGTATTTGTTCAATGAAATGTAATGAATGAAGTTTGAACTGCCGCAAAATGAAATAGTTCATATGGAGCAGTCAGAACCTTGAAGTAACAATATATGGAGGGATAGCTAATTTGTTTTACCCAACCCATCCGAAATTGTAATAAATCACTTTTTCCGAGTTTTTACATCGTACACCATGAGAGAGAAAGAGACAACAAATTTCTTGGACCGCTTCTATATACTGTCGTAATGATCTTAAGCTGGCTATTTTCGCTGGTTAACGGCGGGACTCCGCCCACATTTTTTATTTTGCCACTAAACTTGACACAACTAAACGGTTTTTTAGGTTAGATGCTATATTTTTGTTGATAAAAATACTGTGAAAAAGTGGCTATACGAATACACAAAAACATTATGTCGATATGTGATATGAATGGATGTATAAATACCGTAGCCTTAGTCTTAGCCACGCCCATTTGCGCCGAGTCATGTTAAAATCATCAAAAACATGTCCAAAACTGACTTCACTGCCTTGGCTTGGGCTACCTCTAGTATACTCTAAGGTCAGAACGCTGAAATGAACTACCAACTTCAATTAAAGTGTTTGTTCGATGAACAATGAATGAAGTAGGAACTGTTGCCAAAAGAAGTAGTTCTTTGAATTAGTTCTTTCAGAGAGGTCACAACGCTAGTAATGTTTTTAAAATAAAATAAATTAAATTGAATTGAATCTACAACCTTCAGCCTCACAACATTCCCCAATCGTAGAAAAAGCCGCACAAGAGTCCTGACTGCTCCCGACTTTCTGGAGCCAGAGCGAGGTTGGAAAGAGTTGAGGTTCTCACAAAGATGCATTGCTTGCAAACAGCACGTTCAAACGTTTTATTTGACTTCGAAAAAAGTTCAACTTTAAGATGAATATTGCAAAACTTTTCGAATATTACAATTTGAACAACGTTTAGTATTCAACGGGCGTAAGTGAGACGATTTGCTTTTTCTCAGTGACGTTTCACAAGGATATCACTACGGAAAACACAAACGTATGGTTTTTTTTTTTTTCGGGATATTGTTTACTATCAAGTGGGCGTAAGTTAGAAGTTTGGCTATTTCTCAGTGACGTTTTGCAAGAAAGTTGCTGTGTGGAAAACATGAACATACGCACCAATACACACAGTACAAAGGTTATTTTTCAGATTTAATTTAGGGGGTGTCTTGTGAGGCTGAAGATAGTGGGGAAAGAAAAGTGATGGAGAAGAAGATGGTCGGGAAGTACCTGGATATTCAGATCTAGTCACCAAATATGGTCATTGCCATTTCAAGTAATGTTCAGATCTTAGAGTACATAGAGTGGTACCTATCCAAAGTAGTGTAGTCAGTTTTTGATGATTTTTGCCGAACTCGGCGGACCTGGGCGTGGCTAAGACTAGGGCTAGGGTATTAATACATCCATTCATAACACATGTCGACATATTGTTTTTGTCTATTTATATAACCACTTTTTCACAGTATTTTTATCAGCAAAAATATAGCATATAACCTAAAAAACCTATTAGTTGTGTCCAGTTAAGTCGCAAATCAAAACATTTGGGCGGAGTCCCCGGAGACGCGGGAGACCAAGATCATCCTTACAGTACATAAAAGCGGTGTGTTATTTTTGCTGTCTCTTTCTTTCTCATGGTGTACTGCGTAAAAACCCAGAGAAAGTGATTTATCGCGAGTCTGTATAGGTTGGGTAAAAAGAATTAGCTCTCTCTACATACACTGTTACCGTCACACGTTGCGTTTTGCCACTCGGCCTTTTCGTGTGCACTCGGCGATTGGGGGGGTGTTGTGTGGGAGGAAGGGAGGAGAAAGGGGAGGGATGGGGTGGGGGGAGGATGTTTGCAGCCGAAATCTGCTCCAAGTCGTGAATAAAACATGATTCGGGTTCGTTGTGGAACTTGAAAATGTAGGGTTGTGCGAAATATTTGTTTCAAAACCCATTCTGGCTTATGACCAACTGGCTAACTAACCATCGCGCCGCGGCCGTTTCTCCGCAGGGGTAGGCAGAGTAGACGGACCGCCATAGAACCCTGTCTCGGCACACACTCCTTTATTCATACATCGTCTCACATAGCGTTGTGACCGCTTTGAAAGAACTGCTTCAAAGAACTACTTCTTTTGGCAACAGTTCCCACTTCATTCATTGTTCATTGAAAAATACTTCAATTGAAGTTGGCAGTTCATTTTAGCGTTCATTTAATCTTTTTTTCGAAAATAAACCGAACTCTATATTGTACATTTCTTGATTTGAATTGTATAGTATAATTTTGTGATCTACCTACATGTACGAGAATTTACAATGTAATATCGTTGCTCCCCAACCCAAACACGAGAATTGATTTCTCTCCTGGGCTGGGTACTCTTGTTAAATATATAAATGGGAACATTAAATACTGTTTAGTTTATGTAAATAAAAATTATTAAAAAAAAAATAAAAATTCATTAAATTCATTTCATTGAACAAATACTTCAATGGAAGTTAGATTACAAAGAACTACTTTAATTTGCAGCATTTCAGTGGCGAAGTGAACTTCAAAGCCTATAATGTAGTACTTCAACTGAAGTCCGACTTAAAAGTACTCCGATCTACAGGAACGTGTTTTTTTTGTAATTTTGGTGAGGAATCAGTTTCAGTTCTTTTCCATTTCAAATCTCTACTGACAAGTATTTTATTTTTATTTTGGTAAGGAAACGGTTCCAGTTCTTTTCACTTTCAAATCCCTACCGACTAGTATGCGCTTTTTTGGCGAGGAACCGATTCCAAAAAGAACTGAACAAATAACCGGATACATTAAATCTCATTTTCGCGAATTCGACTTCAATTGAAGTGTTCACTGCGAAGGGTTCATTTTAAAGAACTAGCAATTCGTGAAGCATTCACAAAACATTGAAGTTTTTCCCAACGCTACTCTCATACATACTCACATATTTGATTCCCATGATCGCGAATAATAATAATAATAATATTTAGATAACTTATATAGCGCCGTTTTTGTGAAAAATCACCTCAATGGAGAGATGGTCGATATCGGAATTGGATGTACCTGCGGTTCCAGTAACCGGTGACCGGCAAGGAACCGGTTATTTATCCAGTTCTTTTTGGAACCGGTTCCTGGTGCCAGAGATGTTCCACGGAGGAGGTTTTTTCGAAAAGTACCATCAAATCGACAAAAGTTCCTCGCCAAAAAAGTACTAGTCGGTGGAGATTTGAAAACGAAAAGATCTGCATCCGATTCCTCGCCCAAAAAACACGAAAAGATCGGACAAAGGATATCGATATTTTTATTTGCGAAGATTCGGAACCGGTTCCACGGAGAAATAATTTCGACGGTTCCAGTGACCGGCTAGGAACCGGTTCTTTTTAACCGGGACAGGAATATCGACCATCTCCTACCTCCCAAAGGCGCTGTACAAATCTTAATTTCTATTTGATTTCGATTCCTAGTTGTGCCTTCATGTCTTCCTCGGGCGTCCCAGACTTTTTATTTCGGATTTCACTTTAATTTTGCAACGAAAAATATATTTAATGTTTGTTCACACTTTGCTTTTTCTCAGTGTCGTTTTACAAAGACACCGATGAGGAAATACACATACGAGTGTACGCACCGATACATACAGTACCTTAGAGTATACAAAAGGTAGCCCAAGCCAAGGCAGTGAAGTCAGTTTTGGACTTGTTTTTGATGATTTTAACATGACTCGGCGCAAATGGGCGTGGCTAAGACTAAGGCTACGGTATTTATACATCCATTCATATCACATATCGACATAATGTTTTTGTGTATTCGTATAGCCACTTTTTCACAGTATTTTTATCAACAAAAATATAGCATCTAACCTAAAAAACCGTTTAGTTGTGTCAAGTTTAGTGGCAAAATAAAAAATGTGGGCGGAGTCCCGCCGTAAACCAGCGAAAATAGCCAGCTTAAGATCATTACGACAGTATTTAGAAGCGCTCCAAGAAATTCGTTGTCTCTTTCTCTCTCATGGTGTACGATGTAAAAACTCGGAAAAAGTGATTTATTACAATTTCGGATGGGTTGGGTAAAACAAATTAGCTATCCCTCCATATATTGTTCCTTCAAATATCCATGTAGCTGAAAAACTACTTTTGCAAATTGCCATCCCAACACAGGTTTACGCCTAGTGGGATGACCAACCAACAAAAAATGTACTGTTGAGTAAAATAATAATTAAATGTTTGTTTTGAAAGTTTGGTTGATATTTTTGAAACGGTGACAACCCTGTTTCGACTGTTTGTAAAGCGTATTAAATATTTAAACCTCCGCTGGAAATGATTCTTGGGACCTTAGGCAGTGGGAACAGCGCAAAATCAGAAGGGCGTATCAAGCGGCATTAAATATTACACTCGATACTCTCAGCATCGCCCTGGTGAGAGACCGCAACTAACCGACTAACTAACCATCACGCCGTTCTCCCGCAGGGGTGGGCAGAGACGACGGACTGTCATACTACTCTGTCTCGCCACACACTATTCAATTGCATACATACTTTTCTGTTATTCTGACTCTTGATATGGCCCGACTCAAGTATTTGATTCACTTGATCGTGCCATGTCTTCCACGGGCGTCCCTGACTTGTTTTTCCATTCACTTTCGCGTCATATATTCTTTTATGAAATGATTCTGAAGGCATAAGCCGATTCAACTCATACACCTTACTCTCTGCGGTATGTGAAGGTAAAAGGGAGTGGAAGGAGAAGAGGAAAATAAAGGTTAAGTTAGGTTAGGTTAGTACCTGGATATCTAGACCTGATCACTAAGGACTAACCATGGTGATAGTAAGATTATCTAAAAATATACTACACATTGTAATTGTGAAGACGAGATCGACCCGATGATAGCCAACCTCCGATGGGAAAGAGCCCGGGTAGAAAAAACGCGTGTGAAATAGCCGGTATTTTTTTTTGTTTTTACCTTCTGAGCCAAAGAGCTTAGCGGCTCGTTTGCTGAGGTCGTCAGGTTATCAGGCCATCCAAATTAGACCACGGATTTTCAAACGCCCTGTAACAGGTGAACGCTAGAAGCGCGATTTCAGTGTTAGTATTTAAAACTTTTGACTCCTAGGTCCCAGACAGGCCAGCAAAATTAATTGTAAAGTGAATACTGCATAAGAGACCCAACTGGTCCCTAGAGTGGTAATCTAGAGAGGGGTATGTTGTGAGGCTAAAAGTACTGGGGAGGGGAAGAAGATGGGAAAGAGGGAGGTTGGGAAGTACCTGGCTATTCAGGCCTGGTCACCAAACACGGCTAAAGCCATTTCAAGCAACGTTTCAATTCTTAATGGTGGTCTTTCACCAGGGTGATAGTTAATGCTTAATTTTAAATATTAAAAGCATAACAGAAAACAACTGCACTCGGCGTGATAATCCTGCATTGCTAAGTGAGCGACCGGGGTTAACGTATGCGCTCAGAAAAAAAAAACGCTCACACACACAGTTGCATGTAACAGTACACGATACATTGTAAGCGTGTCACGAGTAAAAGTTGACCAGTACTCGCTCGCATGTTTTTTTTTAATGTCTCTACGGCGCACGAGTGCAGAGCCCCGCCGTTGGATTCGGCGGCCACCTCTGGTCTGGAGCCCCAAAATTGTGCAGAAGCGATGTATTCTTCTATTTCAACGAATAGATTGCAATATTCGGAGCGCAGACGTCAGGTGGAAATGATGTCCACGTTCTACCAGTATTTCAATAAAAGGTGCTCCAGGCACCGGCGCACAGCCGATGACATGAGAACGGGTCGCTTTTACGACTCGTTCTTGCGTCGACAGCTCGGCCTTGGGACGGTTTGTCGGCCTCTGTGATTCCTACCTCATATTATTTCGGGAAGAGAAAGTGCCTGGCTATTCAGATCTGGTCACCAAATACGTCTAAAGCCATTTCAAGCAACGGCGTTTCGATTGTGAATGATTGTCTTACGCCAGGGCGATACTCAGAGTATCTACTACTCATTCAAAATGTTGAATTTCACGAGGAGTGTGAATGAAACATTAAACCTTCATACTAGGCCCACGTCACAACACCTAACTTATTTTATATATATTTAGTGCCAGAAGATATAGCGCCGATGTTCCTTTTAAAATGGGATATTTCTTATAAATGCCCTGTACACATAATTTCATAACGCCAGAGTAAAGTTTTTGACGTACGTTTAAAGTGAATTCACAACAAAGACGGAATTGGCACTCGCCATCTCCCTTCTTCTCACTTATAGCCCCGCGCTGCATCTCGCTCTAATGACTTCCTTGTGTTAGAAGGGGACGCCTCAATTTGTTTTGTATCGCCGTCTCTGTTTGGCGAAGAAAATTTAACACCTCAAGGCATGTCGAAAATATAATAAAAATAATATATTCAGATTTTAATTAACTTTAAGAGTGGTAGATGCTTCAAGTATCGCCCTGGTGAAAGACCACCATTCAGAAATTAAACTTCGCTTGGTATGGCTTTAGCCATCGTGTTTTGGTGACCAGATATTACCCCCTTATCACTACCTTCAGCCTCACAACATACCTCAATGGGGGATGTCATGGTCTGGCCATATAAATTGTAAAAACGAAACTCCTCCCAACAATTTAAGAGCCAGTGAGACCATGGCATCCAGGATTGGGGTGTGTTGTGAAGCTGACAGTAGTGGAGAAGGGAAGAAGATGGGGAAGAAGAAGGTTGGGAAGTACCTGGCTATTCAGATCTGGTCACCAAACACGGCTGAAGCCATTTCAAGCAACATTTCGATTCTGACTGATGGTCTTTCACCAGGGCGATACTCAGAGTATCTACCACACTGGAACGTGTCGCAAATATACGATATATTACTTTATGTGAATTGAATGTGTAATGACACATATTAATCAAAAAACATGTATTTGCGCACGCCGGGTTTGAACCCGCGACCTCTAAAGATCGTCACTACAGTGATACTCAAAGTATTGAGTGTAACAAAGGCACAACAACCGTCCTCTTTCTCATCTCCTTCTCTTCTCCACTTCCTTCAGCCTCACAACATACCCCGATCGGAAATTCCATATTCCCACTCGCTTCAGACGTGTAGAATCAATTGGAACTCTTGCGGAATTTACCTAAATTAATTAATAAATTAATTAAAGTTTAAATTTGTACTCTTTGATGATGCTTGGGCTAAGCGAAACCGGTCAGTAATAAAAACCAAATGAAAATCTGTGGTCTTATACAAAGTAATTATTTCATTTTCATTAAATAAGCATTTGTCCCGGACTCAAAGAGTTGACGCTGGATAAGGAAGCACTATAATGTGTCTGTCTCGCTCACTCCAATAGGGTGTCTATAAAGACTAGCGATTAGCATATTACTGCCATAGGACGCTGCGCTCTTCACTGTTCTACACGGTGCTCTAAATATGTCTAATCTATGAATAATAATTTAAAAACTGTTTAATTAAATGCTATTTTTATCATCGTCATCAGCAAAATGGGAAAAGAGAGTGGATGAGGGTTTATATCCAAACGAGCTTCGAAACTCCATTATGGAGGACTGAACGCTGTTGGCGCAAATAAAAAAAAAAGTCCAATGAAGCGAAGCTAGCAGTCCACAATGGAGTGCTTATACACACCCTGATGTATGGCAGTGAGGCATAAAACTGGCAGATGAAGGATGAAAGTAGACTGAATGCTGCAGAAATGAGATTCCTGTGCGGCTAGCAGTCCACAATGGAGTGCTGATACCAATCCTGATGTATGGCAGTGAGGCATGAGAAAATTACAGCCCTTAGGCGTATGTGCACTAAAACCATGTATGGCCGTGTTAAAAATATGGATATCTGGAAAGAATGCAAGGAAAAATGTAATGAATAGGATCCAGAAAGGGACGCTTAGACGGTTTGCTCCTGTAGAGCTAATGAACGAAAAAAGGAGTGTGAAAATAATATACGATGCCATAGTGAATGGAAAATAAAGTCAGGGGCATTCGAGTGAATCAATCACTTCAGTTGGGCCATGTGAAGAGTCAGAATAAATGAAGAGTAAGTATGAGACGATGTATGAATGAGTGAAGCGAGAAATTGTGTACTGAAACAGAGTTGTATGGCGGTCTGTCCTCTCTGGATACCTCTACGGAGAACGGCGTTATGATGAATTAGTTATTCGGAAACTAATTGTCCGATCCAAGTGAAACGTGTACTGTCATAAAAATAATATTATACGAATTTTCTTAAGCTTTCTTGAAGCTTAAATTTCCGGATTTTCTTAAAATGCAACGATACATGAAGGCACAGTACAAACAGAACCAAACAAATCCTGAAGAGAATGACACTAAGAACGCCGGGCTCGGACCTAAAACAACGCACAGTACTGCCTCGAATATAGGCAACATGAGCGTTTTTTCAGCTACAAGTTAATGCAACTTTTTACAAATTAAAAAAATAAATATGTTAGTTTTGAAGATGTAGCCGAGTGGTTCGAAGCGTTGGATTCTCAGTGTTTCTAACACAGACGTCACAGTTTCTATCCCCTGCCAGCTAAGTCCTACATCATAGTACAAGCGAGAATTCCTGATTATTTTGATGGTTGTTGATTAAATCAAATATCGTCAGGTTATTCGTAGCAAATAAGCCAGCTATTTCCCAACCTTCCTCTTACGAATCTTTTTCCTTCTCCACTACATTTAGCCTCATGGCAAAATTTAATCCCACTGGCTCCAGATAGTTTTAGGATTATTGTTTGGTCTAATGGTTCGAACCACTGTCACATTTCACACTGTCGTTAATCGATGAATACCGCCATTATGAATTTTCATCATCACCACTTCAAATAATCGCGCCGTTAAACATCGATTCTCGGGCTGTTGCAGCGTTTGATCAAATTTTCATCAGGTGTCTAGCTAAATATACTATATTTATCCCCTCAAAAATTGAATTGTAAGAATCTCTTGGTTTCCAACTTTCTACTCTTGAGTTCAGAGCCAAGGAGTTCACCGATCTCCAACAGAGGTTGTAGTTTATAACTTTGTTTGAGTAAGTAAAAAAAGCTATGTTTTCGTAGAAAGCAATTACTTTGCGGTTTGACATATTCAACGAAAATTATATAATGACTTTGTTAAAGACAACAGATGTAATTTTAATTTTTATAACCGACCGGTTTCGTTTTTTTGTCTCTTTGTTGCTTTGTTATAATTTTAAAGTTTTTTAAATATTTTTTTAGTGTTCTTTTATTTTTTGTCATATTATGTTCTTTCTCTGTATGTACGAGAATATAATTTAACCACACACTTTGTATTTTTTTTAAGTTTAATTTTGTACCCTGGTGATGTTTAAGCCAAGCGAAACCGGTTAGTCACAAACATTCAAATAAAATCTGTAATCTTAACACAGTAATTATTTTATTTTCATTAAAAAAAACACATTTTTAAGACTCTTTTGATCACCCTGTGCCTGATGTATTCTCTTTGTGAAACTTTATGCTCTCGCCGCTCTCCTCTCACTCGCTATAATGGACGGGAATATTTTTACTTCGCTGAAATTCCGTCGTGCGGTCCCGCTCGCACTCGCTACGACACCCGAGGGAATTGTGTTCAGAAGTAGGGTTGTCACAAACATCGATGTCTCAATGAAGACAGATGTTTATCTAAGCCAAATATGTTTGGGGAATAAAGTGTGTTGAATATACCAAACAATAATACCATTTTCTGTTTAGTTTTTATAGCGCCGTTTTTGCGAAAAATCATCTTAAGGGAATTTAACTTTTTAAATCATTTTTTCATGATAAAATAACGCTTTGTTTTAAACTACGAATTAAGTACGTTTACGCGACAACCGGTTTCGCTTAGATCGAACTTCGCCAGAGCACAAATAACTCAAAAATAATACAGAGTTATCACTTATCAGGTACAAACCATAATTGAGTGAGACAGTATATACCACAGTAAAGAAATAGAGAGAAAAAGTATGAGAGGGAGGCAACAATTAAAAGTAATATATATATATATATATATATATATATATATATTACAAAAAAAATGGTGAATAAACAATGTGACATAATGATGTCATCTTAGAGAAAGAAAAATAGTGAACACGACACGAAAGTTACAACTCCTCCAAACCGTCTAGAGCCAATGAGACTATGGCATCTCCAATAAGGGTGTGTTGTGAGGCTGGAGGTAGTGGAGAAAGGAGATGGAAAAAAGGAAGGTCGAAAGGTACCTGTCTATTCAGATCTGGTCACCAAACACGGCTAAAGCCATTTCAAGCAATGTTTTGACTCTGAATGGTGATCTTTCACCAGGGCGATACTAAAAGTAGCCAGCACTTTGGAACGTCCCACAAATATAATTTATATTATTTTATATGAATCAAATGTCTTATACATATTAAGTGAATAAAAGTTTTTTGCGTACACCGGGTTTGAACCCGCGATCTTTAGATCTTTGTCGAATGTGTAGAAATTTAGAAACACCTCAATTAAGGGATGTCAGATGAAAAAATAATAATTGATGTTAAAAAAGAGTCATTCGACTATCCTTAGATGATAAAACACACATATATATGAACGTATTAAAAATGTGCATATCAGGCTGATGTGAGCGTAATGAATAGAATCAAGAAAGAGACGCTTAAATGGTTTGGGCATGTAGAGCGAATGAACGAAGAAAGGAGTGTGAAAAGAATATATGATGCGAAAGTGAATGGAAGAAGAAGTCGAGAACGCCCGAGGAAGACATGGTGTTGGATCCTAAAATCAACAATTTGACAGGTCCTAACCTGATACCTTTTGTCCAGTTCCTACCTTCCCTTTTGCCAGTTTTTTCTGTTGCCGCTAACAACTGGTAACAGTGACCCCCCACCACCCGGCAACAAACACAAAGATCGGGACGTCAAGAGCGGCGCGTTTTGACTCCATCTTAGTCGCCTACAATCGCTAGTACCTTCAGGGACGGCGCCTCGCTTCGCATCCGTCTCTGGAGGATTCGCCCACTCAACTTTCATCGCCCGGTCCAGACAGTCCGTGCCTTCTCGCTAGACATCTCAAGGTGAGCAAACTGGCTTAAAAAGACTTTTCTATTTAGTTAGTTATATATATGTATGATTATTTTTTTCGATGATTTGAAGTCATCGATGTTTTTGGTGGGAAAGTTCATTCCTGCTTCAAGCATTGGGTGTGCTGGTAAAATTTGCACTTTCTCTATGAAACTTTAGAAATTTGGATAAATTATTTAAAAAAAAAAACTGTAGAAGCAGTCGTTAGAAGAATTTGTGTAATTTTTAATTTGTTTTAAAATTCACTTTTTATCATTAGATTATGTCCCTAAAGAACTAAGCAGGTTAAATTTCTAACAGCCTTTCCCTCTTAGCGCTTACACTTTGGGATTTGCGAAATTGACTTTGGGAGATTGATGCGATCTTCGGCCCATTATTTAGTGTTTTTTTTGTGACTGATTTAACGATGAATACAATTTTTAAAATTGTTTACCACACATCATTTCCAACTTTCCGGGGCCGGTGTGACCATGGCAACCCTGTTTGAGCAAGGTTTTTAGGCTGAAATATAGTAAACAGTGAGATAATAATAATAATAATATTTGGACGATTTGTATAGCGCCGTTTTTGTGAAAAATCACCTCAAGGGCGCTGTAAAAATATATCGCCCCCGGGTGGACAAGATGAAGGTTCAAAAACACCGTTGGTTATTCAGATATCATCACTTAATACAGCCCAAGTTTGTCATGACATGGCACGATCAAGTAAATCAAATAATTGTCTCGGGCCGTAAGAAGAGTCAGAATAACAGAAGAGTGTGTATGAGACGATGCATGAATGTGGATGACGCAAGGATTGTGTGCCGAGACAGAGTTGTATGGCGGTCCGTCCTCTCTGCCTACCCCTGCGGAGAAACAGCTCGATGGTTAGTTAGTTAGTTATATGTATATAGTCATGTTACCAAACACACACTGAAATTTATTTCACTTTGGCATGATTCGAGAAATTTACAAGTGCGAGCCGGCGATTTAGCAATCTTCGGTACCTTGTTTTCTTATGGTTTCAATGGCGACCTCTGAGGCCGAGCGGTTAAACTCCTCGGTTACAAATCCAAGGGAATGATGTATTTGTGAATTATTTATTTGCTTGTAATTTTTTCACAGGATCGAAATATTGTTTAAAGTGGCACTAGCCGTGTTTGGTGACTAGATCTGGATAGCCAAGTAAACGCAAACCTACTTTTTTATCACATCTTCCTTTTCCCATCCTCACAACATGCTTCTGATCAGGGATGTCGTAATCCCACTGGCTCCGGGCAGTCGGGACTCTTGTGTGGTATAAATACAAAAAATAAATCGCCTTTTTTAAAAAGCATTAAAGTTTTTAAAGGCAAAAATCAAGAGTTGTAGCCGGGAGATTCCATCAATCTTCGATCCCTTGTGAAATGATTTTCTTTTAAGCGACAGATGATTAAAAATATATTTTTATTTTAATACCGCACAAGAGTCCCGACCTTCTGGAGCCAGTAAGACTATTGCATAGTGGTAGTGGGGAGGGGAAGGAGATGGGGAAGCGGAAGGTTGAAAAGTACCTGGCTATTCAGATTTGGTCACCAAACACGGCTAAAGCCATTTCAAGCAACGTTTCAATTCTGAATGGTAATCTTTCACCAGGGCGATACTTAGAGTATCTACCACTCTGAATCGTGCCGCATATAAACTCTACGGTTTTTTAAATGAACCGATTTGAACCAGCTATGCTATGACGCATGGTCGAAGGTCTTGACCGCTCGACCACGGAGGCCGTAGAAGGCGTACAAGTATTACGATTACAAAAAATATTTTAAAAAAAACACTGGCAAAATTTACGTAAGCGAATTGACATACGTACGTACGCGTTAGTACGTTAAATTGTAATTTGCAAATTAATTTATTGACTAGGCCGGTTTCAACCTGCTGCCGACATCTTCAGACGGGTCAGAATTCAACTAGAACGAGCATTTTTATAGCGCCAAAGTCAGCGGCAAACGAGCCCGAAACAAAAACAACAAAAAAATGTCAACAGGTTCGCCAGTACTCTCTTTTACTCCCAACCATTCTCTTCCCCATCTCCTCCCCCTTCCCACAACGTTCGACCTAACAACATACCTCGATTGGGGACGCCATATTCTCACTGGCTCCAGACGGTTGGGAAAATGCAAATTTTTCAAGAATTTTCGTGATGATACATCTAGATCAATGCAACTATTTTTAGCTTTAATCGTCTTCCTCACTTAGAGCTGTATGGAGCTTTGAAGTATGAAATATTGTTTATAACCGGCGTGCGCAAATAAATTTTGTTTAATCAAATATGTGTCATAACACATTTGATTCATATAAAACAAAATATAGTATATTTGTAGCACCTTCCAGAGTGGTAGATACTCCAAGTTTCGCCCTGGTGAAAGACCACCATTCAGAATTGAAACGTTGCTTGAAATGGATTTATCCATGTTTGGTGACCAGATCTGAATAGCCAGGTACTTTCCAACCTTCCTCTTTCTCATCTCCTTCCCCTCCCCACTACCGTCAGCCTCACAACATCCCCTATAGGGGATGCCATAGTCTCACTGGCTCTAGACGGTTGGGAGCAATTGAGACTCTTGTGCGGTATTCACATAAAAAAAAGTAAAAAAGTGCTTTAGAAAAACAACATACCACTTTTGTAGCAGCCACCTTTGTTCTGGAGCTCAAAAATACTAGAATCTGTGTTTTTGAGAGATTTCCCTATCTTAACAAAAGGTTTACAATCTTTGAAGCACAGACGTCAGGTGGAAATAGTTTCCCTGTTCTACCGGTATTTCAATGGAAGATGCTTCGAAGAGCTTTCGTCATTGATGCCTTTGGAACCGGTGCACAGCCGTGAAAGTCACCAAACGCGCACTCCAAATTTGCACACGGTTGACAATCGATACGTGAGAAGGGGTCGCTTCTACGACTCGTTCTTGTATTCTGACTCTGTGTTTTTTCCCTCCTACAACGTGGGTCTTTGCAAGATGATTCTCTTCTTCCTTACTTTAAAGAGACCCCTCACACAGCATCCCCAAAGATGATAAAGGATCTAAGGAGAAGCAATTCTCTCACGGTCTCCTGTGTGGAGTTGATGTAAAAATGATAAATACAAAAATAAACCTCCGTTTAATATATACGAGTATATATAATATGGAAAATATATTTAAAAAAATGTCTCATTTCAACACTGGCTAATTAACTGACTAACCATCACCCCGTTTCTCCGCAGGGGTAGGCAGAGAGGACCGACCACCATACAACTCTGTCTAAGCACGCACTCCTTGCATCATTCACATCCATACATCGTCTCATACATACTCTTCTGTTATTCTGACTCTTCACATGGCCCGATTCAAGTGATTGATTCACTTGATCGTGCCACGTTGTCTTCTTCGGGCGCCTCCGACTTCTTCTTCCATTCACTTTTACGTGAAATATTCTTTTTACTCTACTTTGTTCGTTCGTTCGCATTCATTAAAAGCTGTCAAAATATAATATTTATATTCAGACGGCCGGAGTGGTCGAGTGGTGAGACGGCACGAATCAAAAGATCGCGGGTTCAAGTCCGGCGCGCGCTAATAATTTGAAAATAATCAGTATGATATGTCATAACAAATTTATTCAATATAAAATAATACAAGGTATATTTGCGGCACGTTCCAGAGTGGTAGATACTCTTAGTATCGCCCTGGTGAAAGACCACCATTAAACAGATCTGAATAGCCAGGTACTTCCCAACCTTCATCTTTCCTATCTCTTTACCCACAGAAAAACATACCCCGATTGCGGAAGTCATAGTCTCACTGGCTCTAAACAGTTGGGAGCAGTTAGGACTCTTGTACGGTTACACTGTAAAAAAATTACATAATGAAAATTAAATAATAACTTTGTGCAAAACCGCAGTTTTTTTTTTAATGCCGACCGGTTTCGCTTAACCTAAACAACATCAGGGTACAAATTTAGGCTAAGCGAAACCGGTTGGTCATAAAAAATAAAATGAAATCTGTTGTCGTATCAAGGTTATTATTTTTATTTTCATTAAATGTGTCAAATCACAAAGTGATTATTTTCAACGAAAAAAAATAAAAAGAAGCCTCTTTTTAATACATATTCAATACTAAAAAGCAGACCTAAGCAAAATCAGGGTACAAAATTAAGCTAAGCGAAACCGGTCGGTCATTAAAATCAAAATAAAATCTTTGGTTTTAAACGAAGTTATTATTTTCGTTTTCATAAAATATGTCACATCATAAAATAATTGCTAAAAAAAAACTAACTAACCATCACGCCGTTTCCCCGCAAGGGTAGGCAGAGAGGACGGACCGCCATACAACTCTGTCTTGGCACACACTTCTTGCTTCATTTACATTCATACATCGTCTCATACATACTAATTATATAAAATAATTGCTTTTCACGAAAAAAATTAAAATTCAAATAAAAAAAGAAGCCTCTTTTTAAAACACACTTAATAGTGAAAAGCAGACCCCTGCAATATCGCTCTATAACTCATTGAATTACTCGTCCACGAATACGGCCTTATTGCCGGGTCTAATTCCGGCCGTTCCTGAATACCGCAGCCAACAAAGGCAGCGGTTCCCACGTTTTAGGCGCCCATTCCCACCGCCGGGGGGTGGGTTTTCCGAAGGGTGTGCCGCTCGGACTGCGCCCCGGCCGCGCGCTCGAGCGGGATGGCGCGAGCGAGGCGGTCTGTCGTCTCAGTCGACGAGAAAAGCTCCTTGCGACGGGTGTTTCTGTCACAAATGTTAGTATTATAACGATTTTGCATTCATTTTTCACTAAATTACACCTTAAAACGTTTAAACACGTCTAAATACACGTGTACACGCGTTCGCCTTCCCCGAAAACGTGTCATTCCGCGGAAAAACCTCGATATTTCCGGGTTATTTGGACTTTTTTACATTTCCTTTGTGTGCCTCCGAGGTTCTACCGCATATCAGTTTTCATAATAAATTTCACGAATAAAAGTCAACATTTCAAAATACGCTCTGATATAAAACATTTACAGCAATTAAAAACCAAAAAATAATATTTCTAATAAAAAAATCATACTACGCAGTGTTTACTAGAATAAAAACGCAACAAAATTATAAAATTAAATATTTATCAAATGAAATTTTGACCCATTAAATGTTAATAACTATTGTGAAGTGCTCCGAAAATACAACTTAAGGATTTATAAAAAAAAAACAATTTTTAAGTGAATTTAGTGCCTTTTTTACAAATTAATTTAAAACAAACAACAATATAACATAATGTTCAATTAAAGTGTTTATTTTTGGTTCATTTAAATTAAAAAGCATCAAATTCAACACATTTAAGCTTGAATATCAAATAACACCCCCCAAAAATTAAATTGAAATAATTGCAAAATATCGATTATTTAAAAAACGTTTTAAACCATGAAAAATGTACAATTTTAAATGCAATTATCTTTTTAAAATATGCCCTAATGTATTTTTAATGAAATTAATACATAAATTGATATGTTTATTTGTAAAAATGAATGAAAACAGACGTAAAACCAAAATATATAAAAAAGGGTATATTTTGTAGGGAGTTTTCGTGTTAAGCATATTGCCTATAAACAAATTCGTAGGCGCTCGGCCGATATATGTTGCGAGAGTAATTTTCCGATGCGTTTAAGCGCCGCGTTGAAAAAGTCGTGTTAGACAAAGTACGGTTAAATTTTCTTTACAAATCGTGAAACTTGGTTAATTTATCACATTGCTTTTATTTTTTCTATAGCTAACTAGACTTGGCTTATTTTTATAGCGTCGTTTTTGTGAAATATGCAATAAACTAGGATTAAGTGTACATTTCCCTCCCATTTTAAGTGAATTAATTGATTAAAGCTTAAGAAAACCTTTATTTTGAATTAAAATTATTCATTGAAGCTTAAAGCTTCATCGTAATATAAATTATTGAATGAATATTAACAATCTTAAGAAAACACGAACATTTAAAAAATATATAGTTTGCGACCGAGATTCGAACCCGTTATCCCCACTCTATCCGGGTATCGAAAAAAATAGTGAAATTCAAAATGGATAGTTCTATGCATATGTGTGAAATTTTGTTCGGATAGAGCTCTGCTCACGTTTATAAAGGTGGTTGCCAGGTTATCAGTTCAAGTGTGTCATTGTTGGTTGGGTGGTGGAATTGGTAGACGCCCTTCCTTCAGTATTTTTCTCTCTTTAGTTTTTATTAGTGTACCCGTCTCGCTGGGAGGGGCTCCCCTGTTGAGAAAGTCGTAAGTCGCACTGGATAATTTCACGCGTATTATTAGAGTAAATAGAGGTCAAATCCGTTTGAATAAACCTTTTTAAGATTAATTTCCGATAAAATATTTATTTTTTAGAAACTAACTTTTATGTGTCCAACGCTTTTATTTATGAAAAAAATTAAGTGTTTTGAATCAAAAAACTAGTTATTAATCCCGGAAGATGGTTTTAATTTTTATATAACGCATTTTCGCAAGGAAATCAACTCAGAAGATCAGGGTAAGCTGTATATATATGAATAAAAAAATTTGTCTGAACGTCGTAAGACGGGCTTACTTAAAAGCAACATCAGTGGACAGTTTGAATTATCGACCCGGATAAAGACAACGTTTCAGAATCGAAAAAATGCTTGAAAATGAGTCACCATTGACTAGATATGAACAACCAGGTAATGATAGTAATAATAATAATAGGCTCACTTATATAGCGCCGTTTTTGTGACAGAAATATCACCTCAAGGGCGAATGCGAATTTCATTGCTATCCAGATTCTGAAAACGTCTTAAGACGAGTAAAATACTAGTTGATACCAATTTTGGAATAAAAAATGTAGAAATTCGATTAATTTAATCAATTCAATTCATTTTTATTCATTTAAAAACATTAACATATTATTTTAAGGCGTTTTTAAAAAGATACATGGAAAAAATGTACATGTGGTGTACAAAAAACAGAGTACAACGCATAAAAACTAAGACGAGATTTTATAACTAAACGAGATAGACAAATAGTTTTGATAAGTTAAGTTGAGTTCAATCGACCAATTCGTCACATTATGCAACGGCGGCCTCGATGGTCGGAGTGGTAAACTCCCAAATACGAATCCAAAGGTGGCGGGTTCAAGCCCAGCGTTAGCAAACAAATTTTATTTGATCAATATGTGTCATACCACATTTAATTCAAATAAATTGTATATTTGCGGCACGTTCCAGAGTGGTAGATACTCTAAGTATCGCCCTGGTGAAAGACCACCATTCAGAATCGAAACGTTGCTTGAAATGGCTTCAGTCGTGTTTGATGACCAGATCTGAATAGCCAGCTGCTTCCCAACCTTCTTCTTCCCTATCTCCTTCCCCTCCCCACTAGCCTCACAACACACCCCTGTTGGGGATGCCATAGTCTCACTGGTTCTAGATGGTTGGGAGCTATAAAAAAAATCAAATTATATCAAAGATTTTGTTAACTTTTGTTACTTAATTTTTTTCTATAGCTTTATAAAATTATAAAGTTAAAATATCTCAACTTAAAACTCAATGCGAAGGTGTGATCCATTCACATTATTTATTTGGAATATAGTTTTTAGTATTTTAATAAAAAAAAAAACATGATTTAAAAAGTATTTTCAAAATTAAATTAAATTTTTCACTGTAGATAGTCCTTATATTGGGTTGATTATTGTTTTCCCTTGCGATTTTTGCATTAAAACGACTGCACAAACGTCGTAACGATCGTTTATCGCTTATTTATAGTACTTAAATATTAATGTTTTGAAGTACCAACATGCTAACTGTCCTCAATCTAATTTCATTTTCTTGATTTACTTGGAGAGCTACCTTTTCCAAACACTGTAGTCAGGTTGGTTGATTTTATACTGACTCGATAGAAAGAGACAAAGATATATTAAAGGATGTTGGATAGCCTTTTAGTAACCGCCCACATGGAATTTGGTAATTTTTAGTAAACATATTTAAACGCATTAAACAAAACAATATCAATACACCATTAAAATGATTTATAAAGTCAAAATATCACACAAACACTAATAACATAGAGGGTTCCGCCTAAATAATGGCGGAAGCTTTTTGTTGATTGTATGTCTTTATATCATTAAAAATGTGAAAATTCTAAAGTTCGGTAAAAAATATTTATAACTTTTGAAATACCTCTTAAAAATGATGTTTTATAATCTTTGTTTGGTCTTATTTGAACATTCTCGCTAGCACATGTCACCATCATGTTGGATTTATTTGTATAACCACAACACAAATATAGGAAATAACCTCAAAATCCGTTGACGATGATGTGAAGTGAGCGCGGACGGAGAAAATCCTTACATACTTTGAAGTGTAGCAATATTAAGTGAACACTTCTCTTGTCTCTTTCTCTCTCATGGTATACGATGTTAAAACCCGGAGAAAGTGATTTATCGCAAATTTGAATTGTTGTACCCATATCTGTATCTTTTCTCTCATGACTTATGATAACGATCATGGATTTAGATAGTTTTAATTTGTATATGAGAACGTATTGCTTATCATTTTCTCCTTGTTAGTTAGTCTTATTAGCATAATTAATTAAGTATGAAGCGCACTCGAGGTGAAATATCACAAAATTGCGCTATGTAAGTTCTCTGTTATTATTATTATTATTATTACAAACATTGCGGAAATCGTTGTTTTTCAGATCGCGCTGTTTGAAAACCGCGCAGCTGCAAGACCGCGTTGGTTGGAAGACCAAATGGATGGAGACATCGAATATGGTAGACTTGGCTTTAACTTGGCCGGAATCCAATAGCGTCCAGTCGACTTGGCTTACTTTGAGCTCGACTCGAATTTATATCCTTGCACGGTCTGATGTGTTCTTTATAAAGTTGATCGGGTAATTTATATAGCGCCGTTCTCGTGAAACACGACGAGTCGCCATTTAATATCTTTCTTATTATGAGTGACAAATATAATAATTATTTATTAAAATTTAATTAAGACAAACATCCGCTGGTCCGCTAGTTACGAATAACCTGACAATATTTGAAAAATCAGGATCAAAAAAGGGACGCATAGATGGTTTGGGCATGTAAAACGGATGAACGAAGAAAGGAGTGTGAATGGAAGAAGAAGTCGGAGACGCTCGAGAAAGACGTGGCACGATCAAGTAAATCAATTACTTGAATCGGGTCATGTGAAGAGTCAGAATAACAGAAGAATACGTATGAGACGGTGTACGAATGTGAATGAAGCGAAGAGTGTGTGCCAAAGACAGAGTTATATGGCGGTCCGTCCTCTCTGCCCACCCCTGCGGGGAAAAGGCGTGATGGTTGGTTAGTTAGTTAGTTGTATTTGAAAAACCCTTACTGCCATCATAATGAGCGGAAGATGTTGCTTGTGCAATGATGGAGGACTTAGCTAGCAGAGGAATTGATCCCTCGACGTCCGGGTAGGAATCCAATATTTCATATATATATATATATATATATATATATATATATATATATATATATATATATTTACATAAATATAAATATGAATATATATTCTCAGTTTTACCCTGTTGAAAAACCACCATTCAGAATCGAAATTTGTTTAAAACGGTTTTAAATACTTATCCCTATCTCCTTCCCCTCACCCCCCCTTCAAGTCTCACAGCATACCCCAATGAAGGATGCAATAATATCATAATTTACAGAGTGGCACTCTAAGTATCGCCCTGGCAAAAGACCGCCATTCAAAATTGAAACGTTGCTTGAAATGGCCTCAGCCGTGTTTGGCGATTAGATCTCAATAGCCGGGTACTTCCCTAACCTTCATCTTCCCTATCTCCGTCCTTTTCCTACCATTTCAAGCCTCACAGCATACCCCAATCGGGGATGTCATAATACCATTATTTCCAGAGTGGTAGATACTCTAAGCATCGCCCTGCTAAAAGACCACGATTCGGAAACAAAACGTGTTAAATGACCAGATCTGAATAGCTAGGCACTTTTACCGAACCTTATTTTCCCCATCTCCTTCTCCTCCCCCTTCTTTTAAGGCCTCACAGCATACCCCAATCGTGGATGCTATAATATCACGATTTACAGAGTGGTAGATACTCCAAGTATCGCCTTGGTGAAAGACCACCATTGAGAATTAAAACGTTGGTTGAAATGGCTTTAGCCGTGTTTGGTTACCATAACTAAATCGCCAGGTACTACCCAATCTTCCTTTACTCCATCTCCTTCTCCTTCCCAGTACCTTTAATCTCACAACATCCGTCGATCGGTTACCATAGCCTAACTGGTTCTATACGGTTGGGAGCAGTTTGGACTCTAGTGTGTTAACCACTAGAAACATTTTTTAAATAAATCATTGGCTCTATTGGACCAGTGAGACTATGGAATTCCCGATTGTGATATGTTGTGCAGCTGAAGGTAGTGAGAAATAGAAAGAGATGAAGAAGAGGAAGGTTGAAAGCGAACAAACAGGGTCAAAGTAATTTCAAGCAAACTTAAGTTTCTGAATGGTGGTCTTTCACCAGGGCAATACTCAAAGTACTTAGCACTGTGGAACATGCCTCAAATATACTAGATATTTAAATAATGTGAAATGTCATAGATTAATCAAATAAATTTTATTTGATTAATCTATGATATCTCTTTATTCGTAGCCAGGGATCTTAGCCGCTCGACCACGGAGGTCGTTGACGTTTTCGTCGAAATATGTTGTATGCCTGCTAACTGGTTTCATTAAAGTTTCAAAAATCATTTTTTCAAAAACATTTTATAGCAGAGGATATTTTATGAAGCCTGAGCTCACTGTTTGGATTTTTTTTTTTACTGAATTGACATAGATATGTTCTGCTGAATAATCATTCACGAAAAAATCGACAAACTCTTGACAGTTGATTTCCAATAATATTAATAATATTTTGATAATTTGTATGGCGCCATTTTTGTGAAAAATTACCTCAAAGGTGCTATTATGTGCTGTTATATATGTTTTTGTACTAAATACCAGGCGCTGCACTAACTAAACTTTAAAACCATCAAGTTATAAAAGTGAGAAGTTAATATTGAAATAAGTTATAATTTAAAATAAAATCCCAAAGATGTCTCTGACATCGGAATCTGTAATAATAATTGTAATTAATGCTCACAGATGTCGCTAGCATCGGAATCTGCAATAATTAGTTTGATCAATACTCGAGATGTTGCTAATATCGAAACTGCATTATCATGCGGTTCTCAACCGTTTTTTAAAGAAAAAAGTGATGATTAAACAGTTTGTATTACTAGAACCTTCGAAAAAGCAACATGTTTGAAATTAAGGCTCTTCCGGCCTTTGTCTATCCTGTTGTTAATGACAAAACATATTTTATGCAGACGTTGTCACATCATTTCATTGTTACACATCTACTAACTGTTGACTGTTGAATTTGGCAGCCGCCTTTGGTCTAGAGCCTTAAAACACCTGAAAAATACACTAGACTCTGTACAGAAACGGGCGGTCCGTTTGATAGATTCTCCTATCTCAAGAAACGGCTTGCAATATTTGGAGCGCAGAAGGTGCGAACCCTGTCCTTGTTCTACCGGTATTTCAATGGAAGATGCTTCGAGGAACTTGCGTCATTGATCCTTTCGGCGCCGGTGCGTAGTTGGGAAACTCGCCAAACGCATACCTGACATTTGTACACGGTTGACATTCGACACTCGAAAACGGGTCGTTTTTACGACTTGTTCTTGTGTTCAACGGCTCGGCTGTCGGCTCCATCAACATTGGCCTCTTCAAGACTCGGGTTCATTCCTTCCTTGCCTAAAAAAAATCTTTTTAGAGCATCCCCAAAGATGACATAGATGATCCCTCAGGGCCTCCATTGTGGAATTATTGTAAAAAAAAGATTTCTGGTCGATTTGTCAATGTCTTTGTACAACTCTCAAATTTATATCAGCGAACTTTCGACGAATATATAATTGTTTCGGGGTCTCCTGTTGTTTTTGTTATATTTTCCTGGTTTCTCTTCTCCGCTATTATCATTTTATGTCATTATCTGAGGCCTCTCATTTTTCGATAAAGCTATCAAAATTGAATAAGCGTCAGCTTTATTTACAGTTGTGTCAAGGTTTCTCGTTGTATTTTTAAATGTTTCATTCGCATTAGCGAATAGCATATTTTGTAGTTGTTTTGGGGGTCTCGCTGTCTTTTTTATGTTTTCCTGGCAGCCTTAGAGGTTATCCTTTTGTGTCATTGTCCGGGGCCTTTTTTTTAACGAAACTATCTCAGTTGAATAAGTTTGATTCAAATTATGACTTTGTGATAGGATTTTTCATTG
This sequence comes from Drusus annulatus, assembly GCA_022651775.1. Classification (NCBI taxonomy): domain Eukaryota; kingdom Metazoa; phylum Arthropoda; class Insecta; order Trichoptera; family Limnephilidae; genus Drusus; species Drusus annulatus. The sequence goes on along the minus strand of JAGWCC010000391.1, from coordinate 378,355 downwards.
TTTTTAAAAAGCTTTACCAGTTGAATTAGGGTGCCATCTATTGCATTTGCTTGTTTTTTATAAGCTTTTTTGGTTGCACCATTAGATTAACTATTTTGTCGTTATTCTAAAGTCTTTCTCTGTCTTTGCAAAACTTTACTATCAGAAAAAGTTATAACTATACATTGACTGGTTGCATCGGTTTGTAAACTGTTTTTTTTTTACTATTTATTTTTATATCTCAGGATTGTTAAATTGTTTTTTTCCATTTTTATTGGCTTCATCGAATATTCTATTTTGTATTTTCGTAGAAAACAATCACTTTGTGGTTCTGACATATTTAATAAAATGAAACAATAACTTTGTATTATTTCTAATTTTGAAAGTGTTAATTCGTGGTGAGATTCCATTTAAATGATTTTAATAATACCATTTTTTTTACTTTACTCCTCTATTTTTTATTTAAGACCTGACCGGTTTCTCCTTATGGCGGGGGAGTCTGAAAATGCCCGTCGTAAGGTGGAACCGGTCAGGTATTTGATAAAAAAATAGTGGAATAAAGTTTAAAAATTGGTATTATTAAAATCATTAATAACTTTGTATTAAGACCACAAAAAAATATTTTCATTTTTACGACTGACCGGTTTCGCTTAGTCTAAGCATCATCAGGGTAAAAATGAAACTAAACAAAACATGCAAAGTGTGCGGCTATATGGTATATGCATACACAGGGAAAACACAATTTACAATCAATCGACGGCCTGCATGGTCCAGTGGTAAAACGCTCGACTACGAATCCACAGGTCGCGAGTTCAAACCCGGTGTGCGCAAATAAATTTTATTCAATTAATATGCGTCATAACATATTTAATTGATATAAAATAAAACATAGTATATTTGCGGCACGTTCCAGAGTGGTAGATACTCTAAGTATCGCCCTGGTGAAAGACCGCCATTCAAAATTGAAACGTTGCTTGAAATGTTCTTAGCCGTGTTTGGTGACTAGATCTGAATAGCCAGGTACTTCCTAACCTTCCATTTCCTCATCTCCTTCCTCTCTCCCCACTACCATTAGTTTCACAACATACCCCTATCATGGATTCCATAGTCTCACTGGCTCTAGACGGTTGGGAGCAGTTGATACTCCTTTGTGGTATTCACGTAAAAAAAAGAAGAAAATTCACAGAGAGATAGAATGCAATAGAATAACATTTAAATTACAACAAAAAAAAAAGAGCACGAGATAGATAGTATTAAATGACAGAGGTAAAACGTCAACTGAGTAGGTGATCAAAGAATAATGAAAAATTATATGAGTTTACAGGAAATATACCTCATATTGGACTGCTGGACAAATTTATCTGATCATTAAAAATATAAGTATTGATTTTAATGGCTTTCTTTATTTCTAGTTTATTTAAATTATTTAAAATGTTTCCACGACCATTTTGGTGTAGAATATGAGCACTAGTGCTTTTATTGAATAAGATGATTGGAAAACAAATTCTGAATAACCGTGGTTATTTCAAAATTCAGAATTAGTACAATATATTTATTTAACAAAATCTCATAAAAACAGTTATTTACCAAATTGAATATAAACATAATGATATAAAAATATTGTAGATACATGCATAGTGTAAAAAAGAAATTAAACATTTATGTACATCTCACATATAGACAGGTATTATATATCCAAAGGAGTAATATAAGTGTAAACTGAAGTAGTGTGACGGACTATACATGATATAACAACGCAAATAATGTTAGCAATGAAAAACAAAAAAGATAAGATATAAATGAGGTTCATTCTTATACCCATATTATGAGATAGGCAAGTGTAAAAAGGTGTGTAAAAATATAAATATTTAATTTAAGATTATGTTGATCGTTTTGTACCTAACGGTCACTCTTGCGCGTATATCGAGAGATAGTGACAGAACTCTATAGTTGAAGTTTGCCGGTTTTTTCAATAAAGAAAACGCTTAATTCTCAAGGGAATCTCAAAAATTTTTTATTCAAAGTATTGACCATCGGATTTGCTACATTTTGCCCATCTTTGAGGCAAATCGTGGATACCATTCCAAAAAAAAAAAAATTCTCTTCGAGGCAAAACCATTCGACGAGCCATTTTTCGACTTTTTTAAAATTAGCGAAGCGCTGCTCTGCGAGTGAGTGTCCCATCGATGCGAAAAGGTAATGGTCGGACGAGGCAAGGTCTGGAGAGTACGGCAAGTGCGATAATATTTCCCAATTCAATGCTTTGAGAGTGTTCTTCACTACTTTAGCTGTATGAGGCGGTGCGTTGTCATTTTGTAGGATTTCGATTTGTCTCTCGTTCATTTGGTGTGGTACCCATTTTCCATACTTTTGGATCTTTTCCATGGCTTTTAAACGTGGGGAAATTGCTCCTCGGGTCACATTAAGTGTTTGGGCCAATTGTTGTTGCGATTGGGTTGGGTCTTCATCCAAAACGCCTGCAATTCCTCGTCTTCGAACTTTTTCGTTGCACCAGGATGTTCATTGTCTGTTAAATCGAAATCTCCACTTTTAAATTGACGAAACCATATCTCACATGTTCTAATCACTGGAGCATGTTCACCATAAATTTCTACCAGCAACCGATGAGCTTCAACTGCTGCTTTCTTTTGATGAAATAAGAAGAGCAACGAATGCCGCAAATGCGATTTACTTGGAACGAAACTCGACATATTCACTGAGGTAAACAACTATGACACTATTATTTTGGCAGAATGTAAATTGTGTATTTTTGAAGGTCAATGTCCATACAAAAATATGACATAGATGCCGAATCATAGAAATGTATACATATTTCTAGCGACATCTATGAGTAAAACCAGCAAACTTCAACTAACACCCCTGGTATATGTGCATCTAAATATATCTAAGTTATATCTGATATTGGACTGTTTTTATACCCTGATGCTAAGCGAAACCGGTCGGTCATAAAAATTTAAATAACATCTGTGGTATTATACAAAGTTATAATTTCATTTCGTTATTCTATTAAGGCTCTCGTTGCTGTGAAGCTTTTTCGGTTACATTTTATTAGTCCATTATTTTAAAAACGTGGCATCTTCTTGCCTTCGTAAAGTTTCGCCGGTTGCAAAAGCTCTGTTTGACGTCTTTAAAAAACCTGTAAATTGTGTTTTAATAAAGTGTATAAAAGCTCACAAAAAGCTAACAGCCATAAACGTCAGATTTAAAATATAAAATAATATTTATCTCTTTTCTAAAAACGATTTACTCTGTAACGTTATCATAATTAACGTGAAATATTCATTTAGAGATATTAATTGTGTTTGTAGTCTGAAATTCATTTAAACTTGTGCCCTTCTACCTTTTTGGCAATTAACACAGAATAAAGCTGTGTGTTTTGTCTAGATAACCAGAAAAACCATTTCTCGCTTTTCAGTTTCATATTTAAGGTGAAAATTATTGATAGTATCCCAATTTTAAATGTAACCATTTCAGTTATTTTTTATTCTGAAAGTCGTAATAAAAATGTAGGTATTTGTGGCAGAGTGTATTTTTCTGATCCCGAGACAGCAGGTTTGTTTCCCACGCATTTTCCGCCATGATATACGATGATTATTTAAAATCACTTTGAAATCTGTCTATTTCCCCGAAATTTGCTAATAAATTTGCATTAATTTCGTATCACAATTTGATTTGTTGAGATTCGGCGAAAATCCAAGAAAATTAACATTTTTTATATGAACGTTATTAAATAATAACTTTGCATAAGACCGCAGATTTATTTAAATTTTTATAACGACCGGTTTCGCTTAGCCTAGGCATCGTCAGTGTGCAACATCAAACTGTGGTCTTTTACAAAGTAATTATTTCATTTTCGTTAAATATGTCATACCACAAAGCGATTGCTTGTATTTTTATTTAATATTTTAACTGCCTCGAGCTAGTTGAAGACATGGCACGATCAAGTGAATCAAATCTTTAGTCTGGCCGTGTCAACGGTAAAACATAACAGAATAGTATGTATGAGACGACGTATGAATGTAAATGATGCGAGAAGTGTGTGCCAAGACAGAGTTTTTTTTACATTACTTCGCACAGGAGGCTTTGAGGTAGGTAATTTTCCTCAGGGCCTATGTCATCTTCGGGGATGCTGTGTGAAGGGTCATTTTGAGGAAAGAGAGGAGTGAACCTGGGTCTTGAAGAGGGAAAGGCCGGCAAATCGTTCTACGGCTGAGCTGTAGAACACGTGAACGAGTCGTAAAAGCGACCCGTTCCCGTGTATCGAATGTCGACCGTGTACACGTGTTGGGCGCGCGTTTGGCGTGCAAAGAGATCAATAACGCAAGCTCCTCGGAGCATCTTCCATTGAAATACCGGTAGAACAAGGACATCATTTGCACCTGACGTCTGTGCTCCGAAGATTACAATCCGTGTGTTAAGATAAGAGAATCTATCGAACGGATCGCCTGTTTCTGCACAGAGCGAAAGGTTGTGTGGCGGTAGATTTTCTCTGCCTACCCCTGCGGAGAAAAGGCGTGATAGTTAGTTGGTTAGTTAGTTGTGAGTCTGAAAAGAGTGGGGTAGAGAAAGAGATGAGTAAAGTTTGGAAGAGTTTGTCTGTTCACTAAACACAGATAGAGCCTTTTCAAGCAAAATTTTTCTTCTTCTAAAAGCCAGTATCTCACCGGGGTGATGCTGGAAGCATTTCTCGCTCGTCTCAGTTCTACGCGATTGAAAATATTCAGCGTAAGTAAAAAACTGTTTTTTCAATCGAAACTAACTAACTGACTAACCATCACGCCGTTTCCCCGCAGGGGTAGGCAGAGAGGACGGACCGCCATATAACTCTGTCTTGGCACACACTTCTTGCTTCATTCACATTCATACATCGTCTCATACATACTCTTCTGTTATTCTGACTCTCCACATGACCCGATTCGGGTATTTGATTTACTTGATCGTGCCATGTCTTTCTCGGTCGTCCTCGACTTCTTCTTTCATTCACTTTCGCATCGTATATTCTTTTCCAACTCTTTTCTTCGTTCATTCGCTCTACATGCCCAAACCATCTAAGCGTCCCTTTCTTGATCCTATTCATTACGCTCACATCAGACCTGCATTCTTTCCGGATATCCACATTTTTAATACGGTCATACGTGGTTTTACCGCACATACGCCTCAAAGATCTCGTTTCCATTGTATTCAGTCTACTTTCATCCTTCCTCTGCCAGTTCCATGCCTCACTGCCAGACATCAGGGTTGGTATAAGCACTCCATTGTGGACTGCTAGCTTCGCTTCTTTGGACAATTTTTTATTTGCGCCAACAGCGTTCAGTCCTCCATTAATGGAGGTTCCTGCATTCCCCCTTCTTTCAATATCCTCATCAGCCTTTCCGTCTCTCTAGAACATACTTCCTAAATACACAAACTCATCCACTTGCTCCAAGTATTCATCATTCACAACTATATTGCACGCTGTTCTCGTACTCTCTCTTTCAAACACCATGACTTTGGACTTACTTACATTCATCATCAACTCATTCTGCATACATACTTGGTTCATACTAGACACGAGAAACTGTAGATCTTCCATACTGTCAGCAATCAGCACCGCATCGTCCGCATACAATAGGCAACATACTTCCAGATTGTTTTTTTCAATCGAATTGTGTAAAATGTTGAAAATCAAAATAAACGTAAGAAATTGAACGAAACCGGTTGGCATCTAAAATTAATGTAAGCGAATGAATTATTTTCTCCTGGCCATCCTATTCCCAGTTTGATAGCCCACTGGCTGCACTAAAGAAAATTGGAAAACAGAGGCGTATGGAAATTTAGTCACGTATTTAATAAGACAATGTGGAGGGAGACGGCTTAGTGAATTGTAACAGAGCTACCAACCGACGCGTGCACATTTTTTTAATATGTTCCCTCTTAAACATTCAGCGAAGTGAATTTTTTTTAATTTGAGTTGTAATGAGGTGATTGACGTGGGACAATTTTAAAATTTTTTTTAATGTTAATTCTGAACAATATTCGCGGCTGTCTGGAGCCAGTGAGGCTACGGCATCCCCGAGAAGGTTGAGTTGTGTGTCTTAAGGTAGTGGAAAGGGTAGAGTTGGGAAAGAGGCAGGTTGAGAACTTAGTTTTAACGTTTTTCTATTCAAGATATGTATATATTTAAATATGATGGCCTCCATGGTCGAGTGGTAAGACGCTCGACTACGAATCCAAAGGTCGCGGGTTCAAACCCGGCGTGCGCCAATAACTTTTATATAATTAATATGTGCCATAACACAAAATATTATATTTGCGGCACGTTTCAGAGTGGTAGATACTCCAAGTAGATACTCCCTGCTGAAAGAACATCATTCAGAATCAAAACATTGCTTCAAATGGCTTTAGCCGTGTTTAGTGACCAGTTCTGAATAGCTAGCTATCCCCAATCTTATTTCCCTCCCTACTACGTTCAGCCTCACAGCATACCCTATTTGGGGATGCCATAGTCTCACTGGCTCTAGGCGGTTGGGAGCAGTTGAGATTCTTTTTCGGTATTCATATAAAAAATAAAAAAAGAGTGTGAAAATAATATATGATGCGAAAGTGAATGGAAGAAGAAGTCGGGGACGTCCGAGGAAGACATGGCACGATCAAGTGATTTAAATACTTGAATCGGGCCACGTAAAGAGTCAGAATAACAGAAGAGTATGTATGAGACGATGTGTGAATCTGAACGAAGCAAGGAGTGTGTGCCGAGACAGAGTTTTATGGCGGTCCGTCCTCTCTGCCTACCTCTGCGGAGAAACAGCGTGACGGTTAGTTAGTTACTTAGCTATTCAAATATTGTTTTAGATATTTAATCAATTCAAAACGAACTTATTTTATCAAAGTTTTCTTCAACCTTCTTGGTTGAGTTGTAAGTGCCTTGGCTCTGAATCTAAGAGTGGCAGGTTCGAAAAAAAAACGGAAATTGTAATAATTCAGTTTTGTCCCGTCTGCTTCCGACCGTCTGAAGCCAGCCAGACTATGGTATCCCCGAAAGGGGTATGTTGCGAGCAGTGGCGGCTCGTGAGTTTTTAGTGTGCTAGAGTGCTAAGATTGAAAAATACGACATCGTTAGTGTTGTTGTAGCCGAAAATGATTTTTATTTATTTTCAAGTTTTTATTTTTTTTGTATGAAAATTTTCAGGATTTTTCAGTTTTGGTGGTGCATTCTGAAAAATCTTCATGCAAAAAGTTGAAATTACGAAAAAAAAAAAAAAATGTTTTCGGTTGCAAAAACATCAATGATGACGTTTTTTTCAATCTTACCACTCTAGCACACCAAAAAGTCACGAGCCGCCACTGGTTGCGAGGCTGTAGGTAGTGAGGAATTGAAGGAGATGCGTAAGAGGCAGGTTGGGAAGCAATTGACTATTCAGATCCTTTAACAAAATAGCCGTTTTTAAGCAAAGTCTGATTTTAAACGATTTTTTTAAATAATTGAGTTCCATCTACTCCCGACTGTCTGAAGCCAGTGGAGCTGCGACATCCCCGATCAGAGTATGTTGTGAGGCTGAAAGAAGTGAATAAAATAAAAAGATGCGTCGGAGGAAGGTTGGAAGGATGCTGTCTATCCAGACGTGATCACCAAACACGGATGAAGGCGTTTTTCGAGCGACGTTTCGATTCTGAACGTTGGTCTTTCACCGGGCAACACTTGGAGTATCAAATACATTTTATTCTTCATCTTTCTCATCTTAAACGCACCCCGGTCCCACCCTTTGAGTAAGAATATGTATGGAGAGAGAGCTAAATATTTTTACCCAACCTATACAGATTTACGATAAATCACTTTACCGGGTCGTTACGTAGTACACCGTGAGAAAGAAAGAGACAAGAGAACTTGTCACCTAACATAGCTCCACTTTTGGATATGAATGCATGTTTTCCGCCTACGACATAACTCAACGGTTTGAGAGGTTATATACTATATTTGTGTTGATGTCGAGAGGTGCTATGAATTAGAGATGGTCGATATTCTTGTCCCAGTTATAAGGAACCGGTTCTTAGCTGGTTACTGGAAACGTCAATATCAATTCTCCGAGGAACCGGTTTCAAATTTTCGCAAATAAAAATATCGAAATCCTTCGTCCATACTTTTCGTGTTTTTTGGGCGAGGAACCGGTTCCAGTTGTTAGTTGGAAATTGCTATCAACCCCCCCCCCCCTCTTGAAATATTTTTTTTTGGTGAGGAACTTCGTCGATTTGCTAGTACTTTTCGTAAAAATCTCTTTCATGGATTTTTTCTGGCAACCGGTTCCTAAAAGAACTGGATAAATAACCGGTTCATCGCCGGTCACCGGTAACTGGAACCGCAGGTACACCCAATTCTTATATCGACCATATCTACTATGAATGCACGTAAAAAGGTGTGTCCATGAAAACCCCAGCCACGCCCGAGGCAGGAAAAAATCAACAATCCTGACTACACTGTCTCGCGAAGCCATCCTTCCTGTATATTATTGCTCTTGGTCCCATCGGCTTTGGGCGGTCGGAACTCTTGTGACGTATAGCGTTAAAAAAAACTGCATTATTTATAACGCCGCGAAACTAAAGCGCGTCAACTGCGAGAGATCTTTCAAAATTTAACCCCCTAATGTGGTGGCATTAACAAGGATACGATTCGGGACCCCCCACCTCCCCCTCCCCCTCTACCGCAGTGCGCACAATACTGAGCGTGTCGTTAATTTAATAGCGATTGAGACGAATTCAATGCGGAGCGGTTGACTCCTTGATCCTGAACCGGGGGGTCGCGGGTTCGCATCGCGGCGTTAATTAATGTAACGGAAGATTATTTGACGTTCATCATTTTAAACCAAGATATTCAAGCCTATTCAGACGTGACTCGAAACCTTTGTTCCATTTAGTAACATGAAATTTTTTTTTGGACACCACCGAAGCATTAAAAAAAAATTGAACACCGCACAACCAGGTAGGTACTTTTAAATCTTCCAATTCAATAACCAGGTAGGTACTTTTCAACCTTTTTCTATCTCATTTCGTTATTTTTCCCACCATGTTAATCCTCGCAACATGCCCCGATCGGGAACGCCATAGTCTCACTGGGAGCAGTTGGGACATGGCGTCCCTGATTAAAGCATGTTGCGAAGATGAAGGCAGCGGGGGAAATAAGGTGATGAGAAAGAGAAAGGTTAGGAAGTCCTACTTGTATATTCGGAGCTGGACCCAGACCCGTCACCGCAAGCCCATAAAGACGCGACTCAAAACCTTGTTCCATTTAGTAACATGAAATTTTTTTGGACACCACCGAAACATTTTTTTTTTAAAGTGAACACCGCACAAGAGTCACAACTACTTTCAGCGTGGCTATGGAATTTCCGATTAAGGCATGTTGCGAGGATGAAGGTAGCGAGTAAAATAAAGAGATGGAAAAGAGGAAGATTGGGAAGTACGTATCTGGCTATTTAGAGATGGACCCAGACCCCCTCCGCGTCACCGCTTGGGTAAATTAATGTGAAGGAAGATTATTTCGCCTCCATCATTTTAAATGGAGATGTCAAGCCCATAAAGGCGTGACCCGAAACCTTGTTCCATTTAGTTCCACGAAGGTGCGGAGTGCGGGGGGAATGTTTTTGGACACCACCGAAACATTTTTTTTAAAGTGTAACCGTACAAGAGTCGCGACTGCTCCCAACCGTCTATTGTAGAGTTTTGTGAGGGTGAAGGAAGCGGGAAAAATGAAGAGAAGGAAAGAAGAAGTTTGGGAAGTACCTACCTGGCTATTTAGACTTATAAAACACGGCTAAAGGCATTTCAAGCAGTTTTCAAGCGAGATGATTTAGCACAATATAAAGTTCACTTTTTATTATTGCGTGCTGTATTGCTGGAAGTCAGAGTCGATTCAGACAACAACGACACAGGATTGTGTGTGTCGGTGCATATTTACACATAATTTACATATTGCATTACAATTTACAATTTGCATATTCACACATAACTTACACTTCAAACAGTGATGTCATTGTCAAACGTCACTGAGAAACAGCATTTTTTTACGCCTAAATGGGGGTTTTTACGGCAAGAAAGTAACAAAAAAGCATATTTTCCTGAATTTTAATGTTTGGTTGTAAAGCGTATTCTTTTTATAGCGTTTTTTTTCATGTTTACTGTGGCAAACTTCACACCGTATCGCGTTTGAGGTTCATGTCTTTCTTATGACTGCTGCATGGATTAGCGTATATTAGTATTTTTGGGCGTGTTTGTGTGCCCGTTTCAACTCACTTTATCGGCTAACAAAAATATGTTTGTAATAATGATAAATGGATATTTAAAAGTTCCAAAGCTCGCACCAGAGATAATGCTTCGATTTGAAAAAAGTTTCACTAGCTTAAACTGTCTACACAGAAAAATCGATACAAATTTCACGACGCCAGAGGTCGATGTTTAAGAGTTTTTTTCCAGTCAATACAAACGATATGTTTAAATGGACATTTAACAGTTCCATAGCTCGTGACGGAGAAAACGCTGCGATGTGAAAACAGTCGCGTCAGCTTTAACTTTCCACACAAAAAATCTGCACAAATTTCATGACGCCAGAGCTTACCATTAGAGTATTTTTTCGGCTTCATACAAACGGATATTCCGCTGTATTTTCGAGATAATTTACCAATATCTGCTAACTTTGACCGTTGAAGAATTTATTGAATATTAATAAAAAGCTTCACCGAAATAGTTTTTTAATGGACGTGTCGGTGTGCCTCATTGTAAGGTTTTTGCTAACTTCGGATGAAATTGATTTAAAAACTATTTTTTTGGGCAGATTGTCAATTTCATCGGCCCCTCTGGGGCCCAGGAGCCGAAATACAGTTTTCTTTCGTATTAGTATACATCAAACTTGTAAAACTCTTCGTTTTTCTATGCTCAAGAGCGTGATCATTTTATGTAGTTCTCCCAGGGACTTAGAGAGATTCGTTTGACTGTTTATAACCTCAAGTATTTTTGCCAAATTAATATTTATTTAGGTCAGGGGTTGAATAGCTTCGGTCAGCGGGCCTTATACGGGCCGCGAGACTATAAAGTCAGGCCTGTCACACTTAAAAAAAAAATTTTTTTTCGGACACCACCGAAACATTAAAAAAATAAATAATGCCGCACAAGAGTCAGGAATCAGTAAGACTATGACGTAGTTGATTGTGGTGTGTTTTGAGGCTGAGAGTAGTGAAGAAGGGAAAGAGATGGAGAAGAGGAAGGTTGAGATGTAGCTAACTATTTAGAACATTTTTTTAAATAAATTAATACAGCACAATAGTGCGAAATGCTCCCAACCGTCTAGAGCCTGTAAGACTATGACATCCCCCCACTGAAATACGTTGTGAGGCTGGAGGTAGTGAAGAGAGGAAAAGATTAAAGAATAGAATAGAAAGGTCAAGAGGTACCTGATTATTCAGATCTGGTCACCAAACTCGACAAAAGTCATTTCAAAATGATCCAATTGAGGAATTGAAATTCATTTGCAAATTGGATATTACATTTGGGTTAACATTGTATTGAATTTTTAATGAATTTATTTGAATTTCCTTTTCTGCATAAATCGAAAAATCTTTTCAAGGAACCTGTTACTAACCCGAAGTTAAGATGAGAAGGTAAAAATGGGTAAATTTTACTGAAAGCTCCTTCCCCTTCAGCCACGGAAGTTAGGAAAAAGAGTTTTGTGAAAATCTGGTGCTTTGATCAGAGATAAGGTTTGCACCCCTCCTCAAAGACAAAAGGGCTTAAGCGACACTTTAGTCAAAAATGAATTTTGATCAGTTCTGTTTTGTTCTCGTTTTATTCTAAAGATTTTTGTGGCCCTTTTAGCCATTTGAAATATATTTACTGAACTTTTTTTAGCTTTTTGTCAATTCGGGTAACTTAATGAGAGAATTGAGTTACCTGAGCTATTTTTTTTTTCCAAACCGAACCCAATAAATCCAAACCAAATAACTTTAAGTGCTTTTCCCAAATTTCGCTTCGGTCTATTTTTCTACATCTTTGTTCAAAACTTCTAATTTATTGGAGGCTTCTATCAAAAGATGGTTTTAAAATACCTTGTTGTACAGCTTTATTTTTTGCTGTTTATCAAGGATGCTATTTATTTTTCCTTTATTCCGCTTAGCCAATCCAATCGGACAAGCTTGAGCCAAACGTGACAATAATCCTGTTTCAATGTATGCAAAAAAGCTTTATGTGCAAAGTTCTAGAATATTTCTTAAAATATATCCCACCAGTGTCTAAAAAACATAATTTGCTACATTACACAAAATGACAAATCCCAAAAAAGGTTTTTAAGTATGATATTTTACACAGCCTTATGTTTTTTTAGACTATAAAAATTCTCACAACTATTATCCACACACCATCTTTGTTGCAACTCATCTAGTTCAACGTTCCTCGTCGTAGACTCAGAAACAATAATTTGCTGTTCCTCAATCATCACTCTGCTAATTGCAGTTATCATTCTTCACTGTCCAGAATGTCGAGAGTTGTTCACTAAATTTTTGGTACAAGTCTAATGATTTTTGTAATTTTTTGGCGACTCTACCAAAACCCTGTTCTGGCTTTGACTTGAATGTTTGTTCTAATGTATATTTTTATCATTGCTTCATTAAAATATTATGTATGCAGTTGTTCTTTCTCTATTGCCCTTTTTCTCAATTCATGTTTTGTTTTTTTTTTTGTAATTATATAAATAAATAAAGCATATTATACAATATTTTAAAACGACCAAATTTTCAAATCAAAAACACAAGCTTTTAAAAAATTGTTAAATTTGTGGTAGTAAAAGTTAATCAATATTTTGAAAACCTTAGCCTCTGGTATAGGTATCGCAAGTAGAACTGACACAAACACAGTTCTTATAAAGATGAATTGCTTGCATACATCACGTTTCCCACTCATCATTCGACTTCAGACCAGAAAGTTCAAATTCGATTAAAGGCACTTGCTGTCCCTTTGTCGCTCATAGAAATAAGTGCATGACAACGTGATATTCAGCAAGAAAATCACTGTCGAAAGTGTATTCGTATGCACTAATACACACAATACTAATTTTGTGTTGTTTGAGTCAATTCTAATTTGATCAACTTATAGCTAGCCTGCCAGACAAAAAATTCTTTGATCAAAACCAAGTCCAAAAACCCTTTCGTTACTCACCCAGCATTTTTACACGGTTGACATTCAATACATGAGAACGAGTCGCTTTTACGACTCGTTCTTGTGTTCAACAACTCTACTGTGGCATGATTTGCCAGCCTCTGTGTTTCTTCTCTCCTTCAATATGGGCCTTTTCAAGATCAAGGCTTATTCCTTCCTTTCCTTAAAAAAAACCTCAAGAACCTCCACACAGCATCCCTAAAGATGAAATAAGCTACAAGGGAAACGTATGGAGTTAATGTAAAAAATAAAAATAAACTGTTTGAAGCCAGGGGGATGATATCTTACAATATACCCACATACATCTCCGTTTGGAGTATGTTGTGAGGTTGAATGTAGTGGGGAGGAGAAGGAGATAGACCCAGCTTCACTCCTCAATTTTCTCAAAAAGACTCTCTACACAGCATCCCCAAAGATGACACAGGCCCTGAGGAAAATTATTTCCCTCAAGGCCTCCTGTATGATGTTAATGTTAAAAAAAAATCGCTTCACAATATACCACAAATTAGGTACACCATAGTACCACTGGCTCTGGGCAGTTGTTATTGTGTAGTATTCACATAAAAAAATAGAAAATAATATTTTGAATAGTTCGAAGGCAATTGATAGGAATAAAGAAATTGAATTTGTTTAGAGAGTGACAGTCATAGAATATTATGATTCCGACAAACGAAAGAATGCGGCTGTTGGTTTTTGCGCAAGAACGCATTTTTTTAGGAGGCATAAAAAGCAGCTCGAAAGGCTTCGGAAAAGGTGCGCAGTATACAAAGGGTCATCTGAATTCTATGATTTATTTAGCTTTATCCTAAATATTAAAAAGGTTTGAGGGTGCAAAATAATGTTCACCTTTAAATCCAAAGTGTGACATTTTTGAAAATTTTAGAATTTCCAGAAACGTTTTACCTAAATTCTTCATTCCAATCGGTCCCCTTCAGAAGGCATTCTCCGCCGCCACAGTGTGCTTAGAAAAAAGTTTCCATGTAACTGGAGCTAAACAGGTTATAGCCGCCCTGTAGCCAGTGGCTCTCCAGTACCGGGTGAGATAAGGACAGTGGCGCTCGTGGTGGGAGAGTCGTAAAACTGTATTGTTTCGTGTTTTTTCCGCTTTTATGGTTGGCGCGTCCCTCGTTTAATTTTCAAACTTGGAACGGACGGTTTATCGAGCAGCGGCGTAGAACGATAAACAAAAGACATTTTAATTCGATGATTGATAGTTTAACGGTGGCTTTCGCCAACCGAAACTGAACGAACGCTGATTTTGGTAGAAATTTACTCTTAAAATTTTAAATTAAAAAAAATTAAAAAAATAAACTTCGAGCTTCAAATACGAATCCAAAGTTCACGGGTCCAAATTTCGACGTGCGCAAAAAAATATCTAAATTAATATGTGTTTATTTTAAATTTAATTAATATGAAATAATCTGCCGTATTTTTGAGAAACGTTGTTTGAAATGACTTTCATTGGGAGTAAGTTTGAATAGTAAAGTACTTACCTACCTTCACCTTCCCCATCTCCGTTATTTCCCAATCTCTTCAGAATATAAAATAATCTACCTTACATTTGCGAAACGTTGCTTAATTTGACTCTAGTTGTGTTTGATGAGCAGGTCTAAATAGTCAGGCACATACCTACCTTCATCTTTCCCGTCTCCTCTCTCAACCCCAATTAGGGATGCCATAATCCCACTGGCTCCAGACAGTCTCGTTGAGTCTCTTGTGCGGTATTCAGTTTTTTTTATCGGTAAAACCTTAGATGAATTAAATAATGTAGATACGTTACTGAGACAACGCGCCTGGTTGCACTAAGCCAAGTCAACGAGACATACCTTCGAAACACGCTTTATATAGCTATCTCTTCCGCACACACATATTCTTTGAATGGCCATCCTTTTCATACGCGGGTGAAACATTTAGTGGTGCTACATTGGAGGTGCTACATTTTTTGTAAGATTTGTATGAATTAATATGTCTTGTATTTTATTGCTATGGGTAAAACCCATCATTAACTTCTGTGAAAAAAAGTTTTGCTCTAATCAGAGGATAATTTAACTGACGATTAACTACTTAACCATAAATATGTGCATTCGTTGCATAAAAGATAAAACGCTCCAATATTTTTACTGACAATGTGATGAATACAAAAAAAATACCTACACTTTTCCAGCTATAAAACAATACTGACATCTTTCACTAATTAGATAGTGAATTAAGTGACGATTAGCTTAACCGCCAAGTAAAAAAATCTTTGTAAATATTAGACCCATCAAACTGAAAAGCGTATGCGGGAAGATGTATTGGTGCACTCGAAAAACGGCCACCAATGCGTTACAAAAATAAAAACGGACCCAAGACCGATCCCTGTGGGACGCCAACATTTGTTGAATACATGGTATAGGTGAATCTGTTACCATCTCTTGATATGATGCGATTCTCGTGATGTATTTTTTGGGCATCCTCGACTTCTTTTATTCACGTGCCGGTTTTATAGCACCCCTAGTTAAAAGAAAATAATTGCAAGCGAAACAAATTATTTTTCAGTTAATTAACTTAATAATACCGTAATTTAATTTTATTACACTATTTTTTATTTAAGACCTGGCCGGTGTCACCCAATGACGGACATCTTCAGACTGGTACAATTTTAAGTAAATCTATGGCATATATAATATAAGTGTCCAGATTGGACGCTTATTGAGTCTCATGGTGAACTTCTGTGACTTTGGGTTTTGTTTTATTACTGACAGAGGCGGCTTTACAATAACATTCAAAAATGCATTAGGCTAGTTTTATTACTTTCTGAGAGACAGGTTACATGGTGGTGCGTTAGATGCGTCTGTGGTTTTTTTTTCAATTTGTTTAATAAATATCTATAATAGCCAACTTTATTTTATAATTCACTCTTTGATTTTCTCGTCTCTGTTTAGTTAATGTATTTTATAGAAGGTATATTTACATTGGTGGTTTTGTGAATTATTTTTTTTGAGTTGAAATGATGTAGAAGTAGACTGAATGTTATGGAAATGAGATCCCTGAGACGTATGTGCGGTAAAACCGTGTGTGACCGTGTTAAAAATGTGGATATCCGGAAAGAATGCAAGGCTGATGTAAGCGTAATGAATATAATCAAGACGCTTAGTTGTTTTGGGCATGTAAAGGAAAAGAACAAAGAATGAAGTGTGAAAAGGATTTGTGATGGGAGAAGAAGTCGGGGACGCCTGAGAAAGACATGGCACGATTAAATACTTGAATCGGGCCACGTGAAAAGTCAGAATAACAGAAGAGTATGAGACGATGCAAGAATGTGAACGAAGCAAGGAGTGTGTGCCAAGACAGAGTGATTTACTTATAAATTTATTTATTATACAAGATCTCATAAAAACAGTTGTTCACCAAATACATCGAGAGATGAATGATATAAAAATATTCTTGATTTTATGACATTTATGTAAATCTCACATATAGACAAGGTATTATATATCCAAAGGAGTAATATAAGTACAAACTGAAGTAGTGTGACGCACTATATATGATATAATAACGCAAATAAGGTTAGCAATGAAAAACAAAAAAGATAAGATATAAGAGAGGTTCATTCCTTTACACATATTATGAGATAATCGTTGAATTGGCAAGTGTAAAAAAAAAAATATTTTATATAAGATTATGTAGATCGTTATGTACCTAACGGTCACAAGTCTCAAGTTGTATGGCGGTCCGTCCTCTCTGCCTACCCCTGCGGGGAAATGGCGTGATGGTTAGTTGTATTTTTATGACGCGAAAATTCCATCTAAAGCAGTGGCAGTTCCTTTCAGATCGTCAGCCCATCTCATCTGTGCGCGACCTCTGCCCCCAACCGAAACGACTGATGCAAAGCTGAATTGTTTAATTTAATAAATATTTAACTCCTGTCGGCGTATTTAAACACATTTTGCATCCCTTGCAAAACAAATACGATTGTATTTCTCGGCGTTTCGTCCCCTCACTGCATACGTTCGCGCCTGCGCAGTGGCGCATCCTTTGTTCTTGGTTCGGCCTGTACAAGTGTGTAGCTATTGCTCCCGCCCCACGGGCGTGCGATGCAGGCGGTCGCCCCCCCCACTGTACAGGGTGTGACAGTTAATACTGGCCGCTTTGATATGTTTAGTTTTATATATGATTACAGCACAAGAGTCTCAACTGCTCCCAACCGTCTAGAGCCAGCGAGACTATAGGGTATGTTGTGAGGCTAAAGGCAGTGGGGAAGGGAAGGAGATGGGAAAGAGGAAGGTTGGGAAGTACCTGGCTATTCGAATCTAATCACCAAACACGGCTAAAGCTATTTCAAGCAAAGTTTCGATTCTGAATGGTGGTCTTTCACCAGGGCGATACTTAGAGCGTCTACCACTCTGGAACGTGCCGCAAATATACTTTAACGAATTAAATGTGCTATGACACATATAAATTAAATAAAAGTTATTGGCGCACGCCGGGTTTGAACCCGTGACCTTTGGATTTGTAGTCGAGCGTCTTACCACTCGACCATGGAGGCCGTCTAGTGATGTACATGTGCTGAAAATTGTATCAAAAGGGCATCGTGGTATTTTTCGTAACATGTTGGCTTTCTATCGTCCACTGATATTATTTGTTTATTTTTAATGTGACACTGCACGAGAAATTCAACTACGTGGGTTCGGTGGGTCTTTGACATCCTAGACTGTGTGGTTTGAAGGGGTCCATGACAAATATAACATCATAAAACAGAGCATGGTGAAACAGAAAATAAATAAAACAGAACATTGAAGAAACCTAACCTAACCTAATTCAACCTAAGCTAACCTAACACTATCTTTTTTGATCTTACCTAATATAACTTAACCTAATCTAATTATTAGATTATGTCGAGTTATAAGAAAAATAAACCTTCTGTTTTTATCATTATTCTATTTTATCTAACATGACCAAACCTAACCTAACCTATCCTGGTCATGCTTAACCTCACTTAAGCTAACCTAACCTAACCTAACCTACCCTAACTAAACTCATCCTAACCTGGCAAAACCTATTTTTATCAAATCTAACCCAACACAACTTAACTAACTAACTTTACATTCATGCATCGTCTCATACATAGTCTTCTGTTATTCTGACTCTTCACATGACCCGATTCGGGTATTTGATTTACTTGATCGTGCCATGTCTTTCTCAGGCATCCTCGACTTCTTTGTCCATTTACTTCCGCATCATATATTCTTTTCACACTTCTTTCTTCGTTGATTTGCTCTACTTTTCCTAATCTAACTTAATTTTTAGATTCTATCAAGTTATGACAACAAATACATATTTTATTAAATCATTGTTCTGTTATGTATTTGTTCTATTTATTTATCTGTTTTATCATTGTATCATTCTATTTTATCACTGTTTTATTTTATTATTATTTCATTTTATCGTTGTTCTATTTCGTAATTATTCTGTTTTATCATTGTTCTATTTTACCATTATTCAATTTTATCATTGTTCTATTATTCTATTTTATTATTATTCTATTTTATCGTAACTATGTTTTATTATTATTCTCTTTTATCATTCTTCTATTTTATCATTGTTTTACATTATTATTATTATTCTATTTTATCATTGTTCTATTTTGTTATTATTCTGCGTTATCATTGTTCTATTTTACCATTATTCTATTTTATTATTTTTCTATTTTATCATTATTCTGTTTTATTATTATTCTCTTTTATCATTGTTCTGTTTTATTATGGAGCCGTTAATATCACTTTGTAGCAAAATGCAACAATGACAAAAGACATTGCCAACTTCCTCTAACTAATACGCTATCGAGACAACCTACTTGGTCATATACCGGCCGAGATAACCAATACGCATTTTAGACATTTCATAAGTCATTATGACATACTTTAATTCGAACAAAGGATCATGTTTATTGCTAAAAATCATTGAAGATGGTTTCAGATTTTAAAATTTTTGGCTTTTGATTTAAACTAACTAGCTAACCATCACGTCGTTTTACCGTAGGGATAGGCAGAGAGGACGAACCGCCATATAAATCTGTCTTAATAACCACTCCTTGCTTTATTCACAATAATACATCGTCTCATAAATATTCTTCTTTTATTCTGACTCTTCACATGACCCGATTAAAGTATTTGATTTACTTGATCGTGCCATGTCTTTCTCGGGCGTCCCCGACCTCTTGTTCTATTCACTTTCGCATCATATATTCTTTTCACACTCCTTCCTTCGTTCATTCGCTCTCTGACGGTAGTGAGAAAGGAATGACATGGGCAACAGGAAGGTATCCGGCTGTTCAGATCTGGTCACTGAAGAAATATGTGTGTGGTTTTATATAAATTAAATGCGAACAAAAAAAAAATTTTTTTGCGCGTGCCGGGAATTGAACCCGCGACCTCTAGATTCGTAGTCGAGCATCTCAACCACTCGACCACGCAGATGGGCAACGCTAAAAACAAATAAGTAAGCTGTGAAATGATTCGACGTACTGGAGCCGTGAAATTTCTCAACTGCTCCCAACCGTCTGGAGCCGGTGGTACTATGGTACCCCGATCGGGGTATGTTGTGAGGCTTAAGGTAGGAGCAAAGGAAGGTGATGGGAAGAGGAAGGTCAGTAAGTACCTGGCTATTCAGATCTGGTCACCAAAAACGTTTAAATTTTGAATGGTGTCTTTCCTCAGGGCGATACTCAAATATCTACCACTCTAAATTCATCTTAGTCAGAAGCAAGGTTACTGTGTTATAACCTTGGAGTAACAATGTATGGAGAGAGAACTAATTATTTTTACCCAACCTATACAAACTTGCGATAAATCACTTCCTCCGGGTTCTTGCGTCGTAAACCATGAAAGAGAAAGAGACAACAAATATAATACTCCGCTTCTATGTACTGTCACAATGATCTTAGGCTCCTGGGTCGCCGGGGGACTCCGCCCAAATTTTTTACCATGCCACTAAACTTGGCAAAACTAAACGGTTTTATAGGTTAGATGTTATATTTTTGTTGATATCAATACTGTGAAAAAGTCGTTATGCGAATAAACATTATGTCGATATGATATGAATGGATGTATAAATACCCTAGCCTTGGTCTTAGCCACGCCCAGGTCCGCCGAGTCAGGTAAAAATCATCAAAAACTGACTACACTGCTCTTGGGTAGATACCACTCTATATACTCTGAGGTTTGAACATAGAGCTTTCTTGAAGCTTAGAGCCTTAATTTTTTTTTTAACTGCCTAAATGAAATGTAATCCAACATGGCACACCCGGTACCACCTGCCGCCCCCTCGTGCTTCTTCCCTCCCCCTTGTAGCGGCTCGATAAGGCCGGCAGCGCCCCGAGCGCCGCTACAAGTGAGCGCCTACCTACATTCGTACTTGGCCGGTGTGTGCATACCATTTCGAATTCACCTACATACGTGGTGGCGGTGAAACGTACCTGTTCAATTTACTAATATCACGAGGGCGGTTCGCTTTGATCTTTTTTTTTTTTTTTTTTTCAATTTTCAATTTTTAGAGCCGGTGGGACTATAGCATCCCCGTTGGGGATTCGTTGGGAAGCTGTTAGAATGGGGAAGGAAAGCGGAAGGTTGAATTGTAAGAAACTAATTATCGATCACGCCGTTTCTCCGCAAGGGTAGGCAATGAGAACGGACCGCCATACAACACAGTCTGTCTTGGCACACACTCCTTGCTTGATTCACATTCACACATCGTCTCGTACATTATTATTTCTGTTTTTCTGACTCTGCACATGGCACGATTAGAGTATTTGATTCACTCGATCGTGCCATGTCTTCCTCGGACGTCCCCGACTTCTTTTATAATGAATCTTGAATTGCAGTCGTATAGTATTGGATAGCCTCCGTCGTCGAGTGGTTGAGACGCTCGACTACGAATCCAGAGGTCGCCGGTTCAAATCCTGGCGTGCTCCAATAAATTTTACTTAATTAATTTATTTCATATTTAATTTATGTTAAATAATATATAATTTATTTGTGGTAGATACTTTTAGTATTACCCTGGTGAAAGACCACCATTCAAAATCGAAATACTGTTGCTTCAAATGGCTTAAGACGTTTTTGGTGACTAGATCTGAATGGCTAGGTACTTCCCAACCTTCTTCTTCCCCGTCTATTTTTCCTACCCACCACCTTCAACTTCACAAAGTACCCCAATTGGAATGTGTAGACAATGTAGGCAATCGTATAGGAAAATGGTGATTTTACCATTTTTCACATTAAATTTAATTTAAATTAAAAAAAATCTTGTTCATTTTTAACTAGGAAATCATGTCAAATTAAGGAAAATTTTATGACGCCAGAGCTCTTTGGTTGAGGTTTCTTTCCATTTCAGACTTTGAATTTATTTGTCACATATGTAAGAGATAATCGTATGTGCATCAGTTTTGTCAAGTGCGCAGAGTCAGTGTCAAGAGTATAGTCTCGTTCAGACAGCTGCGTCGAATCAGTTAGACAAACGCAAACAAATATCGAACAAAAGTTTAACCGTAGTAAAAATGCAAAAAATTCCGAAATTCGAGGCTTAGTTGTAAAAAAACTGGTAAAATATTGGTTTCAAAGTTCTAACCATCCCTGGCCACTAATTTCATCCACCTTTCTCGGGCAGCGTACAAACTCCTCATCGAAAAACTGGTCATCCTTTGAAGCGACCCACGAATCAATCCAATTTTTTACTTCCTCCGACCGGAAGTGCTGGTCAGCCAGTTCGGGTGCCATTGACCAAAACAAGTGATAGTCAGAGGGAGCAGCGTCTGGAGAATACGGTGAGAAGGGTGGGACTTGCCATGTCAACGTTTTCAAGTATGTCCTGACCACTCTCGCAACAAGGGGTCGAGCATCGTCATGCTGCCAATCTCCAAATGTCTCCTCTAATTAAAAATAATATGTTGTATTTAAAATGTTACAGTAAAAATGATCGTTTAAATGGGTGGTTTTTTGTGTAAGTCGGGTGGTACGTGGAATGAGCTAAAAAGATCTGTGTTTCATCCGCATTGATAAATATCTTCCTACAGCCCCTTCCTCGACCCGCCTAACAACGTTACCCAGCTTAGTAGAGAAATATGTTAGTTCCTCAGAGCGAAAATATATATGGAGAGAGAGCTTAATATTTCTACCCAACCTATACAAATTTACGACAAATCACTTTCTCCGGGTTTTTACGTCGTAAACCGCGAGAGAGAAAGAGATCAGACAAGTTATCACATAATATCATACCACTTTTCGGTACGTAAATATCTTTTCGATCTCCCGCGTCTCTGGTAACTCTGCCCATTACGGTTTACTATGCGATATAACAGGACGTAACTCAATGGTTTTTTAGGTTATATTCTATACTTTTGTTGATAACAATATCGTGAACGCTATAAACGCTACATGGTGTCGAAATGTGCTTAAAATGAATTAAAAAAAGGTGTGTCCATAAAAGCCCCAACCACGCCCGAGTCAGGAAAAACTCAACAATCCTGACTACACAAGGTACCCCTCTTGGTATCTTATTGCTTAGGTTAGTTCATATGTACACCGTCAAAATAGGAACGTTCTTTTGAAGTGCTACGTAAATTAAATTATAATAATGATCAAAAAATTAACTGCCATTTTTTATCTATGCTTAAAGGGGTTGAATTTATTTTTTATTTATTTCTACATTTTGTTACAGAGTTAGATCAGTAGATAGTATTGAATCAATTTGAAAAATAACCTGAATAAATTTCTGTGATTCATTGTGTCGTCAGTGTGGTGTTAAAATAAAGAAGTCAATTCAACATAGAGGTCACCAGAAGAAGCGGTCAGAAGAGAAGAAGAACAGAAGAACAGAAGCTAGAAGACCAGTGACAAGAAGAATCAAAAGATGCAGCGGTGAAGAAGCTAGATTATTAGATAGATTTTACAAAATTATACAAAATTGTGATTAAAAAAAGGACAGAATTCAACAATTAACACCAAATTTTTATTTAAATGTTTGGATTCACGAATGTGAATATTAAAGTGAGGAATAAATAGGATTTCTATTAATTGGACTAGTTGTAAATAAACTAAGTGAAGAACACCAAAATCGCCAAAATACCCAAGGAACAGTGTCAAATATTAATTTAAAACCTCCAATATTTTGATAAGTCAAAACTTTTCTAAAAGTTGAAATCTTCTTTGAGATTTATAAAGGTAGCAAAAAAGACCATTGGTCAAAAAGTGGATGGATGTTGACCTTTCTACAGCGTCCAAGAAAGATAATCAAATATATATGAAATATATTTTAAGACGGTCAAGATCAGAACGATTTTAAAAATTGAATGGAAATAAACCATTTCGATACAATCAGCTGACAGGAGTGACGCAATTTTGATAAAAAAAGTTTTAGTAAAAGCTTTACACTTTTAAAGTTTGATGTGATTTTAATTTCAAAATATTTCAGTGTGCATTTTTGGAAAGATATTTGAACTTTATTGTTCGAGAGAGAAGAGGAAACATTTATTTTCGAAGGATTTAAAAAAAGATGGATTTCTTAGTCTAAAAAGTATCTTCTACCGTACGTTTAAGAATTGATGTTAAGCTTAAAGCATAAGACTACCGTAACGAACATAGGATAAAATATACATTTGCAAAAAAACACAGAAAATTCTGAGAATTAGACGTGAAAGAATAAGATAAGTTTTTAAATAAGATTGTAGAACAAAAAGTAAAATATACATTAGATAGACAAGTATATTTAAATGCCATTAAAGAAAACAAATCAGCGTTCGGAGCAAAATTGACAGATTCACACGGAGTTTTAAAAAAGTTTCAAGACGTACGAATTTTCGAAAATGCTGGCCATGTCGACGCTGATGATGCCTACGGCGACCATGACGACCATGACCAACCCTGGATCCATCCCGGTGACGGCGCAGGGGAAGCTGGAGCCGGCCAAACTGCTGCAGCTACACCCCGGGCTGGTGCAACCCATGCAACAACAGATGTGCCAACAAATGCCGCAGAACAACAACAAAAGTGGTGAGTGATTCAAACATCTTGTTGACCCTTCTCTACCGCGTTGTTTTATCATATCAACATTGGTCGGCGTTGGAGACTGTTCCTCGAAATATTGGTATAGATATCTTATTTTTAGTTATTTTTCAGATGGACAGCCAGAAAGTCACATTTTTCTTAGTGTTTTTTCAATGAAAGCACAATTTTGAGGTTCTTATCATTACCACTGTTACAAGAATCCTTGGAAAGTACTGGCTGTAAAGGTATTTCCGTTAAATAGTCTATTATTGGCCGTTGTTTCCCTTAAGCCATCGACTAAATTTATACCGGCTCGTCAAAATAAACGCAGAAACAAAACAAAAATGTATTTTAGATTCGAAAATCATTTCCATAAATATAAATATTAGACAATGCATGGGGTAGAGTTTTTTTGGATCAGCGTTTTCAAGAAAGGAGAAACTCCCTAAAAATCGCAGGAGTGCGCTTTACAAGGCATATAAACACTGCTTACCCAGCCGTACTCACATACAGATATGTTTAATATTGGCTCAAATAATTTGAACTTATTACAAAAAATAGTTCGACACTTTAAAAAATAAGCGCGAAATTCAGCTAATTACACCGCCGCGAGCGCCCTACCGACCGTCTTGCTATAACGTGTCAAAATCAGTAACTACAGTTGCTTAAACGTCGCCAACGTTTGAGTAAATTGTTATTTGTTCACTCAACTACACAAAATATGTGCGCTGTGAGCTGTTGCGCGTTCAAGTGGCTCGTGTGTTAGTGTTTTTGTTAGTGTCTAATGCAGTGGTTTTACAGAAAAAATCCAATGGTATTCTTATTTTTGTTTATACTGACGGACCATTGTCCAATTTAAAAAGAAAAAAAATAGCACAAAATGGGGATAAAGAGTATAATAATAATATTTCAATGAAGCAATTATGAAAATAGGACTCAAATATATTATACAATTGAAAGAACATTCAAGTCAAATCCTGAAACAATGTTTTGGTAGAGTCGTAAAGAATGACAAAAATCATTTAGACCGGTAACACAACAAGTTCCCACATTCTGGACAGTGGAGACTGATATCCATAGTAAGTAGAGTGATGATTGAGGAACATTAATTCATTATTTTTAAATATTTTCAGCATTCAGTGACATCTATCGGTGCCTATCTCAATTATGAATTAATCTGCCATTTTTCCTACTGGCTACCATGATAAAAAAAACACTGTGCACGCCCCTACTAGTAACAAAACACCAAAACCACCCTAGATTTTAGTTAGCATACCTGGATTTCTACCGCGGGGGTGAGGTGAGTGCAAAATTTGGAAAGTATCGGTTTGCACTCCCCCCCGACAAAATTAAATAAATATTAAACAGCGATTAAACACACCCCGGATCTCATATTTCAGTCGTATCCAATCGGGGGAGGCGCAAAATAAAATTCTGAAGAAATCCTTTGCAACCCCCCCCACGAAAAATTGAAAATTCAATTTTGGTCTGCGTTTACTTGAACCGCAATGAAAGTCCGTTTCAGATATCAGTGCGACATTTTTAGTGCGACCTTCAACAAGTCAAGCAAGAAAGATAAAGGCATCACAAGGGTCAGAAACAGTGGAGCAAAGGGAAAAAAATACTTGAAACCGATAGAGTTAGAACATCTGAAGCCCATTCTTCTGAGACAGACGAGCAAAGAGAGGAAAGAGTTATATAATTTTAGTGATTGTTTACGTGTTTTTTATGCCATTTATTTGAATGTCATTTTTTCGTAATCATTGGAATACGTGACAAAAGTATATCTTCTTTTTTTAATTTTTTTATTACACATTGTGGCATCGATGATATATTATTTATATTTTTTTACGCGAATACCGCACAACGAGTTTCAACAGCTCCCAACCGTCTAGAGCCAGTGGGACTATGGCATCCCCATAGGGGTATGTTGTGGGCTGAAAGTAGTGGGGAGGGGAAGGAAATGAGGAAGCAAAAAGTTGGGAAGTACCTGGCTATTCAGATCTGGTCACCAAACACGGCTTAGGCCATTTCAAGCAACGCTGCAATTCTGAATGATGGTCTTTCACCAGGGCGATACTTAGAGTATCTACCACTCTTTTTATTTGAATTAAATGTGTTATGACACATATTAGTTAAGAAAAAAAAATACTTGCGCAAGCCGGGTTCGAACCGGCGACCTCTGGATTCGTAGTCGAGCGTCTTGCCACTCGACCATGCAGGCCGACAAATTAATTATCCTTTTCAATAAAAGCCTGTTTCCGTTTCCGGGAAGAATGGTAGGCAAGCCAATTTGGCAATTGCGCCATTGCAAAGCATGCCGGGTTCTCGCTAGTTATATTAAAAATATCCAAATAGCCTTTGGAGGGAATATTAGAAATTTCAAAAAGGCTTTATCCAACATTTTAGCACAGAGTATTAACTTAATACGACAGTTAAAGTTAATATATATTTAAAAAAAAAAACAAATCCTTTTTAATGGTCCCTACTTCACCTTAGGGTTTTTAATCCAGTTAAGATCTTTTCCCTAAGAAAACACAAATGTAAAAATAAACTCAGTCAAGTAAATAAAACCATCAGATGGTGATGGTTATAAGGCCTAATGAGCCGCAGTACTAGTTAGATAGACATTATGACGGGTATTTGTATAAGCCCCAGCTAGTTAGTAGAGGATTACGAAAGAATCCATAAAATCAAAAATCAAAAAGTCCCTACTTCACAGAATGAAAATGACTAGCATTATTACGCTGTTTGTTTATTTTCAAACCGTTTGACGAGGTCAGCTTTTGAAATTTGACGTACGACATCTAAAACTGACTGAAATTGACGATTTTTGCTTCCGCACATTTTTTTGACCAAATTACAAACTAATTTTTTTAACGAAATCAAATAATACATTTGTATAAGACCGCAGGTTTTGTTTTTTTTGTGACCGACCGGTTTCGCTTAGTCTAAGCATCATCAGGGTACAAAATTACACTTAACCAACAATACAAAGTGTGCAGTTATATATACTTACAGAGGGAGAACACAATATAAAATAACATAAGAACACAGTGTGAAACATTTAAATTATTACAAAGAATCTGAGAGAAATAGAAATATAATATTAAATTAAAGAGGCAAAACGTCAACTGAGAAGGTTATTAAAGAATAATGCGAAATTTGATGAATTTACAGGAAATTTTTTTATTTGTTTTATTTTTATTATTTACAAAAAAGAAAAAAAGTTTACATATATATAGAAATTATATCAATGTTACACAATATGGATAGTTACAAAAAAAAAAATATTGAAGAAAAGTAATTCGATTAAATAATAAAAGCATATATATATATATATATTAAACATAATACATATTGTAATTTAGAGATATAAAGGTTGATAGTACATTTGATATGTTTATAACTTCTTTTTTTTTTGTATTACTACGCCAAAGAAGAGAACTAGCTCTTGAGCTTGGCGTAGGAGTTTTGAAAAGAAATAGGATATTTTTAGAAAAATGTGTCTTTAATAGTCGTTGGAGGTTACATTGTTAATAATTCAACTTGGTAATTAGTTTCAAATAGAAACAAGTTATTGCTTTCTAGTTTAATAAATTGTTAGAAAAAAAGAATTTAGTTTTTTTTTGAAAGTTGGTGAATTTTTTATTTTTTTTATTTCGTCGGGAAGGCTATTAAAATTCTTTATCCCCTTGAAAAGATAGTTATTATGCATTTGTTGAGTGGAATAAAAAGGAATTTTTATGTTATATTTATACCTTAAAGATGAATTTACTTTTAGATTATGAGAAAGATTTTCCTAATATACCTAATATTCGACTACTGGACAAATTTAACTGGTTATTAAGAATATAATTATTAATTTTAATGGCGTTCTTTACATCCAGTGCTTTTAAAATATTTATTCTGTTGCCATGACCCTTTTTACGGAGAATATGGGCATCGGTACTTTTATTAAAGCTATGATCTTTTTCAATAGGATGATTGGCGAATCCGATTTTTCAGAATCTAAAATCTGTGGTCTTTTACAAAGTTTTTGTCAAACTATAAAGATTTGGCTTTATGGGAAAATTTAGCTCGATTTTAGTTGGAGGTGTCAGAGTTGTGCCGGACACAGCACCCGAACGGATGAATGCTTGAAATGAACATTTTTTTACTCCTTGTTCAACTTCAAAGAAGAAAATTCTAGTGAAAAACAAAATAAAAGGTTTTTCTTTAATAAATATTGTATTCTTTTACTCAAAGAAAATTCTAGTGAAATAAAATATTAAAGATTTGTTGGTAAAATAAAAATGAAAATTTATTAATACGAAATCTTATTTTTGAGTTCGTTAATGAAAATTCTTAAAATTTAAAGATAAATCATTTTTCAAACAAATGAAGAACACAATGGCAATTGTTTTTTTTTTTTAAATATAAAAGGTTTTTTAATATTATATTTTAAGAGCGTAAACAATTGTTGTCTATTTCTCCTCAAAACAATACGTAGGAGTAAACAAAAAAACTTGTTGTTGTCTAGCGTTTGGCAAAGACCAGTGGTGGTCAGTGATTTTTTGTAAAAGGGATGCTGATTAATCAGTACATACCTACTATCGAATATACAAATTTATAAACTGACCCATAAACAAGATGCTATTACTGACAAAAGTAGTATTTTAAATTGACTTAATAAATCCTTTACCTTACCCAATAAAATTTATATTTAAATTTCTCGAATACGTCATTTGTATTTTTTTCCATAAAGAATACCGCACAAGAGTCCCAACTGCTCCCAACTGTCTGGAGCCAGTGGGGCTATGGCATCTCCAGTTGGGATGTGTTGGGAGGATTAAGGTACTGGGGAGAATGAGATGGGGAAGAGGAAGATCGGGAAATACTTAAGACTATTCATGTTTAAACTAACTAACTAACTAACCATCACGCCGTTTCCCCACAGGGGTAGGCAGAGAGGACGGACCGCCATACAACACACTCTGTCTTGGCACACACTTCTTGCTTCATTTACATTCATACATTGTCTCATACATACTCTTCTGTTATTCTGACTCTTCACATGACCCAATTTAAGTGTTTGATTTACTTGATCGTGCCATGTCTTTCTCGGGCGTCCTCGACTTCTTCTTCCATTCACTTTCGCATCATATATTATTTTCACACTCCTTTCTTCGTTCATTCGCTCTACATGCCCAAACCATATAAGCGTCCCTTTCTTGATCCTATCCATTACGCTCATATCAGCCTTGCATTTTTTCCGGGAATCCACATTTGTGATACGGTCATACATGGTTTTACCGCACATCCGTCTAAAAGATCTCATTTCCACAGCATTCAGTCTACTTTCATCCTTCCTCTGCCAGTGCCTCACTGCCATACATCAGGGTTGGTATAAGCGCTCCATTGTGGACTGATAGCTTCGCTTCTTTGGACAATTTCTTATTTGCCCCAACAGCGTTCAGTTCTCCATTAATGGAGTTTCCTGCATTCCCCCTTCTTTCAATATCCTTATCAGCCTTTCCGTCTCTTGTAAACATACTTCCTAAATACACAAACTCATCCACTTGCTCCAAGTATTCATCATTCACAACTATATTGCACGCTGTTCTCGTACTCTCTCTTTCAAACACCATCACTTTGGACTTACTTACATTCATCATCAACTCATTCTGCATACATACTTGGTTCATCCTAGACCCAAGAAACTGAAGATCTTCCATACTGTCAGCAATCAGCACCGCATCGTCCGCATACAATAGGCAACATACTTTCACATTGTTCATTTTCGCGCCCAAGCCCACACCTTTCAATTCTTGCATACAATTATCCATGTACAAATTGTGTTTAATGTGAATTTGATTAATGTTAAGGCAGTCTCACATAAGAAAAAATAATATCCTAGCCTATAAAACAAAACAGTTTTAAGTACAACGCCACTAAGCAATCCAATTCTCTGCCCAGCACCATCAGAAACATACAAACCAAAAGCTCCTTTAAAAGCAATATCATTACTCACCTTAAAAGCCTAGTTTAATTTAGTTCTTAATATGTAGATTCTATATCTTCAAATTTGTCATTTACTTATATTATTTTTATTTTTATTATGTATGTACTATATTTTCGATATTAACATGTTACTATGTAGATAAAAAACCACTTCTGAAAATTACCATCCCAACACAGGCTTATGCCTAGTGGGATGGGCAGTTATACCAACCAACAAAAAATGTATTGTCGAGTAAAATAATAAATAGAAAATAAAAAATCACCAAGCGCGGCTAAAGCCATTTCAGGCAAAGTTTAGATTCAGAGTGGTGGTTTTCCACCAGGGCAATACTTAGAGTATGTGCAACTCTGGAACGTGCCGCGAATATGCTATATATTATTTTATATGAATTGAATGTGTTGTGACACATATTAATTTAAAAAAAAAAATTTCTGCACGCCGGGCTTGAAGTTTTGGCCTCTGGATTGGTAGTCGAGCGTCTTACCATTCAACCACGGAGGCCGTCAAATATGCATCAATACACGCAATTCTCGATGTTTCGGTCAATTCTAATAGAGTGACTTACACGTTTTTTGGTATAAAAAATGACAGCTTAAAACATCAGTAGAATTCACTCATTTATAAAAAAAAACAGATATTTAAAATGAAGCATTTAAAAAAAAAAATGGCTGCGTTTCCGTTTACGATATTCATTTATTTATAGACAAATGGACCGTTGTCCAATTACAAAAAACATACAACACGAAATGGAAAAGAGAAGAGCAACAGAGAAAAAACAGCACCACACATAATAATATTATAATTAAGCAATACAATAGAAAAAACATTTAAATTCAAGCCTGAATAAGGTTTTGGGTAGAGTTGTAAAAAATGACAAAAATCATTTACACTGGCAGTAAAATTTTCAAGACCATGGCTTGAGTTAACAAATCTCGACATTCCGGACAGTGGGGAATGATACCCATAATTAGTATAGTGATGATTGAGGAACAGCAATTCACTGTTTCTGAGTCTACGGCAAGGAATGTTGAACTGGATGAGTAGCAGCAGTTAAGGCGAGTCAAATATACAATTAATAATTTTGAAAATTCAAATTAAATCAAAGTCAATATATCTTGAAATGAGAATATATCTGAAGAGAGAGCTTCATATTTTTACCTAACCTATACAAATTAACGATTAATCACTTTCTCCGGGTTTTAACGTCGTATGGTATACCATGAGAGAGAAGGAGACAAGACAAGTTATCACATACTATCTCACCACTTTTAGGTATGTGAGCATGTTTTCCGTCTCCCGTTTATGCGGCATAACTCAACGGTTGTTAAGGTTATATCCTATATTTGTGTTGATTACAATGCTTTGAACGAGCGGCTATACAAACAAACGCAACATGATGTCGACATGTGCTATGAATGGATGTGAAATGGTGTGTCCGTGAAAACCTAGCCACGCCCGAGTCAGGGAAAAATCAACAATCCTGACTACGCGGTTTCGCAAAGCTATTCCTCCTGTATATTTTTCTAAAACCATGTATGACCGTATTAAAAATGTGGATATCCGGAAAGAATGCAAGGCTGATATGAGCGTAACGAATAGGCTCAAGAAACGGACGCTTAGATGGTTTGGGCATGAAGAGCAAACAAACAAAGAAAGAAGTGTGAAAGAAGAAGAAGTCAAGGATGCCCGAGAAAGACATGGCACGATCAAGTCAATCAAATACTTAAATCGGGTCATGTGAAGGGTCAGAATAACAGAAAAGTAAATATGAGACGGTGTATGAATGTAAATGAAGCAAGGAGCGTGTGCCGAGACAGAGTGTATTGTATGGCGGTCCATCCTCTCTTCCTACCGCTGCGGGGAAACGGCGTGATGGTTAGTTAGGTTTAAATATTAAAATAATTAATATTCCTCGATAAAGAAAACAAGAGGGCACCACCCAAAGAAACTTTTCTCGTCCAATGCCCGCCGCCAAATTTTCCAGACACTTTCTTTATCCAGGGGATGAAATAAAAAGCTTCATTTCTGTCAGAGAGGCGTTTCCTTACATAATTCATACCCTCCCTTATAAATTATTAGAGTTACATTGACATGTTTTCCATTTGCATGGAGTTTTTACACTCTGCCAAACTCCCGGAGGAATTCACCTCTCCCGATCGATTTTCAATGCTTTTAAAGTGTATTCATGAACGGGCATCTTATAATATATACGTTCAAACTTTCCTTATTTTCCCTTACCTACGACGGCAACTAATGGTACCTAGTTTATTTATTATTAAACTAGCGAGTACCTGCTATGCTTTGCAATGCCACTCAAAGAAAGATTTTTAATATTTTTAAATATTTAAATAATATCAATAATCAAAAAAACAACTATCAAACAGAAAATAAAATTAAATGGTCGTAACCTAGACTCAACTTCTGACGTGCTAGGGTCATAGTATTTTATTGAATAATACGTTTTTGTCATTGCAAGTTCTTTAACCCATCTTCCGATTGTGAAAAAGAAAATTATTTCCAGGCTACGAATAACCTAGCAATACTTGAAAAACTTCTACTCCCATCGCAGTAAGTGGAAAATGTTGCTTGTGCAATGATGGAGGACTTAGCTAGCAAAGGAATTGATTCCACGATGCCTGAGTGGGAACTCGACGCATTTGTACAATCGGCTTCTAACCGGTATAGATATGTATTTTTATGATTGTTTGGATTTATAATTTGATTAATTTTGATTAACTCAAATACCTCTCAACAATGAGCTTTACAGCTGTCGCGAAGAGCTTTTACATACAAAAAAAATTTAAAAAACAAACGCTAAAAAGTAGAGAGAATCGAACGCCACACAACTCAATCTTGGCACACACTCCTTGCTTCATTCACATTCACACATCGTCTCATACATATCCTTCTGTCATTCTGACTTTTGACACTGACTGACTTAAGTATTTGATTCACTTGATCGTGCCAGGTCTTTTTTATAGTGAATACCGCCCAAGAGTCCCAACTGCTCCCAACCGTCTAGAGCCAGGGAGACTATGACATCCCCAATCGGGGTATGTTGTGAGGCTGAAGGTAGTGGAAGGGGAAGAGGAAGGTCAGGAAGTACCTGGCTATTCAGATCTGGTCACCTAACACGGATAAAGCCATTTAAGGCAACGTTTTGATTCTCAATGGTGATTTTACCGGGGCGATACTAAGAGTATCTACCACTCTGAAACGTGTCGCAAATACGGTATATATTATTTTATATCAATTAAATGTTAATAAACACAAATTAGGTAAACAAAATTTATTTATG
Source organism: Drusus annulatus (assembly GCA_022651775.1). Lineage (NCBI taxonomy): Eukaryota > Metazoa > Arthropoda > Insecta > Trichoptera > Limnephilidae > Drusus > Drusus annulatus. Next base: position 344,859 of record JAGWCC010000391.1, on the reverse strand, counting down.
CACGATATGTTAAGAATTCGTAGTTCAGCGTCTTGCCACTCGATCACGGAGGCCGTAAATCTCCCAATTTTCTCTACCATCGAATTTCGCGTCGTATATTGGACTGACACTAATTTCTTAGTTCATCCCTTAGAGTATACAAGAGGTAGCCCAAGCCAAAGCCAGTGAAGTCAGTTTTGGACTTGTTTTTGATGATTTTAACATGACTCGCCGCAAATGGGCGTGGCTAAGACTAAGGCCACGGTATTTATACATCCATTCGTATCACATATCGACATAATTTTTTTGTGTATTCGTATAGCCACTTTTTCACAGTATTTTTATCAACAAAAATATAGCATCTAACCTAAAAAACCGTTTAGTTGTGTCAAGTTTAGTGGCAAAATAAAAAATGTGGGCGGAGTCCCGCCGTTAACCAGCGAAAATAACCAGCTTAAGATCATTGCGACAGTGTATAGAAGCCGTCCGAGAAATTTGTTGTCTCTTTCTCTCTCATGGTGTACGATGTAAAAACTCGGAAAAAGTGATTTATTACAATTTCGGATGGGTTGGGTAAAACAAATTAGCTATCCCTCCATATTTTTTTTTTTTTTTTTTTTTTTTACATGAATACCGCACAAGAGTCTCAACTGCTCCCAACCGTCTAGAGCCAGTGAGACTATGGCATCCCCAAATTGGGTATGTTGTGAGGCTGAAGGTAGTGGGGAGGGGAAGGAGATCGGGAAGAGGAAGGTTGGGAAGTACCTGGCTATTCAGATCTGGTCACCAAACACGGCTTAAGCCATTTCAAGCAACGTTTCGATTCTGAATGGTGGTCTTTCACCAGGGCGATACTTAGAGTATCTACCACTCTGGAACGTGCCGCAAATATACTTGTTATTATTTTTATATGAATTAAATGTGTTATGATACATATTAATTAAATAAAAGTTATTGGCGCACGCCGGGTTTGAACCCGCGACCTTTGGATTTGTAGTCGAGCGTCTTACCACTCGACCATGGAGGCCGTCAAAATATATATTATTAAAACAAAACATATATTGTTACTTCAAGGTTCATCCGCTGTGCTTGCCCAAACCATCAAACCGCCCCCTTTATTGATGAGCTCGTTTGTAGGGTTGTGAAAGCAGAGGAAGTTGATCTATCTGAAATAAATTCGTATCGTTGCAATATAGTCGAGAGACAGGAAGCGAAGAGAAAGGCATAAAGACATAATAGGCCTCTTTGCTGAGAGGCATTGAATAAAATATGATGTTGAAATGATCATTTTTTCTCCACTGAGATAACTCGGAAGTATCAAGATTTATTTTGACAGTCGGAAACTTTTGGCTGTCAGCCGTAAACGTTCAGACGTATCAATCAGTACAAGGTGACAGGCCACTATTCAGCTTTGTAATAATTAAATTTAAATAAGAATCGAAAATAATGCAAGTCTGATATGAGCGTAATGAATAGAATCAAGAAAGGGACGCTTAGATGGTGTGGTCATGAAGAGCGAATGAACGAAGAAAGGAGAGCGAAAAGAATGTATGACGTCTTATACGAAGTTGTTATGTTTTTTCATTAAATGCGTCAGAGTGAGCTTTTTACGAAAATATAGTTAACTAAGCTGTCCGAAAAAGCGAAGCTAGCAGTCTACAATGAGGTGCTTATACCTACCCTGATGTGTAGCAGAGAGGCTTGTAACTGGCAGAGGAAGTATGAAAGTAGACTGAATGCTGTGGAAATGAGATCTTTGTGTGGCTAGCAGTCCACAATGAAGTGCTTATACCAACCCTGATGTATTGGTTGTGAGGCGTGGAACTGGCAGAGAAAGGATGACAGTAAACTGAATGCTGTAGAAAAGAGATCTTTGTGTGGCTAGCAGTCCACAATGAAGTGTTTATACAAACCCTGATGTGTAGCAATGAGGCGTGGAACTGGCAGAGGAAGGATGAAAGTAGACTGAATGCTGCGGAAATGAGATCTTTGTGTGGCTAGCAGTCCACAATGAAGTGCTTATACCAACCCTGATGTATGGCAGTGAGGCATAAAACTGGCAGAGGAAGGATGGAAGTATACTGAATGCTGTGGAAATGAGATCTTTGAGACGTTTGTGCGGTAATATTATGTATGACTGTATTAAAAATGTGGAAATCTGGAAAGAATGCAAGGCTGATGTGAGCGTAATGAACAGAATCTAGAAAGGAACGCTTAGGTGGTTTGGGCATGCAGAGCGAATGAACGAAGAAAGGAGTGTGAAAAGAAAATGTGACGCGAAAGAGAATGGATATAGAAGTCGAGGACGCCCAGGGAAGACATGGCGCAATCAAATACTTGACTCGAGTAATGTGAAGAGTCAGAAAAACAGAAGAGTATGTACGAGACGATGCATGAATGTGAATGAAACAAGAAAGTGTGCCAAGACAGAGTTATACGGCGGTCCGTCCTCTCTGCCTACTCCTACGAGGAAACTGCGAGAGGGTTAGTTAGTTAGTTAGTTGGGGTGCAGTCGAGTCATGGAATTGTGTTTTACATAATGTATAGTTGAGTTAAAGATGTCGATGGGGTGAGAGTAATGTTATGCGAATTATCAATAATATTCGACCCGCATCGAGTTTTGAACCTACGAACTCTGTGACTAGATCAAAAGCTCCTACCACTTGCCTACGAGCTTATAAAATACCACCCTTATAATTATAAATCTGAAGGCAGACCTGTTATTAACATAATGAAGTAACAACCAATCACCTTAACAAAGCCTTCACAACGGCCGACGAACTGTCCCATTTTACAATTACTTTAATTACGCCATTGTGTTAGTACCTTGGAGTAAGAAAATATATGAAGAGAGAGCTAAATAGTTTGTACCCAACCTATACAAATTTGCGATAAAAATCATTTTCTCCGGGTTTTTACGTCGTATACCATGAGAGAGAAAGAGGCAAAAAAAGTAGTCACATTATATCGCAACACTTATGTAAGGATGTTCTCCATCCGCGCCAAATTCGCATCGTCGAGTCGCCCAACTTACGTCAACGGATTTTGAGGTTATATCCTATATTTGTGTTGTGGTTATGCACATAAATCAAACATGATGGTGATATGTGCTATGCGCGAATATTCAAATAAGACCAAACAAAGATTATAAAACATCACTTTTCAGAGGTGTTTCAACAGTTTAAAATATTTTGGAGCGAACTTTAGAATTTTCACATTTTAATGATATAAAGATATAAAATCAACAAAAAGCTTCCGCCATTATTTAGGCAAACCTTCTGTTATTAGTGTTTGTGCCATAGAGTTGGTAGAGTAGTATCTATCCAAGGCAGTGTAGTCAGTTTTGGACTTGTTTTTGATGATTTTAACACGACTCGGCGCACCTGGGCGTGGCCAAGACTAAGGCCAGGATATTTATACATCCATTCATAGCACATATCGACATAATGTTTTTGTTTATTCGTACAGCCACTTTTTCACAGTATTTTTATCAACACAAATATAGCATCTAAACTAAAAAACCGTTTAGTTGTGTCAAGTTTAGTGGCATAATAAAAAATGTGGGCGGAGTCCCGCCGTGAACCAGGACCTTAGGATCATCCTTACAGTATTAAAGAAGCGGTCCATGAAATTTGTTGTCTCTTTCTCTCTCATGGTGTACGACGTAAAAGCACGGAGAAAGTGATTTATCGCAAAATTTTATAGGTTGGCTAAATATAATTAGCTATCTCTCCATGCATTGTTACTTTAAGGTTTGTGTGATATTTTGATTTAATAAACCATTTTATTGGTACATGGAAATTGTTTTGTTTAATGTGTTCAAATATGTCAATTGAATTTATTTCATGTGGGCGGTAACTAATAGCCTATCCGACATCTTTGAACAAATCTTTGTCTCTTTCTATTGAGTCAGTATAAAGTCAACCGTCCTGACGCAAAGGTACCTCCCCATATATTCTTACTCCAAGGCTAGAACAAATACCCGAACTGCGGGAATACGTAATTAGCGCTAGTGTCAACCTCCGCCGCCGGTTCGCTCGGCGCTAGTGCACCGGAAGCCGGCAATACAAAATGGCGGCGGCGTAAAAACAATTTCCGGCCAACGAATTAGGAGCGGGCCGTGACTGAACAAAATTAAATGGTTTAACGCTCGCCATCGATTGCAGATAAGCCTTTGAACGTGGTTCGTTACCTGCACTTGTTCCATCATCGAGAAACCTTAATCACGGCTTCAGGAATGAAACTGCCATTCTTGATTTAGAACTTAACAAACTTTCTTTTTTAATTTATAATTTTTTAATTTGTTTTTTTATTTTTTTATTTAATTTTTTATTTTTTATTAAATTTTTTAATTTTTAATTTTTTATTTTTTCTTTTAATTTTTAATTTTTTTTAATTTTTAATTTATTTTATTTTTATTTTATTTTATTTATTTTTATTTTTATTTTTATTTTTTTTAATTTAAAATTAGCATCCCTGATTGGGGTATGTTGTGAAGCGGGAGATAGTGGAGAGGGGGAGTAGATGGTTAGAGAAATGTTTGGAATAATCTGGCTATCCAGATTTGGTCACCAAACACGGCTAAAGCCATTTCAGGCAACGTTTTCATTGTGAATGGTGGTTTTCACCAGGGTGATACTTAGAGTATCTACCATTCTAACTATTTAACTAACCATCAGGTCGTTTCTCTTGTAGAGGTAGGCAGAGAGGATGGACCGCCGTACCCACTACTACTCACACCCACTACTTGCTACATTGTTGCTTTAGCTCAAACATACACGTCTGTTTGAATCTTGACATGGCCCGACTCAAGTGTTTGATTCATCTAGGCGTCATATATTATTTTCACACCCTCTCTCCTTTCATCCGCTCTACGTGTCTAAGCCATCTAAGCGTCCCTTTATTAATTCTATTCATTACGCTTACATCGGCCTTGTATTCTTTCCGGATAGCCACATTTTTAATACTGTCTTGGTTTTACTATTTCGATCTCATTTCTACATCATCCAGTCAATTTTTTTCCTTTTTCTTCCAGTTTCATGCCTCAGTGATTTCATCAAAGTTGGTATCAAAACTTCATTGTGGACTGCTAGCCACACAGGGATCTCGTTTCTATATCATTCAGTCTACTTTCATCCTTCCTTTGCCAGTTCCACATCTCTCTGCCCCACATTAGGGTTGGTGTCAGCATTCCATTATGGACTGCAAGCCACACAGAGAACTAATTTCTACACTATTTAGTCTTCTTTCATCCTTCCTCTTCCACGCATAAGGGTTGGTATCAGCACTCCATTGTGGACTCCTAGCCACACAGGGATCTCATTTCAAGAGCATTCAGTCTACTTGTCATCCTTCCTCTGCCAATTCCACGCCTCACTGCCATACATCAGGGTTGGAACCAGCACTCCATTGTGGACTGCTAGCCATACAGGGATCACATTTCAAAAGCATTCAATCTACTTCAATCCTTCCTGTTCCTTGCATCAGGGTTGGTATCAGCACTCCATTGTGGACTCCTAGCCACACAGGGATCTCATTTCAAGAGCATTCACTCTACTTGTCATCCTTCCTCTGCCAATTCCACGCCTCACTGCCATACATCAGGGTTGGAACCAGCACTCCATTGTGGACTGCTAGCCATACAGGGATCACATTTCAAAAGCATTCAATCTACTTCAATCCTTCCTGTTCCTTGCATCAGGGTTGGTACCAGCACTCCATTGTGGACTGCTAGCCACACAGGGATCTCATTTCTACAGCATTCAGTCTACTTTCATTTTTTCTCTGCCAGTTCCCGTGTCTCACTACCCCACATTAGGGTTGGTATCAGCACTCCATTGTAGACTGCTAGCCACACAAGAATCACATTTCAAGAGCATTCAGTCTACTTTCATCCTTCCTCTTCCATGAATCAGGGTTGGTATCGATACTCCATTGTGGTCTGTTGGCCACGCAGCCATCTTATTTCTACAGCATTAAATCTACTTACATGCCTCACTGCCACACATCAGGGTTAGTATCAGCATTCCATTGTGAACTGCTAGCCACACAGGAATCACATTTCAAGAGCATTCAGTCTACTTTCATCCTTCCTCTTCCATGAATCAGGGTTGGTATCGATACTCCATTGTGGTCTGCTGGCCACGCAGCCATCTTATTTCTACAGCATTAAATCTACTTACATGCCTCACTGCCACACATCAGGGTTAGTATCAGCATTCCATTGTGAACTGCTAGCCACACAGGAATCACATTTCAAGAGCATTCAGTCTACTTTCATCCTTCCTCTTACATGAATCAGGGTTGGTATCGACACTCCATTGTGGACTGCTGGCCACGCAGCCATCTTATTTCTACAGCATTAAGTCTACTTTCGTGCCCCACTGCCATACATCAGGATTGGTATCAACACTCCATTGTGGATTGGACACAGCCATCTTATTTCTACAGCATTAGCTCTACTCCCAAGCCTCACTGCCACATATCAGGGTTGGTATCAGCACTCCACTGAGAACTGTTAGTCACGAAGAAATTGATAAAATATCTCATTCACTAAATGGCTCTATAAAAATGCCCGAAATTAAATATACGTGTTATTTTTCCACGCATTTAATATTTTGTTATTGCCAACAGAGTAATCAGCAATCAGGCTGTTTACCAAACAGGGTGACGCATGCATACCGTTTAACCCTTCGGGGATCGATCTCCGGGTAGCCGTGCGGGTACAAGTGTCGGCAGGGGTAACTCGCGCTACTTGTTGTGTCACGGGGTACGTTGACACCCCACTCTACGGGCAGTCTCGGGCGAGAGGTAAAGCGGACAACTTTGCCAATGGTGGATAGTTCGCGATCGCGTTACAAAGGCAAAGCTCACGGTTTCAGTGGGTTAAGTATAATAAAAACAATAAAATTAAAACAACGATAATAGACAGGGTCTCCATAAATTCTGAAGGGGAAAGTTTTTTAAAAAAACGTACATTGTTTTCTTTTGTATCAACTGTTAAGAAAAACGTTTACATATCAAACTATAGCTATTTATAAAAACTAACTAACTAACAAAAAGGATGAACCGCTATATAACTCTGTCTTAGCACACACTCCTTGCTTCATTCACATTCATACATCGTCTCATAAATACTATTTACATGACCTGATTCGAATATTTGATTTACTTGACTGTGCCATGTCTTCCTCGGGCGTCCTCCACTTTTTCTTTCATTAACTTTCGCATTATATATTCTTTTCACACTCCTTTCTTTGTTCATTTGCTCTACATACCCAAACCATTTGAGCGTCCTTTTCTTGGTCCTATTCATTACGCTCACATTAGCCTTGCATTCTTTCCGCATTTGCACGTTTTTAATACGGTCATACACGGTTTTACCGCACATGCGTCTCAAGGATCTCGTTTCCAGAGCATTCAGTCTACTTTCATCCTTCCTCTGCCAGTTCCAAGCCTCACTGCCATACATCAGGGTTGGTATAAGCACTCCATCGTAGACTGCTAACTTCGCTTCTTTGGTGACCAATAGACAGACACTTGTCAACCTTCTCTTTCCCCATCTTATTTTTTCTCCACTAACTTCAGTCTCACAATAGACCCCTTCTGGTGATGCCATAGTCACTTGGTATGGTGTTTTAAATTTAAATCTAATTCTCGTAACTATAATCTTTTTTTGAATTTGACTTGCATCGCTATTACCAGCGGCCGTCCATACATCCGTGACTGGAGAATTTACATATCTCATATGATTCATGTTTTTCAAACAAAATCGCATGTCCGCGTTTCAGCTGCTTTCCTCTACATACCACGCCACTCCGTGCCCCTAGACAAGGCAAACTATTGCATTATTGGATGTTGGCACGATCGAGTCGAACTGCGTTTTCAATAGAAGAACGAGTGCTCGAATGCTTTTGAAATACCATTACTATGGTTGATTCTTCAAACGGTCTCTGCGGTCGAGTGGTAAGACGCTCGACTGCGAATCCAGAAGTCGCGGGTTCAAACCCAGCGTGCGCAATAATTTAATTTTAATTTAAACGTATTTTCGAGCACCAGTGCCCATATTCTTCACAAAATGGTCATGGCAACAGATGAAATAATTTAAAAGCACTTTAATTAAAGAAAGCCATTAAATTTAATGGCCATATTCTTAATAATCAGTTGAATTTGTCTAGTTTTTTATTTGTTTTTTATATGAATACCGCACAAGAGTCTCAACTGCTCCCAACCGTCTAGAGCCAGTGAGACTATGGCACCCCCAAATAGGGCATGTTGTGAGGCTGAAGGTAGTGGGGAGAGGAAGGAGATTGGGAAGAGGAAGGTTGGGAAGTACCTGGCTATTCGGATCTGGTCACTAAACACGGTTAAAGCCATTTCAAGCAACTTTTAGATTCTGAATGATGGTCTTTCACCAGGGCGATACTTATGGTATCTACCACTCAAAATATACTGTTTTATTTAACTTAATAATTAATCATCACCCTCTTTCCCCGCAGGGGTAGGCTGAGATCATGCATCTCCATACAACTCTGTTTGGTACACACTCCCTTGCTTCATTCAAATTCATACATCGTCTCATACATACTCTTCTGCTATTCGTATATAATATACAAACTATAACATAGATTATGCCAGTGAAACTCTTACCATCCTCATTAGGGGAATGCTGTGAGACATGCAGGAGTGTAAGAGTGAGGCAGGAGATTACAACAGAATGTTTTAGAACTACCTGGCTATTCAAACAGTGTCACCAAAGATATTTGAGTAAATCTGGCTTCATTTGCATTCATCATGCATTTTCGAACGATACATGAGATTTTTTTAAAAAGGCTTTCAAGTTTATGTGTACAGTTTTAGTGCTATACATTATTCAATTGAACAGTTTGGTAGCGGCCTTAAACACCGAACAAGCTGTCACTTAAAAAAATAATACTTTAAATAGCAAAACTTAATAATAAAAGTAATAAAATAATTAAATCGAATTATTAAAAAATACAACAAAATAAAAACTTATAAAGTTGGTTGACAATACTCATTATTCAACATAAATATGTCAGTGCTTACATGTTTTAAAGTGGGTAATTTTAATATATTACCTGTTCATACTTTAAACTTAAAACAGTGTTATTAACTGAGTTTAAACACGCAATTAATAAGTGTACTCATAACAAAGAAATGCCTTTCTTGACGTGCGTACTTGTGTGTAACGTTTTGTTGCAATTTTTCGAGGTAATAGACACAAAGAAAGCCATTCAAATTAATAATCAGATAAATTTGTCAAGTAGTTTAATTTAGGCATATTTCCTGCAAGCTCATAAAATTTAATCATTATTCTTTTATCACCTTCTCGGTTGACGTTTTGTCTCTTTCAATTCATATTACCAGTCTTTTTTTCTCTTTTCTTTTGTTATAGTTATTTAAAAAAATATATATAGTGAATACCGCCCAAGAGTCCCAACTGCTCCCAACCGTCTAGAGCCAGTGAGACTATGGCATCCCCAATCGGGGTATGTTGTGAGGCTGAAGGTAGTGAGGAGGGGAATGAGATGGGGAAGCGGAAGGTTGGGAAGTACCTGGCTATTCAGATTTGGTCACTAAAAGCCATTTCAAACAACGCTTTGATTCTGAATGGTGGTCTTTCACCAGGGCGATACGTAGAGTGTCTACCACTCTGGAACGTGTCGCAAAGATACTTTTTATTATTTTATATGAATTAAATGTATTATGACACATGATAATTAAATAAAAAATAATTAGCGCTCGCCGGATTTGAACCCACGATCTTTGGATTCTTAGTCGAGGGACTCTGAACAATTGAGGCCGATAAATAATATTAATATTATTATTTTGTTTTCTCATTGTTCTGTTATTTTATTTTATATTTTGTTCTCCCTCTGTGTGTGAATATAACCGCACACTGTGTATTTTTTGTCTAGTTTAATTTTGCACCCTGATGATGCTCAGGCTAAGCGAAACCGGTCGGTCATAAAAATTAAAAAATATCCGTGGTCTTAAACAAAGTTATTTGTAAATTTCTGACGCTATTGCTACAGTAAAAATATATTTATAGACCTTAAAAAAGCTTTTGACAGTATTTCGCACAAAACTGGACTAAATGGGATTGTTATATCATGGATAGCTAGGTTTTTAGAAAAAAGACCCCAAGAAGTCAAATTATTAAATGAATTCAGTAACTCGGAAAGTAGTAACTTCTTGATACCACAAGGCACAGTTTTGGGACCCCTTTTATTCATTATGTAGGTAAACGACATATTTGAAGTCGCTAAATATGGAGAAATTGTCTCATATGCCGATGACACGGTACTACTCTTACAAGCAAATACATGGTTCGAATTAAACAAAAAGGCTAACACAGACATTAATGAGTTGAAAAATTGGTTTGACGAAAACTTGCTAACGTTAAACTCTAAAAAGACATTATGTACCATTCTGTATTCAAAAACAACATTTCAACTGTAATTCTATCAAATACCTTGGCATCACCATCGACCAATGCTTAAAATGGTCACCACATTTAACCATGCTTAAAAATAGATTTCGAAAATTAACATATATTTTTAGTTGCTTAAGGTCGTCAGTTCGAATTACTAAAAATGACCTACGTCTGTCAATCCATAATTCAATAAGCCATAATCGGATGGGGCGGCAGATCCCACACAAACCCTTTACATCGCACAAAAGTTATTAATTAAAATAATCCTAAATTTTTTTTTTTTATATCTTTCAGAACTTTTATTTTAAAGAATTTAAAGTCAGAAAATTAAATACCTTTTATTTGTATCAGGCCACGTTACAAACATATAAAGAAGAAATTTTAAATAAAACCGAAATATCTAGGAATAAAATTCTTTAATAGTGTACGGGAAAAAAAATAGATTAATTAATGATGATCTCAAATAATTAAAAAACTTCACTGAAAACTCAAAATAAATAATTTTGAAAAATTATTAGTAACTAAATAAATAACACCCCCTCATACACACAAGCACAGATTTTTTTATGAGGGTACACCTTTAAAATTTATAATGAAATGTTAGATTTAAAACTATAAATATTAATATAACCTTTTACATTATAATGTATAATCTCTGTTTTATATTATCTACTATGTATTATGTTTGATAATAAATATAGATATAAATGCTTTCGTTATGTTGGCAGAAATGCATTTTTGATTCTGTTGTAATTTTAAGATACTGCGTCGAACTAGCACCTTTGAAAATTTTTTGGTTCAAATACTAAACGTGACGTCATCTGTGTTTATCATTTTGTTCGGATAGAGCTCTGCTTACGATTATACAGCTGGATATCGATGTCTAACTAGTGAAACAAGTGCTTTCTATTTTCTGAACTAGTTATTTGTAATAGGTCGTAATTTTAACACGCCTACGTCTCAGAGATCTCATTTATTTAATATTCAGAGTAGAGGTTCCGAGTTCTAGTCTCGGTAGCAACCTTACATTTTTATTTTGTGCGTCTCCTTCTGTTTTATATCGCGTAAGAAATTATTAATATAATTTCAAAGCATAAAGCTTCGATAAATCAATTCTAATTTAAATACTAATTTTAAGTTTTTAATGAAGTAAAAAAAAAAATCCATCATAATAATGGATAATCTATCCAACACACTATCTACACAGATGTTTCAACTGTGTTTGATTAGACCTTTGCCTACCAATGTATCAGTATAGCTATTTTATGGTTAATAAATGCTTTCACCATACCTACGCCTTAAGGATCTCATAACCACTGCTCCTTATTATGTTGGTGCACTACCTTATCGAAGGTAGGCTATCTACCCAGTAGGCAACTGATTTATATTGCATTCAGGCCACTTTTTTTGCCAGTTGATATCAGAAATACTCTGTTGATTGCAGGCTTCGTTGAAATATTTTTGTCAATTTTACCAGATCTGAATATCTGACGGCCTCCATGGTCGAGTGGTAAGACGCTCGACTACGAATCCAAAGGTCGCGGGTTTAAACCAGGCGTGCGCCAATAACTTTTATTTAATTAATATGTGTCATAACACATTTAATTCATGTAAAAATAATAAAAAAAAGTATATTTGCGGCACGTTCCAGAGTGGTAGGTACTCTAAGTATCGCCCTGGTGAAAGACCGCCATTCAGAATCGAAACGTTGCTTGAAATGGCTTTAGCCGTGTTTGGTGACCAGATCTGAATAGCCAGGTACTTCCCAACCTTCCTTTCCCCAATCTCCTTCCCCTCCCCACTACCTTAAGCCTCACATCATACCCTGTTTGGGGATGCCATAGTCTCACTTTTTCTAAACGGTTGGGGGCAGTTGAGGCTCTTGTGCGGTTTTCACGTAAAAAAAAAAAAAATCCAGGTACTGCCAAAGTTTCTTCTTACTCATCTCCTTTTACTCTCCCACTACCTTCAACCTCACAATAGAACCCAATAAGGGATGCCATAGTCTCACTGGCTCTAGTCGGTTGAAAGCAGTTGGGACTCTTGTGCGGTATTCGTTGTAGGAAAAAAAAATGTCATCACGATATTTCCACGCGAGGGTAAGCAGAGTGGACGTAACGCTAAACATCTCTGTCTCGCACTCACTCCAAGCTGAATCTACTTTGATCCATGGTCTTGTAAAAACATCATACTTATCTGTTATGACTCGATTTAGTTGTTTGTTTAATACATTCTTCGGGTGTCTCGGACATCTTTTTCCAACCACTTTACTCTCATCTTTGTCCACGTGTCAAAATCATCAAAGCATGTCTTTTTGTCTTACACTTGTTCATCATCCTTTAAGAGCATTATTTACGAAAATCTTAACTAAATTTGAATTCCTTCTTCTACCATGATTAGGCATGAAGAATAACATAAAAGTATGTATGAGACCTTGGAGTAAGAATATATATGGAGAGAAAGCTAAATATTTTCACCCAACCTATACAAATTCGCGATAAATCACTTTCTCCGGGTTTTTACGACGAATACAATGAGAAAGAAAGAGACAAGACAAGTCTTCACATAAAATTGTAGCACTTCTAAGTATGCAAAGATGTTCTCCGTCCGCGCTAACTTCATATTGTCGAGTTTTAAAACTAACGTTAACGGATTTTGAGGTTATTTCCTATATTTGTGTTGATTAAAGTAATTGCAGTTGTTTTACAAATAAATCAAACATGATGGTGATATGTGCTACGAGTGAATGTTCCAATAAGACCAAACAAAGATTATAAAACATCATCGTTTTAAATATTTTTGACTGAACTATAGAATTGTCACATTTTGAATGATATAAAGACATAAAATCAACAAAAAGCTTCCATCATTATTTAGGCAAACCTTCTGTTGTTAGTGTTTGTGTAATAATTTGACTTTATAAATCATTTTAATGATACATTGATATTGTTTTGTTTAATGTGTTCAAATATGTCTATAAAAAAAATTACCGAGTTCCATGTGGGCGGTAACTAATAGGCTATCCAACGTCTTTTAACATATTTGTGTCTCATTCTATCGAGTCAGTATTAAGTCAACCGGCCTGACTGCACTGTTTTGCAAAGGTACCTCTTCATATATTCTCACTCCAAGTATGAGACGATATGTGAGTGCGTATGAATCAAGAAGTGTGTGCTAACATAGAGTTGTAGGGCGATTAGTCCTCTCTGTCTACCTCTGTCAGTAAGTTAGTTAATTTCCATACCATGGTAAAATTATGTCTGTGCAACGATGAGGCACTTAACTAGCTAGGAATCGAACCCGCGACACCCGAGTAGGAACCCGACGCATTTGCGAATTCGGCTACAAAGCGGTTATTCTATTTTTCACAAAGCTTTCTTTGTAGGCTACATGTTTTCGAGTTCATAATTTAATTTACTTCGAAGAAAAATCAAATTTCTTCCAGCGAAAACAAGATATCATATTGTCGGGAGGGAAGCGAGAGTTATATTTTTGTAATCCACCTCCCCCCGCTATTTCCTGCTTCCGGCTTCCTGCAGCCCGTGACCGGAAGTGGGGAGCGATGGCGGCTGGCTTGGCGCCAAAATCCGCCAAGATGGCGGCTGATATATATACATAATATATGTGAGTATTTATATTTATGTATCAACTGTGGAACCTAAATAAGTGAAATCTCCCTATCCTTAAGAATAATATTTTTTAGTCGAAACGTGGCTTTGAATGACACTGTAAGTATTTGGTTACCCGATCTGAATAGCCGGGCGTACAACAGTTTACATCAATGAATTTAGTTAATTTATATAACGATTTTTACTGATAGTTCACCTCTAGTGGTGCCTTAAACAAAAATGTCAACTTCCCTAGGCCCTAGTACGAAACATCGATGTAGATTTTGTTGACAGTGTTGTTAGCTTAAAATCGTACCCGAGCCTGACTGAAGATCGCCAACGAACAGAGGACAGTTCATGAGGTTCACATCTTTGACGGCCTCCATGGTCGAGTGGTAAGACGCTCAACTACGAATGCAAAGGTCACGGGTTCAAATCCGGCGTGCGCCAACAACTTTTATATAATTAATATGTGTCATAACACATTTTTAATTCATATAAAAAGGGAAGATACTCTAAATATCGCCCTGATGAAAGACCACCATTCAGAATCGAAACGTTGTTTGAAATGGCTTCAACCGTGTTTGGTGATCAGATCTGAATAGCCAGATACTTTCCGATCTCCTTCCCCTCCCCACTACCTTCAGCCTCACAACATACCCTATTTGGGGATGCCATAGTTTCACTGGCTCTAGACGGTTGAAAGCAGTTGAGACTCTAGTGCGGTATTCATTTAAAAAAAAGTTCATATCGACTAAATTAAATATGCTGATTTGCAGTCCTTCCAGAGCCTGACTGCAAATCACCAACGAACAAGTGGCGATTCATATTGACTAAATAAAGCATGTTTTGTCGACGTTAATTGTTGTTTGTTCGTTGGCGACCTGCAGTCGGGCTCGGGTGCGATTTAAAATTATCGACATTGTCAATTCAAACAATACCGAGTCTCGCTTAAAGCGCATTTAAAATGAACTATCAGAAATTAGCGCTATATAAATTGCCTCCGTAACGAGTGGTTAGAACACTCTTGACTCCATCCATTCAAGAAACGTTTCGATTTTCAGTGTCGGTCTTTCACTAGGGAGATACTCAGAGCATCTATAACTCTAGAACGTGTCGCAAATTTACTAATTATAGTTATTTTATTTATTTACCTATTGTTTATATATTTATTTATAAATTAACGGACTAAAGACCAATTAAAAAAAATACATATAAAACACGAAATGGAAAAAAGAGCAACAGAGAAGGAATAGCACATACATGATAATAAATGAAGCGATGACAAAAATATGGCAAAATAAACACAAAAGAGAACATTCAAGCCATGGTCTAGTCAAAGTTTTGGTAGAGTCGTAAAGAATGACAAAAATCATTTAGACTGCTACCAAAAATTTCAAGACCATGGCTTGAGTTAACAAGTCTTGACATTCTGCACATTGGAGAATTATACCCATAATTAGTAGAGTGATGATTGAGGAACAGCAATTCATTGTTTCTGAGTCTACGGCAAGGAATTTCGAACTGGATAAGTTGCAACAGAGAAGGTGAGTCAATAAAATAATTAATAATTTTGTAAATGAAAATTAAATCAAAGTCTTTCCTGCGCTTTTCTAATGAAGACATTTTCAATAATTGTTCAATTTCATCATATGAATAATCGCCTCTTTCTCGCCTTAATCTCCATGCAATACCGCGTAAGAAGCGATGCTGTACGGATTCAATTCGATGAATATTAGCAGTATAGAAAGGGGACCAAATAACACTAGCATATTCTTCACGAGGGCGAATTCTATATTAAATAATCAAAATGCGAGGCTGATGCAAGCGTAGTAAATAGAACCAAGAAATGGACGGTTAGATGGTTCGGGCATGTAGAACGAATGAATAAAAAAAATAGTGTGAAAAGAATATATGAAGTGAAAGTTAATGAACGAATAAGTCGGGGACGCCCGAGGAAGACAACGTGACACGATGAAGTGTACCAAAAACTTGAGTCGGGCTATTTCAAGAGTCGGAATAACAGACGAGTATGTATGAATGTAAATGAATGAAGGAGTGTGTGCCAAGACTGTCCGGCCTCTCCTGCTCACTCCTGTGAGGGAACAGCGTGATGGTCTGTTGGTTAGTTCACAACGATTTTGAAATTTGAGCCACAAATTCTCAAACAAGCTTACAAAATCAGACTGGGCACTTCTAGACATTCCTTTCTAAAATCTCCCCTTTGTCTGAGATACTTCTACACCTCCCAGGAGGGGAAGGCAGTTGCGGTTGTGCGGTTTCCACTGGCAGGAAAAGTTACCGGAATTTCCCAGCTCGTGCTGCCCAAAAATTAAGTTTACGCAGGGGGGTCGGACAACTGCAGCATTTTTGATGCAGAGAGATCATGTTGACTTTGATTTTGTGATGTCGAATTTAAATGCGATCGCCGAAGTTGAGCAGTTAATATTCTACACGTTCAAGAGTGGTGGATACTTTGATCATAACCCTGGTATAAGGCCGCCTTTCAGAATCGGAACATTGCTTTAAATGGCCTATTTAAAACACCTTCATATATGTTGTCTGTTTTCTATTGCATTTTTATTCAATTGCCATCGGTGTCGGTTTTAACCGTGGAGTAAAAATATATGTAGAAAGAGCTAATTCTTTCTACCCGACCCATACACATTTGGTATAAATCACTTTCTTAGTCTTAAGTGCACTGTCAACAGTCGAAACAGATAGAAAAAAATAGTCCATCTGATTTGGCCGGGGTTTGTAAAGTAAAAAGGAACGACGTTGATTTAAAGTAGATTCTCATCTGAAAACAGTTGTAGTTGGTAGGTTGATGTTGATTCACTGCTACGCAGTTATGCTGGCCGACATCCGATAGGGTAGGGCATAAAAAGAAGAGGTACAAAAACAGCCTTTTTCGATCATCCGTTCTGGAACACTTTTTTTACACCTGTGTTGGTTAAGGCTGTTTAGCTGTTTTGAAAAGCTTCCAGGAACCAGTGAGACTATAGCATCTCCGATTACTGGAGTATGTTGTGAGGCTGATGAAAGTGGGCAACAGTTGTTCAGATCCAGTCACCAGACATGAATAGTGCCATTTCAAGTGATATTTATATTAAATGTTTTTTTTTTTTTTTGTTTCTAAAAAGAAAGACAAACATTCCCGGGTTACGAATAACCTGAAATATTTGAAAAACTTCTACTGCCATCATAAGAAGCGGAAGATGTTGCTTGTGCAATGATGGAGGACTTATCCAGCAGAGGAATTGAACGCACGACGCCCGGGTGGGAATCCGACGCGTTTGTCCACTTAGCTACCGACCGGTCATTATTACAAATGAAATAATAACTTTTTATAAGACCACGTTTTAATTTAATTTCTATGACCGACCGGTTTCACTTAGCCTAAGCATCATCAGGGTACAACATAGAACTTAACACAAAATACATAGTGTGCGGTTATATATAAATAAAGAGAACAAAATATTATACGAAATAAGAGAAAAATGAGAAAACAATAGAGTAACACTTAAAATTAGAACATAAGATCAGAGAGAAAGAGACAGACAATACTAAATAAAAGAGTCGAGAAATCAACTGAGAAGGTAATTAAAGAATAATGAGAAATTTTATGAGTTTACAGAAAATAAATCTAATTTTTGTTTACTGGACAAATTTAACTGATTATTAAGAATGTGACTATTGATTTGAATGGCTTCTTTATTTCTAGTGCTTCTAAATTAATTAATCTGTTGCCATGATTTTTATTGAAGGTATGATATTTTTCAATAAGAAATTGTATTGTGTTCTCCCTCTGAATGCATATGTAACTACACACTTTGTATTTTTGTTTTTTATTTTATGACCCCGGTAAAGGCTGATTCACAAACCAACGTTTCAAGTGCTCAGTGCCGATATTGTTCCGCAAAAAAAGAGTTGATATGGTATGAATATCAATCAAGAATAATATCATGACAAAATAATGTATGGATAATTTGTATATCCTTCTGCCCACCTTGTCTTTATCTACTTATTTAATCAAATAATTATTTTGAAGTGTAAAAATACTCTTTTTTTTTAACATTTTTTTGTAAATAATATTTTTAATAATTAATAAAAATATTATTTAGTGATAAAAAAATGGTTTTTGATAATAAAAAATCTGCGATGTTAATTATTTTAAATTAAAATAATCTTCAATGACCATTTTCTATCACAAGGTACCTTTTTAAATATGATCTTTTCAATAAATTTGTGTTCATACCATAATATATAACTACACAGGAACAATATTTTTTGAGCGGTACTAATTGATACCCTAAGGATGCTTAGGAAAAGCAAAACTAGTCAGTAATAAAATTTAAAATAAAATCTGTGGTCTTATACAAAGTTTTTTTAAAATTTTCATTTTCTATTTTTCTTCGGATGACTCTATCCATCTCCTTCTCCTTGGTGGAAGGATTGTGATGATGGCTAACCTCCGACAGGAAGAGAAGCAAATGAAATTACACTCGTGGTAGTGCAGGTGCTTTCCGGATATTACGCGTTACAGCATTGTAAAGCCTACCGTCAAAAGAACTTTGTATTATCGGCTCCACGATTTGGGGTTAAAAGGGGAAGGATATGCTAGGGTGGACCGTCGAAGTTTTTCAGAATTTGAATTTGTAGGGATAACATAAAAAATGTTGAAAACAAATCAGAAAAAGTTTCACTCTACTACAGCAGCGCTACTCAAATGGTGGTCCGAGGACCGGTATGACGATGCCGCGGGCCGGCGAAAACCGGTTAGGAAGTTTTTACACTGCTTAAGTTTTTCTGATACCTTTGCTATCGGAGGTTAGCTGTCATCTCGAGTAAATGGCATAGGATACCGCATAAAAATTCCAACTCCTTCCGACCATCTGGAGACAGTGAGCGGTAAGACGCTCGACGACAAATCCCGAGGTCGCGGGTTCGAACCCGGCGTTCGCAAATAAATTTTATTTGATTAATATGTGTTGTATAGTATTTCTATAGCCAAAAAAGTATCACCCTGGTGTAAGACCACCATTCAGAATTGAAACGTTGCTTGAAATGGCTTTAGCCGTGTTTGGTGACCAGATCTGAATGGCCAGGTACTTTATAACTTTATTCTTCTCCATCTCCTTCTCCTCCCCACTACCTTCAACTTCACAACATGCCCTATTTGGGGATGCCATAGTCTCACTGGCTCTAGACGGTTGGGAGCAGTTGAGAGTCTTGTGCGGTATTCATGTAAAAAAAAAAAAAAAAAGTGTCTCGAAAAAAAAAACCTGGGGCATACCCTTGAAGTAACAATGTATGTTGAGAGAGCTAATTCTTTTTACCCAACCTATACAAACTTGCGATAAATCACTTTCTCCGGGTTTTTGCGTCGTACACCGTGAGAGAGAAAGAGACAACAAATATAATACACCGCTTATATGTACTGTCGCGATGATCTTGGGCTCCTGGGTCACCGCGGGACTCCGCCCCTTATTTTTTATCATGCCACTAAACTTGGCACAACTTAACGATTTTTTTAGATTACATGCTATATTTTTGTTGAAAACAATACTGTGAAAAAGTGGTTATACGAATAAACATTATATCGATATGTGATATGAATCGATGTATAAATACTCTAGCCTTGGTTTTAGCTACGCCCAGGTCCGCCAAGTCAGGTCAAAATCATCAAAAACTGACTACACTGCCTCGGGTAGATACCACTCTATATACTCTAAGGGCCCACCCTACTGCACGCGCAATAAAAGACCCTCGTTAGGCAGTAAAAATACTAGTTTGCCGGTATCACACAGCTGAAGTTTTCAACATGGCAATTTGACACGCCACGGCACAATATTTCTCTGGCGATCGGAGAGTGTCACGATATATGCAGAGCGTCAAACAACGGCGACGCAAGTCAGCGCGGTTTGTAAATGCTCATTTCATTTCCGATGTCTACAAAAAGAGGCTTTGGAAAAAATAGGTTTCAGTCAAAACCTGGCGAGTCAAATGCCGCACTGTGGAGCCAGAAGACAGAAGATCAAATGCCTAATTATATTTACTTGTGATACTTATATCAACCCTGATGTATGGCAGTGAGGCGTGGAACTGGCAGAGGAAGGATGAAAGTGGATTGAATGCTGTGAAGAGATCACGGTTAAACCGTGTATGACCGTATTAAAAATGTGGATATCCGGAGAGAATGCAAGGCTGATGTCAGCGTAATGAATAGGATCTTAAATGGTTTGGGCATTTAGAGCGAATGAACGAAGATAGGGGTGTAAAAATAATATATGATGCGAAAGTGAATGGAAGATTAAGTAGAGGACGCATGAAAAAGTCATGGCGCGATCAAGTAAATCAAATACTTGAATCGGGTCATGTGAAGAGTCAGAATAACAGAAGAGTATTCTCTGTCTACCCCTGCGGAGAAACGGCGTGATGGTTAGTTAGTTAGTTAGTTTATAATACTTGAATATTAATGTTTTAAGTACCAACATATTAACTGTCCTCAATCATATTTCCTTTTCTTTGATTTGACAAAATGTAGCCTCTGACGATATGTGCTATGAATGCATGTAAAAATAAATCCAAAAAGGTTGTTAAAATGATCTCTTTTTGCAGGTGTTTAAACAGTTTAAAATATGTTTTACAGCACGTTGGGATTATAGAATTATCAAGTATGTAAAGACATTTTATTTATTTATTTATTTATTTATTTATTTATTTATTTATTTATTTATTTATTTATTTATTTATTTATTTATTTATTTATTTATTTATTTATTTATTTATTTATTTATTTATTTATTTATTTATTTATTTATTTATTTATTTATTTATTTATTTATTTATTTATTTATTTATTTATTTATTTATTTATTTATTTATTTATTTATTTATTTATTTATTTATTTATTTATTTATTTATTTATTTATTTATTTATTTATTTATTTATTTATTTACTTATTTATTTATTTATTTTTATACGCCCTCATGGGCTTTTACATAACATAGGTATAAAATAAAATAACAGTGACATAAAAAATAACAATGACATAAAAAATAACAATGCGCCCAAAAACATTTGATGCGACGATTTGATTACGCCCAAGAAAATTAACACTAGTATTTAAGAAAGAGGTATGATATTATAGCCTTCTTGTAACTATTATATTATATTAACAATTAACTTCCATTATTATTTAAGCAAACGCTATGCTATTCGTTTTGTAAAATATTCTAAATCTATAAATGAATACTGGAATTAATTAAGGCTCTAAGTACCAAAAAAATAAAAACTGTTTTTTATAAAAGAATCGTATTTGATTTACATCATAAAATACGATTCTGTAAAAAAAAAAGTTGTTAATTTTTTGGCACTTAGAGCCTTAATTAATTCCAGTATTCAAATCATTTAATAGTATTTTTGATATCGTTTTGTAATGCGAACGCTTTTTTGAGGTTATGTTCTATACTTCTTTGTTTATAAAAAAAGTGTGTCTATGAAAATCCTTGCCACGCCTGTTCGGAGTAGTCAGGCAAAATTCATCAAAACTGACTACACTGCTTTGCATAAGTGCGTCTCTATATACTCTAAAGGTTTGATATATTTAAAGAAAATGTAATAATTACTTTTTAAAAGACCACGGATTTTATTTTAATTTATATGATGTGTATATAGCTCAGTGTTGTACCCTTACGATGATTAGGCTAAGCGAAACCGGTCAGTCATAAAAAAATAAAATAATTCTTTCGTCTCAAACAATGTTATTATTTCGTTTTATTTAATATCCGTATTGAACAAAACTGAGTTCTAAGCAAGTGACAATTGAAACAAAATGGGGTTATGTAAAAAAACGTAGTTTGTTCGTTGGTGTCTCGCTTGGTCGTCGGTGTGCTGTTGCTCTTTAAAGCAATATCAAATTGTGCAGAAAGAATCATGAACTTTTACTTTAATTACATTGGTGAGTGAATGGTTTTCCATTTTATTTTCATTCCCATAATCTTTCCACATCCATTATTTATTGCCCAATTCACTAAATATGTCAAACCAAAAAGTGATCCGCTTTCTACAAAAATGTATTTTTGAATTTAATTTTTCTATGCATACCCTTACGGCGACCCACCACGGGGGGTTGGTTGAACGCACGCATGCTTGGGTGAGGTGTGTTTTATTGGTTACTTCAAAGGGTCGAGCAGATGTCCTGAAAAATAAATATTCCACATAAAAACGTAACCACCCTTATACGAATGTATACCGTTCAGGGGGATGCAAGAAATTTAAACAAAAGAAATAAGAATTTGTTTGCGAAAATGTGAGTGACGATTTCACAAATTTTCTATTAAGTTTTAATCTGAAAATATTATAATTGACCTGATTTGAATACGCCAGTACATTCCGACCTTCCCCTTCCTCTTCCTCTTCCCATCTCCTTCCCCTTCCCACTACTTTCAGCCAGTAAAATTCCTCGTTCTGTCATTACATAGTATAGTCAAGTGGTAAGACGCTCGACTACGAATCCAAAGGCCACGGGTTTAAATCCGGCGTGCGACAATAATTTTTATTCAGTTTTTATGAGTCATAACCCATTGAATTAATATAAAATATTGATAAAAGTTTATTTGTTGCACGTTTCGAAGTGGTGGATACTTTAAGTATCGCCCTGGTGAAAGACCACCGTTCAGAATCGAAACGTTGCTTGAAATGGCTTTTAGCCATGTTTGGTTACCAGACCTGAATAGCCAGGTACTTCCCGATCTTCCTCTTCCCCATTTCCTTCCCCTGCCCGCTACTTTCAGCCTCACAACATACCCCGATTGGGGATGTCATAGTCTCACTGGCTCTAGACGGTTGGGAGTAGTTGGGGCTCTCGTGCGTTATTAAAAAAAGAAAATGTTGCTTGTGCAATGATGGAGGACTTAGTTAGCAGAGGAATTGAACTCACGACGCCCGGGTGGGAATCCGATGCGTTAATCCACTCAGCTACTAACCGGCGTATTGTTTTTGAATATATTTGCAGAGCGACAAATACTCTCATTATAAATTATGAAAAATTGAGTTAGAGTATACAACTAGAAGTAACTTGAGGGTTATTTATTTTTTTATATTTATTTATTATATTTAAAAAAATATTAAAATTATTTAAAAAATATATGCTCATAAAAAGCTTAGAAAAAATACTGTATAAGATACAAAAAATAGTATTGAATAACAGGAAAATCTAGAGTCAAATAGTTTTATCTAATAATTTAGCTCTACCCTTGAAGCAACAATATCTGGAGGGAGAGCTAATTATTTTTACCCAACCTACACAAACTTGCGAAAAATCACTTTTTCCGGGCTTTTACGGCGTACACCATGAGAGAAAAAGAGACAGCGAATTTCTTGGCCCGCTTCTATATACTGTCATAATGATCTTAAGGTGCTGGTTCCTTGAAGTAACACTGGCGGGACTCCGCCCACATTTTTTACTATGCCACTAAACTTGACACAACTAAACGGTTTTTTAGGTTATATGCTGTATTTTTGTTGAAAAAAATACTGTGAAAAAGTGGCTATACGAATACACAAAAACATAATGTCGATATGTGAAATGAATGGATGTATAAATACCGTAACTTTAGTCTTAGCCACGCCCAACTGCGCCGAGTCATGTTGAAATCATCAAAAACAAGTTCAAAACTGACTTCACTGCCTTGGATAGATACTACTCTATGTACTCTAAGGCTCTACCAGATGAAAAAAAAAGTACTAAGGTATACTTTTTATTGTGATGTACTAAATGTATCAATAACATTGGAGTATTTATTTCACAGAGGTTGAATTCGTCGCATAGGAGTGTAATATTGTGAGGTTGAAGCAGAATTGTTACAATAGTATGGCAGGTCCTGTCAGGAACATGAAATGCAATCAAGTACAATGGTTCAGAGCTGTCAATCATTGAATTTATAATTGTATATAAGCAAGTCAAGTCGGTAATTATTCTACTTATCTGTTAAATTAAAAACTAAACATATTTTTGTCATCCGATAAATTAATATACATGGAAATTTTTATCGCGCACGAGGAACACCATCGATTTGACATAAACCGAAAAAAACCCCAAACGCTCGTGAAAAAATATCATTAACTTTTTTTAACTCTCGCCGAGGGAGTTTTTTAAAGCGGATGTCGCTTTCGTCGGACCCTTTAAAAAACATTGTGGCAATTTTTTCATTGACGCCCTCGTGGCTGAGCGGATAAGATCTTAGGCTAGGAATCTGGAGGTCGCGGGTTCAAACCTCGATGTGCATAAATAAATATAATCAAAATTTTTATTTAGTATTTAAAGTATTTTTTATAGTCGAACCGCAGTAGAAGAGTTCCTACTGCCTAAAGTGAGACAATGACATTTTTAAATTGGGGTGGGTGTGTTATGAGGCTGAAAAAGTCGGAAGGGGAATAAGATAAAGAAGAGGAAGTTCGAGAAGTATCTGGCTATTCAGATCGGGTCACCATACGGTTAAAACTAGCGCTGTGACCGCTCCTTGAGAACTACTTCGAGGAACTACTTCCTTTTGCGGCAGTTCCAACTTCATTCATTTTTCATTGAACAAACACTTTCAAATTTTATTTAAACAATAATTATTATTATTTTAATTTTTTTTAAAACAATTTTTAGTCAAAAAGCTCTGCGATGCAATTATTTTTACTCGTGACAGCTGTTTCGCCTTCTGAGGGCATTATCAGACTGTAAATTTAAAAAAAATTGTTTAAAAAAATAAATTAAAATAACAATAATTATTTTTTAAATAAAATTAAAAAAACCTAAAAATTAAAATGTATTTCTACAAAATAAACTTTAAAACCATAAAAAAAATAAATAAAAAAATACTTCAATTGAAGTTGGTTAAGTTAGTAGTTCCGCTTGCACGATCTGTGGCCATTTGTAGTTTACTTCGAACCTTCAATTTTAGTTCTTCGTTCGTTCGCACAATTATAGTATTGCACCATCTACAGTTCAACGTGTTTTGCTGTTTTATTTTTTCATGATTCTATACGAGACTTTTACTGTGATATTTTTTGTTAGGCTTTGGCTACACTTGTAATTTTCTAAAAGGAATTACAAACTTTGATTTCTTTGCTTGTTTTGTCTTGCGTGGGACACTAGTTTTTACGAATGCTATTTTAGAAAGTTATATTTTGATCAAAATATAACTTTCAATTTATTTATGTTTTAATTAAAACTGTCCATTATCAATTTTTTTAAAACTTTTAAAACAATAATAAAATCACTTAATAAAAATAATTGTTTTACTTTTACATTTCCCTCCTAGATTGCGCTAGTATAGTTCGCAACCCGCTTATGGCCGCTTCTAACGGATTCGTTTAGAGCTTGGGCTGACATAAATTCAGAATTTCAGCGGTACTTCAATCGAAGGGTTCACCGTGAATGCTTCATTTTAATGAACTAGCAGTTCCTGAAGCGTTCACAAAAACTTGAACCATCTTAAGTGACGTTTTGATTCTGAATGGAACCGTTCCCAACCGTCTAGAGACAGTGAGACTGTAGCATCCCCGACAGGGGGTGTGTTGTGAGGCTAAAGGTAGTGGAAAGGAAAAGGAGAAGATCGGGAAGTACCTGGCTATTCAGATCTACTGACTCAACACGAATAGAGCCATTTTAAGCAATGTTTTGATTCTGAATGATGGCCTTTCACAAAGGATAATCTACCACTCTAAACAATAAACGCAATAAACCATTCTATATCTGAAAGTAAAAATCAAATGTATGACCTAAAGGAGAGTGACTTAGTTGTTTTATTTGACCTGCTTATCAAAGCGTTTGACCTTAGAGAATTTGATGATTGTAATACTTATAAGTATATTTATAATATTTTTATAATCTTTATCTAAGATATCGCACAAAACTTTAGTTCAGAGGTACATTGAGACCTTATTTCGATACGGAAGTGTTAAAATTGATGCCGAGTCAAAATAAGCGACAGTTTCTGTCAAAGTAATTTTCAACTTCAATAACTCAAAAAGAGAAAAAAACAAAATTGTGTCAGTACCTTTTGGACAACTACCCATGCGATAATAAATGAATAAGTTAATAAATTCGATGTCATTCGATGCAAAGGTGTTTTCGTGTCATTTATGAAATATCGTTATCCACTCTCTTTCGCGAATCCCTCGTTTTATCTGTTTCGACATCCGCGTAAAAATGCGCCGCATAGCCTCTATTAATAGAGATCAAACTCGCTTGCAAGGGATGCAGTAATATTTTTTTGGAGGAATCGTTTATGCCGAAAAAAGTGCGTGTTTCACGAAATTTTATTGTAGCATATAAAACGGCTTCTGAAATTGATGCGAAAAGAGATTAGCGGGGAAACTGTCTCTACGTCGACTTTTACTTCTTTTTTACAGCGCACCATAATTAAATTGGCTGAAACCGGCGGTTTTTTACAACCCCATTTAAGTTTTATAGATTTAAACAGACAAAAAAATACCTTTGTTTCATATCTTTTGCTATAAAAAAATGCAGACATTGCCGACCGGTTTCGCCCACTGCTTAATCTCAGTTTTTTTATATACCGCACAAGAGTCTCAACTGCTTCCGATCGTCTTTTTTTTTTACGTGAATACCGCAGAAGAGTCTCAACTGCTCCCAACCGTCTAGAGCCAGTGAGACTATGATATCCCCTAAAGGGGTATGTTGTGAGGCTAAAGGTAGCGAGGAGGGGAAGGAGATAAGGAAGGGGAAGGTTGGGAAGTACCTGGATATTCAAATCTGGTCACCAAACGCGTCTAAAGCCATTTCAAGCAACGTTTCGATTCTGAATGGTGGTCTTTATTCGACTTAATTGCTTACAACGTAATATTTTTTATTAATTAATTGTGAAATAAGATACATCTATTAAATCTACATCTGAAGTCAGTGCAAAAGGGGAAGGGATAGGCAAGAAGAAGGTTGGAAGGTACCTGACTATTCAGATCTAGTCGAAAAAAATGGCTCAAGTCATTTTAAGCAACGTTTTGATTCTGAATGGTGGTCTTTCACCAGGGCGATACTATATATAGAGTTTCTACCACTCTAGAACTACTCGCAAATATACTTTTCATTATTTTGTATAAATTAAAAGTGTTAAATCACAAATAAATCATATATATAATTTATTTGCACTCGTCGGGTTTGCACCTGCAATTTTTGCATTCGTGGTAGAGCACCTTAACCGTTCGACAACGGAGGTGGTAAAAATAATAAGTAAAATCATCTGAGGGTGTATTGTACAAAGTTACCGACTGCGGCATCCCTAATCGGGGTATGTTGTGAGACTGAAAAGGGTGGAAAAGTGAAGAAGATGAGAAGAGGAAGGTCGGAAGTACCTGATTATTCGTATTTTTCTATATTTTTTGAAAAAAGAAAGACAAACATTCCCGTGTTACGAATAACCTGACAATATTTAAAAAAACTCCCACTGCCATCGTAATAATCGGAAGATGTTGCTTGTGCAACGATGGAGATCCTTGCCTGCAGAAGAAAAAGCCCGGGAAATCGACGCGTTTGTCCACTCAGCTACCGACCTCTAGTCACAAAAACACGGCTAAAACCATTTTAAGGAACGTTTCAATTCTGAATGGTAAATGAATTTAATGTGTTATGACACATATTAAAAAAAAAACAATGTTAATTTGCGCAAGCCGGGTTTGAACCCGCAACCTCTCGATTGATAGTTGATCCACGCAGGACGTCTATTCTGTTAACTAACTAACCCCGCAGGGGTAGGCAGAGAGGACGGAATGCCATACAACACACTCTGTCTCGGCACACACTCTTTCATTCATACATCGTCTCATACATACTCTTCTGTTATTTTGACTCTTCACGTGACCCGATTCAAGTATTTGATTTACTTGATCGTGCCATGTCTTTCTCAGGCGTTCTCGACTTCTTCTTCCATTCACTTTCGCATCGTATATTCTTTTCACACTCCTTTCTTTCAGATCTGGTCACTAAACACGGCTAAAGCCATATCAAGCAAACATTACAATTTTAAATGGTGGCCTTACACCAGGACACAACTTGGAGTATCTACCCCTCTGGAACGTGCGGCAATTATTCTTTATATAATTTTATATAAATAAATGAGTTATGACCTTGGGGTAACAATGTATGGAGAGAGAGTTAATTCTTTTTACCCAACCTATACAAACTTAGAATAAATCACTTTTTCCGGCTTCTTACGTCGTACACACAATGAGAAAGAAAGAGACAGCAATATTTCCCAAATTATCACACCGCTTTAAAGTATTGTAAGGATGTTCTTCGTGTCCCGCGTCTCCGTTGACTCCGCCCACACGTTTTGATATGCGACATAAATGGACATAAGTCAATGGTTTCTTAGGTTTTACGCTATATTTTTGTTTGTGACAATCCTTTAAAAAGTGGTTATACGAATAAACATAAACATTGTGTCGATATGTGCTATGAATGGATGTATGGATACCCTAGCCCTAGTATTAGCCACGCCCAGGTCTAGCCGAGTCCGGCAAAACTCGAATAAACTGACTGCAGCAGCGCTCTCTCTTGTTTATTATTGCTCTGAGGTTATGACACTTATTAATGAAATAAAATGTATTTGCGCAGGCCAGGATTTGCGACCCCCGACCGCGGAAGTCGTAAAACAATTTGATCAAATCATTTAAGGTATCCTGTACAGATTTCTTTTAAGGATTTTTTATTACGTTACATTTGGTAAGTAAACCTTTTGTCCGCAATTGAGTGAGGCCCTAAACGGGTGGCACCGGCCGTGGAGCCGGGACCTTTTCCGCGTGCGGGCCTTTTGCGTGGCGGTTTGACGAATCCAGCGAAGCCTCCGCGTCTGCGGCACGTCCCACATTCATTTCCCGCCTTTTGTCTCTGGCTTTAAAATGGTGGCGACACGTGACTCGACGCAGGGGTGGCATTTTCAGAAAAATCGAAAAAAAAAAAAATTATTACGAAGGTTTCGCAATTTCATTTCGCTTTTTTTTTTTTTAATAGAAAGACAAACATTCCAAAGTAACGAATAACTAACTAACTAACTAACCATCAAGCCGTTTCACCGCAGGGGTAGGCAGAGAGAACGGGCCCCCATATAACTCTGTCCTGGCACACACTCCTTGCTTCATTTACATTCACAAATCGTCTCATACATACTCTTCTGTTATTCTGACTCTTCACATGACCCGATTCAAGTAATTGATCGTGCCATGTCTTTTTCGGACGTCCTCGACTTCTTCTTCCATTCACTTTCGCATCATTTTTTATTTTCACACTCCTTTCTTCGTTCATTCGCTCTACATGCCCAAACCATCTGGGCGTCCCTTTCTTGATCCTCTTCATTACGCTCACGTCAGCCTTGCATTCTTTCCGGATATCCACATTGTTAATACGGTAACACATGATTTTACTGTACACACGTCTCAAAGATCTCATTTCCACAGCTTTCAGTCTATTTTCATCCTTCCTCTGCCAGTTCCATGCCTCACTGCCCGTTACGAATAACTTGGCAATATTTGAAAAACTCCTACTGCCATCATAAGAAGCGGAAGGTATTGCTTGTGCAATGACGGAGAACTTAGTTAGCAGAGGAATTTAACGCACGACGCCCGAGTGGGAATCTGACGCGTTTGTCCACTCAGCTACCGAGCGGTCGAACTAAGTAGCTATCACGCCGTTTTCCACAGGGGTAGGCAGAGAGGACATATATTCACAAATCTCTGTCTACACACATTCACACACTTCTGTTATTCCTGGCGTAGGCAGATAAAATGCACCGCCACAAAGCACATTTTACATTCATCGCTTCAGTCACATTTCGCATCATCTTCGAAGCCGGCTCTACGACATTTGGTACCCTGTGCAGCAAGTACCGATTGTGAGAAATAAGGTTCTAAAATAAACGAACCTAAAGTCACTGGGGAAAAATATGTGCCTTATTTAATGATGCAATTTGACTACCGCAAAATAAAAACGGGCATACTGATTGGCTTTGGACTTTGGATCGCATCGATTTTAACGTACATAAGAAAAACAGTCAAAAGTAAAAAGAAACCCTGACTATAAGTGTTTTTTACACATTTTTGCTAGTCGTCCAATGCACAGAAATGCTGTCAACGCATTAAAAACATAATTATCCCATGATGTGGGTAATTTTAAAATGATCGGGAAAATTAAAGAAAATTTAAAAAAAATATCTTTATTTTCACGGCGCACTTTCAGAGATGGCGCCTGTGTTTTTACACAGTTTGAACGTATGACAAATTCAACGCTGACTATCTCATACACACTTGTCTTTTTGATATTGCGAGTTGAAATTGAAGCTGTCCATTTGATTTTAAAACCTACGACTTTTCAACAAACCTAATCTTTTAGTTGGAAACTCAAAACAAATTTAACGCTATATATAAATCAAACGATTTTAAACTACATTTTACAGAATTCCTTTTAAATATATAAGAAGGTACTTGCTTATAAATTATTTTTTAATGTGTTGATGTACACATACACTGTTATACTCATATCTGAACCTTTTTTCTCGTGATTTATAATAACGATCATTATTTTAGATAGTTTTAATTTGTATACATATTATGTATTATTTTCTCGTTGTTAGTTAATCTTATTAGCATAATTAATTTAGTATGAAGCGCACTTGAGGTGAAATATCACAAAACTGCGCTGTATAAGTTCACTGTTATTATTATTATTATTCAATACTAAGATTTTTTCTTTGGTAATGAATAGCCAAAGGTGAAAGACCACCATTCAGAATCGAAAAGTTGCTTGAAATGGCTTTAACCGTGGTTGGCAAACAAATTTGAATAGCCAGGTACTTCCCAAACAAAATCTTTTTTACCTCCTTCTCCTCTCGACTACCTTCAACGTCACAACATACCCCTATTGGAGATGTCATAGTCTGACGGGCTCTAGACGGTCAGAAGCAGTTGTGACTCATGTGCGGTATCACTATAAAAAGGCACCACATGTGACAGGGACTAAAAGCTTTTTCACCCCCTTATGTGGAGGATGGCGGCAAATAGGCACACTTTTGATAACCCTGTGGGAAGATGAAATATATTTTCAATTGCCTGAAACTAGATAAAGTAAAAGGGTAGGCATCGCTCTGATTTAATTAAATGAAGAGAAAAGATTTATTACCTTCAAAATAATGGACAAATCTCCCCCTGGAACATTTTTCTATCTTTAAAAACCTTTTCAAAATGTAAAGTCGTTTTTTAATCTATTTAAAAAACTAACTAACCAGAAAAAATGGACCGCCTCACAATTTTTTCTTGGCACACACTCTTTGCTTCATTCACATTCATGCATCGACTTATATATACTCATCTGTTATTCTGACTCTTCACATGGATTAGTTGACTCATGTATTTGATACACTTGATCGTCCTTTGTCTTCCTCGTGCGTCCCCGAATTATATTTTGTGCATACTCCTTTTTCGTTGTCTCGCTTTACATACCCAAACCATCTAAGCGTCCCTTTCTTGATCGTATTCATTTTGCTAACAACAGCCTTGCATAAATATTCACTATCTCTTTTTGCTTCATTTACATCCATAGATCGTATCATACATACTCTTCGGTTATTATGACAGTTCACATGGCTCGACTCAAGTATTTGATTCACTTGATCGTGGCACAGGTGTCCCCGACTTCTTCTTCCATTGACTTTCGCATCATATATTCTTTTCGATCTCCTTTCCTTGCTTTTTTGTTTTACGCACCCAAACCATCTAAGCGTCCTTTTCTGGATCTTATTCATTATGCTTACATTGGCCTTGCATTTTTTTTTGATATCTACATTTAACATGGTCATACATGGTCTTTCCGCACATATGCCTCAGAGATATTTTTCTAAAGCATTAAGTCTACTTTCATCCTTTTGTCAGTTCCATGTCTCATTTTCATTCAATAGGGTTGGTATCAGCACTCCATTGTGGAGGGATATTATTTGTACAGAATTTAGTCTATTTTCGTCCTTCCTCTGCCAGTTCCACGCCTCACTGCCATTCAACTGCTAACCACACAGGGATCTCATTTTTACAGCATTCAGTCAATTTTCACCCTTTTATCAGTTCCGTGTCTCATTTTCATTTAAAAGGGTTGGTATCAGCACTCCATTGTGGACTGCTTGTCACACAGGGATATTATTTGTACAGCGTTTAGTCTATTTTCATCCTTCCTCTGCCAGTTCCATGCCTCACTGCCATTCAACTGCTAACCACACAGGAATCTCATTTCTACAGCGTTCAGTCAATTTTTATATCTCTGTAAGTTCCACGTCTCACTGCCATACATCGGGGTTGGTATCAGCACTCCATCGTGGACTGCTAGCCACAAAGGGATCTCATTTCTACAGCGTTCAGTCTATTTTTATCCTTCTGCCAGTTCCATGCCCCACTGCCATACATCAGGGCTGGTATAAGCACTCCATTGTGGACTGCTAGCATCGCTTTTATGGACATTTAAAAAAAATTAACATATGATTATTTAATAAACATTTTTAGTACGTTCATACATAGTTTTACGCTCATACGTCTATGGGATCTCATTTCCACAGCATTCAGTCTACTTTCATCCTTCCTCTGCCAGTTTTATGCCCTATTGCCATACACCAGGGTTGCTATTAGCACTCCACTGCATCGCTTCTATGGACATCTTAAAAAAAATTGCTGATTTACTTTTACTAAATAACTAAATAACTAACTTGCCAACAAGCGTAATATTTACTACGTGATGTAACTTGACTTGCCAAGATATTTTTTGTTCATATAACTATGGAACAATGTCGGCTGAAAAAAATATTGTGAGGTACTTTCCAACCTTTATTTTCCTCATCTCATCCCCCTCCTCACTATCTTAACATACCTCTTGGGGATGTCATAGTCTTACTGGCTCTACACTGTTGGAAGCAATTGGGACTCTTGTGCGGTATTCTCTTTTAAAAAATAACTATATTAGGTAGGTGGCGAATTGAAAAGGTGGCACACCTTTACGTGAAACTAAATAAAAAAACTATTTTTAACTTCAACTTTAGCTTCAGTCAGCTATGATGATTTTTATTAGGTTTTTAATGAATGAAAATAAGATTTTAAAACATGGGAAACATTTTGATATTTTTTGAGATTTTCTATTGAATGTTAATTTATTTTACGCTTTAATAATAATAATGATATTTGGATGATTTTTATAGCGCCGTTTTTGTGAAAAATGACCTCAAGGGCGCTGTACAGATCTTGTTAAATTGAAATGTTTATGTAAGATGGAATGCGGCCGCCCCAACAGATTTAGACCAACGTGGGCAAATGTCATCTGGCTGTCGTAAGGGTGTCACTTGGGTGATTCGTTGGATGCCTGGTTCGCTCGCGTTCGGGAACAGTCGGTCGAGATCGGCACTCCCCCGCCCCCCATGCCGGTTCCCGGGCCGGCGGTCGAAGGGATACATCTGGACAAGGGTCAAAGCAAGTGACCATTCTGGGCTATGGCACTGCATTTAAAACACTGATATTTAAATATTAAAATATTTTCTTAATAATCGAAATTACGTCGAAACTAGTCATTTTAAAATTATTTAGAGTTTATTCACTTAACCTATACATAACAACGGTAATTTGAGTGTAATTTTAAAGAAGTAATTTGTAAAATATCCTACTAATTTGGCGAAAAATAACAAGAAAGACTTAAACATGTCAGGCAGCTGCGAAAGTTTTAACGCTTTTAAAAGAAGTGGGGGAGGGAAAGAGGTTGGAAAGTACCTGACTATTCAAATCTGGTCACCAAACACGACTAAACCCATTTTAAGCAACGTTTCGATTTTAAATGTTGGTCTTTCTCCAGGGCGATACTTAAAGTATCTACCCCTCTGGAACGTGCCAGAAATATACTTTTTATCATTTTTATATGAATTAAACGTGTTATAATACATATGAATGAAATAAAAGTTAATTTCGGGTTTGAATTCATGACCTTCGGATTGGTCCTTCGGATTGGTAGTCTAGCGTTTTATCACTCGACCATGGAGTCCGTGAATTGTATCACACATGCAACTGAAAGATACTAAAAATACAATAATGTCGAAGGATTCCAATTAGATACCCAAATGAATCGAAAAACGTACGTTCCTAAAATCTAACTGAAAATGTTTTCACAGCTGAATTACAAAAAAATATTAAGTCTTTAGAACTTTTTCTAGCCGCGAATTCTGGAAAATTCACCAAAATTTTTCGGATTAAATTTTAAATCATGCTCTTCAAAAAGAATTTTTAAACGATTTTCTTTAAAAACACACAACGTAAAAAAAAAAGATTTGAAAATCGAATCTTTTTTTGGAAAACCGTTTCACGGAAAATTAAGCTAAAGCAAATTGTTTTATGTTTTTCCAGACGTAATTTTGCTTGTGAATTAGATTCTTATAAAAGAGGTAGTAACAAATGAAATAATGGATGAAGCGACTCGAACGTGTATGTCGCTTTTGTACATTATGTCTAATATATATATAGCCTAGCATTCCATGAGAAGTTCTATGGAAAGTAATTAAACTGGTACCGAATCGACGTATGTATGAGACGATGTGTAAATGTGAATAAAGCAAGAAGTGTGTGCCAAGACAGAGTTGTATGGCAGTTCGTCTTTTCTGTCTTAACGGTGTGATTGTGGCTAGTTAGTTTAATTAAAACCGAGTGTAAAATTTGAAGAAGATTAAATGCTCCTACATATAGGCAATTTACATAGCACTAAATATGTTTTTTACCTTGGAGTAACAATGTATGGAGATAGAGCTAATTTTTTTTACCCAACCTATACAAACTTGGAATAAATCACTTTCTCCGGGTTTTTACATCGTACACCACGAGAAAGAAAGAGACAGGAAATTTTCTCAAATTATCACACCGCTTTAAAGTATTGTTAGAATGTTCTTCGTATCCCACATCTTTGTTGACTCCGCCCACACGTTTTTATTTGCGACTTAAATAAAGTCAACGGTTTTTTAGGTTACACGATATATTTTTGTTAATAACAATACTGTGAAAAAGTGGTTTTACGAATAAACAAAAAAAAATGTCGACATGTGCTATGAATGGATGCATAAATACCTCTTCCCTAGTCCTAGCCACACACAGGTCTAGTCGAGTCCGGAAAAACTCATCTTAACTGACTACAGCAGCGCTCTTTCTCGTATATTATTGCTCTTAGTTATATACTTTTAATTTAAAAAAATAAATAATGTTGCCATAGTGTAAAATCATACCAATAATTTGTTTGCGTTTGGCGTTAAGCATAGAAATAGCTGTCACTATAGATACAAAGTTTAATTAGTAAAACCCAATAGAAACATTATTTATTTTGATTAACATTAATGATTTATTATTTTTATTTTTTATAGTGAATACCGCACAAAAGTCCCAAATGCTCTCAACCGTCTAGAGCCAGTGAGACTATGGCATACCCATTGGGGTAAATTGTGTAGTGGGGAAGGGAAGGAGATGAGAAAGAGGAAGCTCAGGAAGTACCTAGCTATTCAGATCTGGTCACCAAATATGGCTTAAGCTATTTCAAGAAACGTTTTGATTCTCAATGGTGGTCCTTCACCAGGGCAATACTCAAAGTATCTACCACTATGAAACGTGCCGCAAATATTCTAATTTTAATTTTATGTTATTTAAATGCATTACGACACATTTTAATCAAATAAAAAATATTTTATACGAACCCGTGACCTTTGCATTCGTAGTCGAGCGTCTTACCGCTCGACTACGGTGGCTGTTGATGAGTAACAAAATGGTGTGAAAGTGAATAGGAAAAGAAATCGCGGACGGCCGTGATTAATCAATTTATTCAATTGGACCACGTGAAGAGTATGTATGAGACGATTTGTGAATGTAAATGAAGCAAGGAGTGTGTGCCAAGATAGAGTTATACGGTTGTCCGTCTTCTCTGCCTACCGCTGCGGGGAAATGGCGTGATGGTCAGTTAGTTAGTATTTAGGCAATTTACATAGTTTTAAATATATTTTTTGCTTTTAATTTAATCTGTAACTTTTCAATTACATAACACATTCACAAGTTTGTACGAATCTGACAAGTAGGAACGGAGAAAATTGCGCCTATGTCACCGGTAAAACCCTTATTTATTTATCAACATATAGAAAAGTTATGTTTTTTCATAAAGAGTATTGAACTTGGTTCTGGAATCTGGCTATTCAGATTTGGCCACAAAACAAGGCTAAGGCCATTTCAAGCAACGTCTTGATTATAAATTAAATTATTTGAAAAAAAAAAAAAAACAGCCGCGTTGCTTTTAAATAACTATTAAACTGTAAAAAAAAATACGCTGTACGAAGACAGATCCACGAATAATTTTTATTTATTTATTTTTAAATTAACGGACTAAAGTCCAATTACAAAAAATACATGGAAAACACGAAATGGAAAAAAGAGTAACAGAGAAGGAATAGCACATACATAATAATAAATTTAGCGATGACAAAAATAGGGCAAAATAAACACGAGAGAGAACATTTAAGCCATGGTCTAGTCCAAGTTTTGGTAGAGTCGTAAAGAATGACGAAATCCATTTAGACTGCTACCAAAAATTTCAAGACCATGGCTTGAGTTAACAAGTCTTAACATTCTGGACATTGCAGAATTATACCCATCATTAGTAGAGTAATGATTGAGGAACAGCAATTCATTGTTTCTGCGTCTATGGCAAGGAATGTTGAACTGGATAAGTTGCAACAGAGAAGGTGAGTCAATAAAACAATTAATAATTTTGTAAATGAAAATTAAATCATAGTCTTCTCTGCGCTTTTCTAATGAAGACATTTTCAATTATTGTTCAATTTCATCAAATGAATAAGAGCCTCTTTTTCGCCCTAATTTCAATGCAATACCGCGTAAGAAGCGAAATTGTACGGATTCAAACTGATGAATATTTCATTAAAAGAGTGGTGGATTCGCGCAAAACCGGTTTGTAAAACGAGTATGAATTCAACATTGATATAACGAAGAGCAGACTTTTTCTATTCAAATTCTGCCACAAGCGGGCTAAAATTGTACAAAATCATCCCCTAAACGCAAACATCATCCCTTGTCGTGCCAAAAATAGCTCAAATCAAAGCCTTCGCCCCGAAAACTTGAATCTGCAAGTCACCGCAGACGCTAAATGCCTCTGAATAGATTATCCCTAGAGCTGTAATCTACACCTATTTTAAAGGGAACTGATGTTGCCAAAACGCGAAAAACCATTTGACTCCTAGGTCCTAGAAGGGCTAGTAAAATTGATAAATCTATTCAAAGATCGATCTTGAATTAGTACAAAATATATAGTTTAAAATTATTATAGTACAAAAACATATTTTTTGACTTTTTATTCCAGAAAAATCATAATTGCACAAAGATTTACAAATTTTTAAAAGGGAACGAACAAGTTGACACATCAAAAAGAAACTCATACAAATTTAGATCAATTCAACACTAAAAAGAGATTCACATATGTAAAGTTTTCACAGAAAGGATATGTCGTCGCTGGAAGGGCAAAAGAAGTTAAGCGACACTTTGGTCAAAGATGAGTTAAATATGCGGTTTTGGTCAGTTTTCTTTTCTGCATCGGAAACTCTGACCCTCGTTTGATTCTGAAGAATTCTGTGGCCTTTTCGCCATCTGAAATAAATTTACCATTTTTAAAAAGGCTCGACTTGAGCGACAAAAGTTTGGGAGTTTTTAGCTTTTTGTCACTTCAGGTAACTGAGTGAGAGTATTGAGTCACCTGAGTTAACTGAAGACAATCGATTTTATTATTATTTTATCACTTTAATACGGAGGCCGTTAATACGGTAATTAACTGGTAGTTTTACGACTAAGAAGAATGTTAGAAAGTCCAAAGTCATGGTGCTTGAAAGAGAGAGTACGAGAACAGCGTGCAATATAGTTGTGAATGATGAATACTCGGAGCAAGTGGAAGAGTTTGTGTATTAAGGAAGTATGTTCTAGAGAGATGAAAGGCTGATAAGGGTATTGAAAGAAGGAGGACTGCAGGAAACTCCATTAATGGAGGACTGAACGCTGTTGGCGCAAATAAGAAATTTTCCAAAGAAGCGAAGCTAGCAGTCCACAATGGAGTGCTTATACCAACCCTGATGTGTGGCAGTGAGGCGTGGAACTGGCAGAGGAAGGATGAAAGTAGACTGAATGCAGTATGTGCGGTAAAACCATCGGCTGTCGAAATTTAAAACCTAGTAAGGGACTAATTTTTGAAAATCCATTTTTTAGCTTTTCCGTAATAAAAAAGTTACAATGCATGCACAAAATGGTTTGTATATGTGTTAATTGAACGGTCTGAAACCTATAGCAAGGAAGAATCCACTCCTCGGTAACAACTTCGAAACCTAGTATGTCACAATAACATTTGTAAAACCTAGTAACTGACATCCACTTACTAGGTTATAAAATTGCCACAGGCAGATACTAGGTTTTGATATTATTTTTTTATCAATAATTCCTGTAAATTCTCGTTTTTAAAAATGCATAGTCATGCATCAAATACATTGAGGAGAATAAAGTTAATAGTGAATCTTGCTACTGAAATGGTGAATAATGCAAGGTAAGCGAAAAATAGTCGTTTCTCATTTGGTTTTTTTGTAAACCTCTTTCTAGCTTCGTTGATATTTAGATAATCATTAGTTTCTAAAGTTAAATTTCTTTATATCGAATTCAGTAGAGATAAGAAACAAACTTTTGTTTGTCGATCCCAAGCAAATTGATGATTTTATAGCAGATCCGGACTTATAGCATGTTACAAACACTTCTGGTGTATCTGACAATGAAGATATAGATTCATCTCGAAATTACATTTCCAGGATAATTGCGGTACTATTGAGGATATGTAGATACTGTTGCAGACTTAGGTAACAATGTTTAATCATTAAACAACCCTGAAAGCGATGCCAATAGCACCCCTAATTCTCTAAGCACATTGTTGTTGTAAGCGCTCGTTGAATAGATGGTTATTTATTTGGTCTTTATTTACCTTTTATTACTCATTCTAAGAGTAAACATTTAAAAAAAAAACTGTGTTTTTACTAACCATATCCTAAAAAGGTACAATTTTAGAGCACAAAAAGTGTTCAGAAAATAGTTTAAAACAGTAATTCAATCAATTTAATGATAAA
Source organism: Drusus annulatus (assembly GCA_022651775.1). Lineage (NCBI taxonomy): Eukaryota > Metazoa > Arthropoda > Insecta > Trichoptera > Limnephilidae > Drusus > Drusus annulatus. The sequence goes on along the minus strand of JAGWCC010000391.1, from coordinate 305,600 downwards.
AACACAAATTTAAAGCTTAAGTATGAAGGCAAGCTAGGTTTTTAAATTGTTTCAAAAAAATAATGTGATAATTAAAATGAAATATAAATTAGTAAGTGCCATAAAACATGAAAACTTTTTTATTATAATAATTCAAAAGGTTCAGCATGTACATCTGGGTATCCACAAGATTTGCAACGTTAAAACAACGTAGGCTAGGCGTGAATATGTTTTTTGGCTTTCCTGAACATTTTCTGTTAAAGCACTTACTAGGTTTTGAAATTGGACAGCCGCCATGTATGACCGCATTAAAAATGTGGATGTCCGGAAAAAATGCAAAGCTGATGTGAACGTAATGAATAGGATTAAGAAAGGGACGCTTAGGTGGTTTGGGCATGTAGAGCGAATGAACGAAGAAAGGAGTGTGAAAAGAATATATGATGCGAAAGTGAATGTTCATCAGTTTCATCAAAATTATAAAATCTTAATAAAAAAAATGTTCAAAGAAAACTGGTTTTGTCTACAACAACTTAGCACTCTAGCATACTAAAAAGTCACAAACCGCCCCTGCTTATGTGTCTCATGGTGTGAAAGCCTCTGATTGGGGTAGGGTGTCGCGGTCTTTAACAATCAGGGTATGACACTTCTATCGGTTCATCCCTCCAGCGCTGAGTACCTTTTAGCGCCGGGCCGCCCTGGTTAGGGGTGTCGAACCTTTTGGCACGACGCCCTGACTAGATGACGCGGCGTTTTCCAACGCGGGGGATGAAGCGGCGCTGAAGGGATGACGGGGCGCTTTTGTTCGACAGAATGATTTGCGTTTCAGCGTATTGAATGTCGATAAACGCCGGCGTTTTCGGCGAAACGTAGGAAAGTAACGTTTTTAACAGCCGTTTATTTTTTAATAGCGAATACCGCACAAGGGTCACAACTGCTCCTGGCCGTCTGGAGCCAGTGATTGGCAACCCCAACTGGGGTGCGTCGTGAGGTTGAAGGTATTTAAAAACGGACAGAGATGCGAAGGGGAAGGGCAGGAAGTACTTGGCTATACAGATCTGGTCACAAAACACGGCTATGGCATTTCAGGCAACGTTCCAATTCTGGATAGCGGCTTCCAAATAGGGTGATACTTAGAGGATCTTCCACTCTGAAACGTGTCGCAAATATACAATTAGTTTTATAGTGAATACCGCACAAAGTTTTTCCCAAACGTCTATAGTCAGTGGAACTATGACATCTCTAATCAGGGTATGTTGTGAGGCTGAAGGTAGTTTGCAGGCGAAGGAGATGAGAAGAGGAAGGTTAGAAAGTACCTGGCTATTCAGATGTGGTCACGAATGGGTGAAATCATTTCAATCAAGCAACGTTCCGATTCTAATTGGTGGTCTTTCACTAGGGCGATACTCAAAGTATCTACCACTCTGGACGTGCCGTAAATATACTATAATTTTCATTGTTTTATATTAATTAAATGTCAAATATTTGCGTACGCCGGATTTGAGCCTGCAACCACTAGATTCGTAGTCGAACATCTTACCACTCGACCACCGAGGCCGTCATCACGTAGTAATTGTCTAAAAAACAATTACCACGTATCCTAATTGTCGTAACTGTCCCATGTTCCAGAACATCCTATAATTCAATATTTTTTACTTTTCTTCCAGAACATGACCACATCAATTGATTGCCATTCTTCATATTGAGGAACACGGAACAATATCACAGTTTCTAATTGTAATCATTTCCCCTTGTTCCAGAACATTACCACATATTCGTCGGAGACCTGAGCCCAGAGATCGAGACCCAGACCTTGAGAGAGGCCTTCACACCGTTCGGGGAAATTTCGTGAGTAGTGTCCTGTTCTACTATTTTTGGAGTCTTATTCCCTCGTTCAAAAGATAACACATTTTTAGCAATACGAAATATTTAACATTTCTTGTTTTAAGCCTTTTTTTTGAGTCATCAGACCATATGCCCGAAGCCGGTCAAGTACAACTGGGTACTTACCGCAATACATTTTGATTGTATACGCGCAAATCTATTACGTACGGACATCACAAGTAAGAAGCGGCGCAGAAGACAGATGCTAGGACCGCACCGGCGCAACCCTTTAAAAACATGATAATTGACTGGCAAACAAGGGTGAGTAGGGAGACGATAACGGTTTTAATTTAAAAGATCGAGAACTTTATTTCTCAAAGGAATTGGAGACAAGTTTGAAGATAGAAGTGATTTCTCTCGGGAAAACAGACAAAAGAGGAAATGCAACAACGCCAAAGTCCTTAAACTGCTTGTCAATACCACCAGAGACAACGAGAATTATTCTCTGCCATATGCAAGATGCCAAAAGGACTGTATCCAGGGAAGTGTTTTGCCTGATGCCCGGCCGTTCTTCATCGTTCTAGAGAATCGAAAATATAATGTAAGTTTTCACCAAAACAAACTATCCTAATATTTTAATAAGTGTTACCTCCGTCTCATTTAAGAAAAACTTATTCCTGTATACTAGGAAATACGAGGCCTGTTCTAAATAAAAGGTGAATTTTGAATTTTCGCGGGGTGTGTACATTCGATTATCGATTTTTGTTGTCGTTATGTTGGTACACATATTTTTATCATATTTTAGAATTATCAGCCATTTTGGATTAGTGGTTTGTTTTTGACAACTGGAAAGGTAAGTCACGTTTTTGTGTGTTTTTCAAGTTTTTACTTTTGAAAAAAAAATGGATCAAAAAATATGTATTAAATTTTGCGTTAAAAATGGAATAATGTGCTCCAACGCACTTAAAATGTTGATTGCGGCATTCGGCGAGTCTACTTTGTCTCAAAAAAGTGTTAATAAGTGGTACAAGCGCTTTACAGAAGGCCGAGAAGATATTTATGACGATGAGCGTCCTGAAGTTTTGGAAAAACAAATCATGGATTTTATTCTTTGATCTATTTTTTTCAAAAGTAAAAAATCGAAGAACAACCAAAAACGTGACTAACCTTTCAGTTGTCAAAAACAAACCGGTAATCTAAAATGGCTGATAATGCTAACATATGATAAACACGTGTAACAACATAACAACAACAAAAATCGATAATCGAATGTACACAGACCGCGAAAATTCAAAATTCACCTTTTCTTTTGAACAAGCCATAGTATGATAACTTCCTGAGATACAGAAGCTGCTCGAATTGATGTTTAGCCATTGCACGAAGGTTACAACCCACAGGTTAGCAGGAAGTGGAGAAGGAAAGATCGGTTAGTAGCTGAGTGGACGAACGCGTCGGATTCCCATCTTGGCGTCGTGGGTTCAATTCTTCAGCTGGATCAGCCCTCCATCATTGTACAAGCAACATCTTCCGCTGATTATGATGGCAGTAGGAATTTTCCAAATATTTACAGTTTACCCAGAAATGTTTTTCTTTCTTTTTTTAAAAAAAGATGCTTAAACTGTATTCTTCCTAATTTAAGGGTCTTTATTTGCTACCTACTTAATTAAAATCCTTAATTTATTACTGTGTCTCTTTTGTTCTCTGTTTTTGGCTCCTCTTTGCTTTTTCGTGTTGTTTTTTGTCGTTATTCGGCCAACTCAGTTGATATTTAGGAATTGAGGTAGTCGAAAGGGGTGGCGAGTGGTTTCGCGTACTTGAATGTGTCAACCTGAGCAAAATACAGACATTTTTTTTTAGAAAAACTGGCCAAGGAAAAGGCTCTTCTGGAACAACGTGTATTCTTTGGTCTTTTTCAAATACTATACTAAATTAAATGTGTAGAAATATGTGAAAATTTGAAAATAGCACAATCCAGGGGTGGCTCGTGACTTTTTAGTGTGCTAGAGTGCTAAGATTGAAAAATACATCAATATTGATGTTTGATGTAGCCGAAAATGTATTTTTTTTTGTACAAGGATTTTAAAGATTTTTCAGTTTTGGTACCCACCAAAAAAAAAAAATTCTTCACTTAACTTTTTTGGAAAAAAAAAAACATTTTCCACTACAACAACATCAATAACGTCGTTTTTTCAATCTCAGCACTCTAGTACGCTTAAAACTTACGAGCCGCCCTTGGCGCCATTGATCTTATAAAGAAAAAAAAAATTGAAGCGGATTTGCGTTTCTAAATAAAAAAAATACAATTAAGCCAAGTGATCGAGCGGTTACAATCTTCGACTACGAATCCACAAGGCCGTGGGTTCAAATCCCATCGTGCGCAAATACATACGTAACGGGTTCATTTGCGTCACGTTGCAAAGTTACGCGCTCATCTCAGTGTCGCCTTGGTGAAAGTCAACATTGAGAAGCGAAACGTCGCTTGAAAGGGCATCAGCCGTATTTGGTGACCAGATCTGAATGATCAAGTACCTCCCGACTTTTCTCTTTTCCATTTTCTTCCCTTCCACTGCTATCGGTATCAACACTCCATGGTGGACTGCTAGCTACACAGGGATCTCATTTTTACAAATCACTATTCTGAATCAAAACGTTACTTGAAATGGTTGCAGCCGTGTTTTGTGATGAGATATGAGTACCCAGGTACTACCAAACCTTCTTCTTTTCATTTCTCTCTCTCCTGTCCGCTACCTTTAACCTCACAACATACCCCAAGTGGTGATGCCATAGTTTCACTCACTCCGGAGAGTGAAGAAGCAGTTGGGAATTGTGTCAATATACTTTCAGAATTGCCCTTGTGTAAGACAACGGTTTAGAAGCAAAAAAATGCTTGAAAAAGCTAGAAGCATGTTTGGTGATCAGATTTGAATAACCAAATCAGTCCCAACCTTCCTCTATCACATTTCTTTCACATGTTCACTTCTTCAACCTTGCAATATACTCTTATTGGTGATACCAAAGTCCCACTGTCTCCAGTTATTTTTATGCGGAATGCTAGATTTCCACACCCTGCTAGCCCGCCGGAAGATGTTTTTGGGTAAACATTTTAAAAGTTGATTTATGGAGGCATTCATAATCCATATATTGTAAAGGAGATCAACTGATTTGCCCCAAGTAAGTACATGTTACCACGTTACGCTTTACACACTGACAGTCAGAACTTCCTCACACGAATACACGCCAATATATAAAGCAATATAACTATTCAATGAAGATGCATCTACCTTAAATATATTAAGATGCACGTATTCGTATATAAATTTTTGTCATTATATCTTTGTGATCTTTAGGTACTTAACGATCTACATACTCTTAAATAAAATATTTTTTTAAACACATTTTTACACTTGCCAATACTATCTCATAACATGTGTATCAGAATGAAGTTCTCTTATATCTTACCTTTTTTGTCATTTATAATGCGTCACACTACTTCAGTTTGTACTCATATAACTCTCTCGGATATGTAATACTTTATCTATATGTAGGGTGTATATAAACATTTAGTTTCTTTTATTACACTAAGCGTTCATAGCCTGTTCTATTAAAAGTAAAAAATCGAAGAACACACAAAAACGTGATTAACCTTTCCAGTTGTCAAAAACAAACCACTAATCCAAAAATGGCTGATAATGCTAACATATGATAAACATACGTGTACCAACATAACAACAAAAATCGATAGTCGAATGTACACAGCCCGCGAAAATTCAAAATTCACCTTTTCTTTTGAACAGGCCTCGTATGTCTACAATATTTTTATGTCATATACCTCTTAACGTATTTGGTGAACAACTGTTTTTATGAGGTCTTTGTTTAATAAATAAATTAATAAAACAATCCCGAGGTGGAAACAACGTGGTTCATCGCATGATTGTCTACCTGCATTTGGCATTTTGCGTTTTTGGGTGTAGATTTGCCGTTTCATGCTTTAATTTTGTTGATTACAGAGACTGCAGAGTAGTCCGCGACCCGCAGACGTTGAAATCCAAAGGCTACGGGTTCGTCTCCTTCCTCAAAAAGACGGTGAGTGCACATTTGTTTCTAAGTAAGATCGCTTTGCTCGGTTGGGCAAAGTTGTGATGCGGGTACCTTTTAAAACACCCTTAACTCGCCTATCTAGTTTCAGTTTTACCATAATTTGAATCTTTACAACGAATGTGTATTAAATTTTGCGTTAAAAATGGAATAAAGTGCTCCAACGCACTTAAAATGTTGACTGTGGCATTCGGCGAGTCTACTTTGTCTCAAAAAAGTGTTTATAAGTGGTACAAGCGCTTTACAGAAGGCCGAGAAGATGTTAATGACGATGAGCGTCCTGGATTTGTGGAAAAACAAATTATAGATTTTATCCTTTGATCCATTTTTTTTTAAAAGTAAATAATCGAAGAACACACAAAAACGTGACTAACCTTTCCAGTTGTCAAAAACAAACCACTAATCCAAAATGGCTGATAATGCTAACATATGATAAACGTACGTGTACCAACATAACGAAAAAAAATCGATAGTCGAATGTACACAGCCCGCGAAAATTCAAAATTGACCTTTTCTTTTAAACAGGCTAAGTAGTATATTTGCGGCACGTTCCGGACTGGTAAATACCCCAAGTATCGCCCAGGTGAAAAACCACTGCATTAAATGGCTTAGGACGTGTTTGGTGACCAGATCTGAATGGCCAAGTACTTTACAGAGAGATTGTGGCATCCGCGACTGGGGTAAATTCTGAAGCTAAAGGCAGTGGGGAGGGGAAAGAGATGAGAAAGAAGAAGGTTTGAAATTATCTAGCCACGCAGATATAATCATAAAATAAGACTACAACCTTTTTAAGCGACGTTTCGATTCTGAATGGCGATCTGTTGAAATGAGATCCCTGTGTGGCTAGCAGTCCACAATGGAGTGCTGATACCAACCTCGATGTATGGCAGTGAGGCGCAGAACTGGCAAAGAAGGATGCAAGTAGACTGAATGCTGTAGAAATGAGATGCCTGAGGCGTACGTGCGGAGAAACCATGTATGACCGTGTTAAAAATGTGGATAACCGAAAAGAGTGCAAGTCTGGAGACTGATGTAGGCGCAATGAAAAAGATTAGGAAAGAGACACTTAGATGGTTCAATGTGAGAAAAACAGAAAATAATAAAGTTTAAAAAATATGTTTGTGATAAAATACACAAAAAGTAAAACGTTTTGAAAGATGAATGGCAAACCCAAAATGTATAAAAGTTCCCTTGCATTAGTGTCAAATAAATATTTCATTTAAACGTCTTTTAAATTTTGGCAGGTTGATATGAAAGATGTGAATATGTCGCGAAACAGAATGAAAAAAGATGTCGGGGACGCCCGAGGGAGATACGAAGTAAGAACCTAAACACTTGAGCTATTTCAAACTAACTAACCATCACGCGGTTTCTCCGCAGGGGTGGGCAGAGAGGACAGACCGCCAAACAACTCTGTCTTGGCATAAACTCCTGGCTTCACTCACATTAATTCCTTTTCTTATGTTAATCTGGCTCTTCACATGAACCGAAACAAGTATTTGATTTACTTGATCATGCCATGTCTTTCTCGGGCGTCATTGAATTCTCTTTCGTATTTTACGTTATTTTCACACTCTTTTCTTCGTTCATTAGCTCTACATGCCCAAACCATCTAAGCGTCCCATTCTTGATATCATTCATCACGCTTAAATCAGCATTACATTCTTTCTGGACATCCACATTTTTAGTACGGTCATACATAGTTTTACGCTCATACGTCTAAGGGATCTCATTTCCACAGCATTCAGTCTACTTTCATTCTTCCTTTGCCAGTTTTATGCCCAATTGCCAAACACCAGGGTTGGTATTAGCACTCCACTGTGGACTGCTAGCTTTGCTTCTTTGGACAATTTCTTATTAGCGCCAACAGCGTTCAGTCCTCCATTGATGGAGTTTCCTGCATTCGCCCTTCTTTCAATATCCTTAACAGCCTTTTCGTCTCTCTTGAACATACTTCTTAAATACACAAACTCATCCATTTGCTTAAAGTATTCATCATTCACAACTATATTGCACGCTGTTCTCGTACTCTCTCTTTCAAACACCATGACTTTGGACTTTATTACATTCATCATCGACTCATTTTGCATACATACTTGGTTCATCCTAGACACGAGAAACTGTAGATCTTCCATACTGTCAGCAATCAGCACCGCATTGTCCGCACACAATAGGCAACATAATTTCAGAATGTTCATTTTCGCGCCCAAGCCCACACCTTTCAATTCTTGCGTACAATTATCATGTACAATATTTTTTCATTTTTATTTATGTTTTTATTTAATCAATAGTACAAAAATAAACATTCTTTACTCGATACTAACAGTAGGCATAATATTGATTCAGTTTATATACTAGTACAATGTCTAGTTTCTAGTTAATTTATTTATTAACGCCCTAGTGGGCTTTTACAACAAATTCGTACAATGTATTGATGTTGACAGGTAAAGTATTATATGATAGTACACGATACATTAAAAAATAAAACAAAAAGTACATGCTTCTTGAAAAAATCAAAATAAATATAATACCAGTGGTAAATACAAAATGCAATATAAAAATTACAATTATACATTTAAAACCAAATGAAAGAAAAATACATATTCACAATTGTCTGGTAGACTCGTATATTTCAGTGAAGTATTTGTGAAGAGTAGATATACAACTCCGATCTGAATCTCATGATTGAATACAGAAAAATATCAACATAACTAAATTGGTTTCCAACCCTATGTAACCTTTGGACTGGGGAGTTCATTGCATAGTTGGTTCTTGATGAATCAACATGAAACAACTCAGAAAGTCTTGTGTCACGATTGGGTACACGGAACGTTATCAGCTTATTTAAATCAGGTGCATCCAGTACACCGTTAACCAGTTTGAATAAGAGTACTAGGTCACTCACGGTTCTTCTACAAGATAAGTCAGTTAGGTCTAATATTTTCATTAAGCTGGTATAATTAATTTGTTCAATAGGTAATGAGAGTTTAAAGTTGATGAATCTAAGAAATTTATGTTGGACTCTTTCAATTTTCAGTTGATGATTTTTATAGTATGGAGACCAGATCGTTGAGTTGTATTCTAAGTTACTTCTTACCAAGGCAGTGAAAAGAATTAATGATAAATACCTCCCTAATTGAGAAAAATTTTGTGCTTAGGGAGGAGTACTATCGTGGGTTTTTTAAAATTATTTTCTTATGATTAAAAATTAATATCATATATCAGTATGGTTCTGACGGTCCATTTTCTTCCTACACCTGTTAGTGGGTTAGTTAGTTAAAGTTACTTAGGCAGTAATTTAGGCCTTAGTACAATGAACCCAGTTCGGGCCAACCCCCACCCTGTACAAACACGTCCCCGCTCGCCCGGTCGCGTAGTAAAATGTGAAATGAATTAAACCAGCCCGGGGCGCGTACCAGCACGGGTGCGGCGCCACTGTCTTTACATTCGTCCAACTCCACATTGCCCGAGCGAGGCGGATCAATTAAGCAGCCAAATTTTACGTATTTTATTCACCCTATTGCGATACAACTAAATTACTCGGTGACGGCCACGCTGCGTTAGGACGATGAATTTTAGACATGCGGTTTTTTTTTACAGTTCAATTTATACATGGCTAATTGAGTGCAAGAATTGAAAGATGTGGGCTTGGGCGCGAAAATAAACAATCTGAAAGTATGTTGTCTATTGTATGCGGACGATGCGGTGCTGATTGCTGACAGTATGGAAGATCTACAGTTTCTCGTGTCTAGGATGAACCAAGTATGTATGCTAAATGAGTTGATGATGAATGTAAGTAAGTCCAAAGTCACGGTGTTTGAAAGAGAGAGTACGAGAACAGCGTGCAAAATAATTGTGAATGATGAATACTTGGAGCAAGTGGATGAGTTTGTGTATTTAGGAAGTATGTTCTAGAGAGACGGAAAGGCTGATGAGGATATTGAAAGCAGGGGGAATGCAGGAAACTCCATTAATGGAGGACTAAACGCTGTTGGCACTAGTGAGAAATTGTCCAAAAAAGCGAAGCTAGCAGTCCACAGTGGAGTGCTAATACCAACCCTGGTGTATGGCAATAGGGCATAAAACTGGCAGAGGAAGGATAAAAGTAGACTAAAAGCTGTGGAAATGAGGTCTTTGAGACGTATGTGCGGTAAAACCACGTGTGACCGTATTAAAAATGTGGATATCCGGAAAGAATGCAAGGCTGATGCAAGCGTAATGAATAGGAGCAAGAAAGAGACGCTTGGATGGTTAGGGCATGAAGAACGAATGAAACGAAGAAATGAGTGTGAAAAAAATATTTGACGCGAAAGTGAATGGAAGAAAAAGTCGAGGACGCCCGAGAAAGACATGGCACAATCATGTTTATCAAATACTTGAATCGGGTCATGTGAAGAGTCAGAATAACAGAAGAGTATGTATGAGACGATGTATGAATGTAAATTAAGCAAGGAGTGTGGCCGAGACAGAGTTACATGGCAGTCCGTCATTTCTGCATACCCCAGCGGGGAAACTGTGTGATGGTTAGCTAGTTAATTAGTTAGTTTATATAAAATAATATATAGTATATTCGCGACACATTAGAGTGGTAGATACTCTTAGCATCACCCTGAAGAATGACCACAGTTAATAATCAAAACGTCCCTTTAAATAGCTTTAGCTGTGTTTGGTGACCAGATCTGAATAGCCAGGTACTTCTCAACCTTCCTCTTCTATCTCTTTTCCCTCTCCGCTACCTCAAACTTCACAACATACCCCTATTGGGGGTGCCATAGTCTCACTGACTCCAGACGGTCGGTAGCAGTTCCCTGCAAAAGTCCCTGTGCGGTATTAACTATAAAAATAAAAAAAAAGTGTTTTTTTATCGTTTTCTCACTGTCCTCTTATTTTACTATATTTAAATAAAACAATATTTTTAACCTTTCTCTTTACCATCTCCATCGTTCCTACAATACCTTCCGCCTCACAACATGCTTCATTCAGGGATGCCGTAGACCTACTGGCTGCAGACGGTTGGGAGTTTTCGCGTTATTCACATATTATAAAAAGGTCGTCGGAAGGGTAAAACAACTGTTAACATACCGTAAAGGCAAAATAAACCGCGAGTGACGTCACCTCTACAAAGGGGGCCAAATTCTACGGCCGCGCCTCGTTAATTAGGGCTCATTTGAAATTTATCATAACTAGGTCAGTGGTTTTCAAACTGTACCGTCAACTGAACAGTCAAAATATCACACAAGCACTAATAACAGAAGGTTCGCCTAAATAATGATGGAAGCCTATTGTTGATTTAAGTCTTTACATCATTAAAAATGTGAAAATTCTAAAGTTCGTTTATGGTTTTAAAGTTTATTTTGTGGAACTCCATTTTAATTTTTAGGTTTTTTAATTTTATTTAAACAATAATTATTATTATTTTAAATTTTTAAAAAACACAATTTTTTGTTAAAAGCTCTGCGATGTAGTCTGTCTCAGGCACTGATACCACAGTTTGATAATGCCCTCAGAAGGCGAAACAGCTGTCACGCGTAAAAATAATTACATAGCAGAGCTTTTAACTAAAAATTGTTTTTTAAAAATTTAAAATAATAATAATGATTGTTTAAATAAAATTGAAAAACCTAAAAATTCTAAAGTTCCGTCAAAAATATTTAATTCTGTTGAAATACTTTTGAAAATTTGATGTTTTACAATCTTCGTTTGGTCTTATTTGAATAATTACGAATAGCAGATGTCACCATCATGTTTGATTTATTTGTATAACCACTGCAAGTATTTTAATGAACACAAATGTAGGGAATAACCCTCAGAGTAACAATATAAAGAGACCATACTAATTTGTGACAAATCGTTGACAAACTCGCAAAATATAGCTCTCTCTTTATGCTCGGTTCTATACGCATATGAGAAAAAGAGACAAACAATTGTTGAAACCAATACATGATTTGGGGCGGGCTAATACCATGTCCGCGGTTAATTGATCTGGACGAACTTCATTCACGTTTGGAGTGTCAAGTGAACGGACTGTCAAAAGTGCGTAAATAGTTAAAAACTTGAGTTATTTTTTGTCCGATATCTAGCAAAACATCATGGCCATATGTGCTATACTTGGTTGCTTCAATCGAAGTACAAAAGGACCAAAAACAAACAGTTTTCACACGTATGTACCATAAAAATCGTCTTTTTTAGTTAGATCTCAAATATTTAACATTCTAACCTACAAAACAACTAGTAACTTACACCAATATGTAATTAATCTTTGGACTATTCGTTCCAATATAATGAACTTCCGTTTGAAATGAGTTTTAGTGGATTCGTAATATTTTTAACTTGGAGATATTTACTAGCTGTCACATAAGAAACCATTACATGGGGAATCCCCATATTGTACGGCTTCTGAAAATATCCCGGTCTCTTTCTTTCTCATGATACTAACGCTAAATTGTTGGCAAACAGATAAAAGACAGAATAGTGTTTATCTCTTAGTTATATTTATAATTTCGGTTACGTCCCCAGATTCAGGGCTATGCCAAAATTGGAATATTATTATTTATTTAATTATTTTTAGATTTCCAAAGGATGAAAAAAGACGAGAAAAAATCTAATTTCTTTTTCTTTGATTTAACAAATATGTTAATATGAATTCATACGTTTCATCTGGATTTTTATACCCTTAGCTTCTAGTTAATTGTTTTTTTATATCTATTGATGTGCACATGCACTATTGTACCCATTTCTGAACCTGTTCTCTGATGATTTATGATAACGATCATGCATTTAGATAGTTTTAATTTTGTATACATATTATATATTATTTTCTCCTTGTTAGTTAGAATTATTAGCTTAATTAATTAAGTATGAAGCGCACTTGACGTGAAATATCACAAAGTTCACTGTTATTATTATCTGCATTCGAAATTTCCTTACAAAATAACGCGGGACGGAAAACATCCCTACAATACTTAAAAGCGGTTTCATGTTTTGTGAAATTTTTGTGCCTCTTTCTCTCTCATGGTGTACGACGTGAAAACGCAGAGAAAGTGATTTATCGCAAATTTATATAGGTAAAAAAAATGATCTCTCTCCATATATTCTTACTCCAAGGTTAAGAAAATGATTTAACATCTGTTATCACCGTACATTTTTTTTTTATTTTTACTTTTGTTTGTAAACTATTTTGTTGATGGAACTGAAGTTCATTTTATAAGATGTATTATAAAATGTTCTGTACTAATAATTTAATTCGTTTATATTTTTATCTATAAATAAGATTTTAATAATCTTATTGATTAATGTATCTTTGAATAAACAAAAAAATATACAACATTCATTCTTTTTAATGATTTACAACTACCTACTCACAACAAAATACCTAATTTACTTAATTTGTGACAACCCTGTTAGTGATTTTACTCTGAGTTTAGGCCACACCCTTTGGTCATTGCTTGGTCAAAAAGTGCGGACAAAATTTCGCAAAGTTAGGTCTCTACGTTACTCTAAGGAATAACCTCAAAATTCGTTGACGTAAGTTATCCGACTTGACGATGTGAAGTTAGCGCGGACGGAGAACATCCTTACATACTCAGAAGTGCTGCGATATTATGTGACGACTTTTCTTGTCTCTTTCTCTCTCATGGTATAGATTGTTTCCAAGTTCGAAACGGGAAAGATTTCTAGAAGAATTTTGAGAAGCTCTAAGTTAGTTCCACCGTAGACGTAGTACGTCGTATACGAAACACAAAAGCTTTTATGTGTTTAGAGCGACCAAAGCTCACACCCATATTACGGCGGACAATGGAGAGGGGCACGTCACGTGACATAAATATATGTCCTTTACGACAGATGGTTATAAAAAAAAATAATAGTTAATATGGTACATAAGTTTCAACTGCTCCGAACTGCTTGAAAACGGCTTTAGCCGTGTTTGGAGACCAGACTTAAATGACCAGGTACTTTTCGACCTTTTTCTTATCCATATCTTTCCCTTCCCACTACCTTCAGCCTCACAATATACCTTAATCGGAGATGCCCTGGTGAAACACCAGCATTCAGAATCAAAAAGATGTTTGAAACGGCTTTAGTCGTATTTGGTGACTGGAGACTAGTAACTAGGTTCATTACAATACTTCAATTAAATATTAAATAAAACAATAAACTTTGTAAAATACCACTTTATTAGAGTTAATCACCAACCAGGTTTCGCTTTTCTCAAGCTTCTTCAGGGCTTTTACATCAACTAAACAACATTACATACAGACAGGATATATATAGGAAAAAAAATATATCTATACACATGAGTCTATATTTAATAGAAAAGTTTTTATAAAATTTTGCTTTAGTAGCAGTACTAGCCGATATAATTTTTTCGAAGGAAGCAAAAAAAGTTTTTGCTTCCTTAGAAAAAAAAAAAACTTCAATTAAAGTTCGACTTCAAAGTGCTTCGATCTTAAGGAACGTGATTTTTTGGGAGTTCTTTTCGTTTTAAAATTTCTATCGACTAGTACTGTATTTTGGCGAGGAACCGGTTCCAGTTCTTTTCACTTTCAAATGTCTACCGACTCGTACTTTTGTTTTGGCGAGGAGCTAGTTCCAGTTCTTTTCGTTTTCAAATCCCTACCAACTAGGACGTGTTTTTTTCGGCGAGAAACCGGTTCCGAAAAAAACTGAACAAATAACCGGATAAATTCAAATCTCTTTTTTTGCGAGTTCGACTGTGAAGGGTTCATTTTAAAGAACTAGCAATTCGTGAAGCATTCACAAAACACTGAAGTTTTTCCCAACGCTAGTATGAACTTATTAAGCGATGTACGTAGATGTACGTAGCTCGCTTCTAGCGAATAATTTAAGTTAGCTTTAGGCATGGAATAATTATTTTGATTCGTTGTTCGATATCGATTTTCAACAGAAAACAGCCTCCAAAAGCGAGCGGATTTGCGTGGATGTGCTTTGATATCCGACGCCTTTTAAGTTTCACGTTACTACGTGAGGAGTTACGTGGCGTACCCCTTTTCCTTCAAGGGTATCGCAGTGGCGCAGCTCTCGTCCCGGGCTTTACTCGCGAGGCTTCGGGTTTCCCGGGATCGCGCGATATCGCGTCATATATTTCGGAATTTGAAGAAATAAAATATCATCGCTGGAAAAGCAAAGGGGCTTGAGTGACACTTTGGTAAAAAATAGTCAAACATGAAGTTTTCATCAAGTTTTTTTTGTCCGTTGAATGCTCTGACTCTCCTTTGATTCTGAAGACTTGTGCGGTCCTTCAGCCATCTAGAATATATTTACCATTTGGGAGAAGGCTCGACTCAAGCGATGCAAGTTTGAAATTTTTTTCAGTTTTTTGTCGCTTAAGATATTTCAGTGAGATCATTGAGTTACCTGAGTTGATTGTTTTTTTCAAAATCCAACAAGGTACTGAAGACTTATAAAGTCTGTTGTGCTCTGGTGTAAACTTCCCAAAATGGCCCTTTTGCTTTTCTGGCGACGTAATGTAAATGGTGTTGAACAACTTTTAAAGATTTATTTATGTTTCAAGTTGAATTGTATTCTTTTATAGCAAATAACGAACCAAAGTCCTAACCCCTCTCACTGTCTGGAGCTAGTGCAACTATGGCATCCCCAGTTGGGGGTATGCTGTGAGGCTGAAGGTAGTAAACAGGGGAGGGAGATGGGAAGAAGAAGGTTGGGAAGTACCTGGCTACTCAGACCTTCCAAACTCGGTTAAAAAGTCATTTCAATCAACGTTTCGTTTCTGAATGGTGGTCTTTCAGCAGAGTGAAATTTAGAGTATCTACCACTCTAAAACCTGCCGCAAATATTTATATTTATTTTTTAATTATTTTACTTGAACATTCATTTTTTATTTTATTAGTTGGTAAATTGCCCATCCCACTAGGCATAAGCCTGTGTTGGGATGGCAATTTGCAAAAGTGGTTTTTATAGCTACATAGCGACATGTTAAATCGAAAATATAGTACATACATAGTAAAAATAAAATAAGTCTTTAATTTTTAGGTTTTTAAATTTTATTTAAACAATAATTATTATTATTTTAATTTTTTTTAGCGATACTTGGAGTATCTACCACTCTGGAATGTGCCGCAAATATACTATATTTTATTTATATAAATTAAATGTGTTTTGATACACATAATAAAAATTATTTGCGCACGCTGGGTTTGAACCCGCGACCTCAAAAATGCCCGTTTGTGCGTAGCGATAATTCGGCGCAGGTGTTTTCCATGTCGTGTAGTCAAGAGAAGGTTCTGTCGGTGAAAAACATGCATTTTCCATTAACGTTGAAAAGACCTTGCTTAATGAACACGTTTAGCTGAAGGTTGACGAAAAATCACGACAAATTCGAATTAAAAACATTTTTAAAGCTCTGTACTTTTTTGTGATTCTTTGTAATCTTTTAAAGGCTTTGTGAAATGTCAAAAGACCTTCCATAAATAAAAACACGAATAGTCTATCCGAGACACTTTTCAGGTTTGCGACCGTGTTCGATTAGAGCTTCCCTCACCGAAATAAAGATATGAAATGAGATACCTGAGGGGTATGTGCGGTGAAAAGATGAACGCAGGAAGCTCTGTTGGCGCCATTAATAAAAATTGTCCAAAGAAACGAAGCTAACAGTCCACAATTGAGTTATTATACCAACCCCTATGTGCGGAAGGCGTAAAGGCGGAAAACTGGCAGAGGAAGGATGAAAATAGACTAATTGCTGTAGAAATGAAATCCTTGAGGCGTATCTGCAGTAAAACCATGTGTGACTGTGTTAAAAATGTGGATATCTGAAAAAAATGCAAAGGACCACTACTAATTTTAGTAAAACTAACTAACTAATCATCATACCACCCTCCTCAAGGGTAGACAAAGAGGAAGGACCGCCATACAACTCTTTCTTGGCACACACTCCTTGATTCATTCACATTCATATATCGTCTCATACATACTCTTCTGTTATTCAGACTCTTGAAATCTCGACTCTCTTCATGGCCCGATTCAAGTATTTGATTCACTTGATCGTGCCGTGTCTCTCTCGGGCGTCCCCGACTTCTACATATTATTACATTCTAACCGTAAAATATTTTTCTATTTTACTAAATAATTATTCAGCAATAATACGAAAGGTAAAGAACAGATTTTATTTTTTCGTGCGATGAATTAGCTGCCTCCCGAAATATTCTTGAAAAAATATTTAAGGTTCTTGTAAAGCCTTCGTCAGAATTAATTAAAAATAAACACCCCTGGCAGTAAACTTTATGCCCCTTCTATACACCTTACGGAGAACATTCGTTATTTGGACCACGTTTTTTCCTTAGGCCGTTTAAGGCTCGGTTGCAGTTCGAGAGTCGGCGGGTAGAGACTTGCGGTCTGCGCCTATCATCAGCGGGGATTTTTAGTTTATCTAACAAATTCAAATATTTTGAATCCACCTACTAACCAACTAACTAACTAACCATCACGCCGCTTCTCTGCAGAGGTAGGCAGAGAGGACGGACTGCCATATAACTCTGTCTTGCCACACACTCATTGTTTAATTTACATTCATACATCGTCTCATACATACTCTTCTGTTACTCTGACTCTTCACATGACCCGATTTAAGTATTTGATTTACTTGATCGTCCCATGTCTTTCTCGGGCGTCCTCGACTTCTTCTTCCATGCACTTTCACATAATATATTTTTCTCACACTTCTTTCTTTGTTCATTTGCTCTACATGCCCCAACCATCTAAGCGTTAGTTTCTCGATTCTATTCATTACGCTCACATCATTCTTGAATTATTTTTGTAAATACACATTTTTAACACGGTCATACATGGTTTGGCAAATACGCCTTAAGAATCTCATATCCACAGCATTCAGTCTACTTTCATCCTTCCTCTACCAGTTCCATGCCTCACTGCCATTCATCAGGGTTGATATAAGCACTCCATTGTGGACTGCTAGCTTCGCTCCTCTGGACAATTTATTAGCGCCAACAGCGTTTAGTCCTCCATCGATGGAGTTTCCTGCATTCACCCTTCTTTCAATATCCTCATCAGCCTTTCCGTCTCTTGTAAACATACTTCCTAAATACACAAACTCATTTACTTGCTCCAAGTATTCATCATTTACAACTATATTGCACTATTTTTTATCCAACTAATTGTTAATGTGATTTTTTTTTATTTCCAGGAAGCAGAGTCCGCCATTGCAGCCATGAACGGGCAGTGGCTAGGTTCGAGGTCCATCAGAACCAACTGGGCCACCAGAAAACCTCCGGCCGCCAAATCAGACGGTATTTAAAAGAATATTTAAATAATATCAATAATAACAGAAAAATCAAGAAAATAAAAAGACAACGGTCACAACCGAGACTCAAACTTTGATCCTTTGCGCTATCCAGGAGTAATGCCTTAAAAAATTTGGCCATTGGGACCTTATTAGAAAGCGGAAATTTAATCGATCTCATATTTTTATTGAAAAATATTGATATTATTTTTAATTTCTTCCGATTTTTGGCAGCCATCTTTATAATGGATTCAAAGCTCAGTCCAAGTTTATTGAATACCTAGATGGTGTCTTGCAAAAATATCCTTTTTTTTTAATACGGAAGATTTTTTGACTTCTTACAAAGTCGAGAATTAATATTAAAATTGGAACTGACTTTAAATCATGTATGTTTATGTTTTTAAAATATTCAAATAATATCAAAAATTTAAAATACCGATCTGTACATATAACTTCAAATTGATAACTTAATTGAGTATGAAAACTTTGTTAGATACAGTAAGTCTTAAAGACTGTATTGGCCATGCCAACGTAGAAAAAAGGCGAAAGACAGGGAAACAAAAACCATGACCAAATAGGTTCCTTGGTGGAAGCAGCTCAGAAGCAGACCAAACAAGAAGTGAATTAATGTTGTAGAAAAGTATTCGAGTAGAATGAGAAAGATTGGAGTAGAATGAGAAAGATTGGAGTAGAATGAGAAAGATTGGAGTAAAATGAGAAAGTTTTGAGTGGAGTGAAAAATATCAGAGTAGAATAAGAAAGATTGAAGTTGAATGGGAAATATTGGATTAGAAGAGTGAGAAATGTTGGTTCCAAATGAGAAAAAAATGTCGTAGAATACAAAATATTTGAGTAGAATGAGAGAGATTGGAAAAGATTGAGAAAAATTGGGAGTACAATGAGAAACGAAAAGAATTGTAGCTGAATGAGAAGGTTTGGAGTAGAATGAGAAACATTGGAGTAAAATGAAGACAATTGGAGTAAAATGAGAAAAACTGGAGTCAAATGAGAAATATGGAACTAGAACGAAATAGATTGGAGTAGAATGAAAAAAATTGGAGTCGAATGAGAAAGATTGGAGTCGAATAGTTATGACTGTTGTAGAATCATCTTGCTAAATATCTTTCTAAATTCCTTTTTTTTGCTTTTCGAGAAACATTTAGTTTTCACCGTGTAAATAAAGCTAAGTTTTTAGCCATTTATTAGGGCTTTGATAGCCCTTACGGGCAAATAAACACTCAGTACAAAAAAACACTGTTGACCTTGCTGCAAGAAGAAAGATTCTCTTTCGACTTTTTTTTATGCGCAGCTGTGGAATAATTTTTTGAGTTTCCTCAATTTCGCTACATATACATATGTAAAATCCATGTATTCTTTATTTAAAAAGAAAGACAAACATTTCCGGGTTACAAATAACCTGACAATATTTGAAAAACTCCTCCTACCATTATAATAAACGAAAAAAATGTTGCTTGTGCAATGAATAAAATGTGTACGACGTATTATGTTTGTAGTCAGGGAAAGAAAAAGAAAAGACAAAAGAGAGTAGAGGATTAATACTTATACATAAATGTCGTCCGGGAGAGTAAGGCTCCAGGGGGGTAAGCCGCTCTCCCAATTTTGTGTATTTTGAAGCTAAACAAAAATGTTATTGCTGGTATATTATGATAATGTTACTAGATCGAGTTTAGGAAATAAAAAAAAACACTTTGTTTTGGGAAAATGCCTTTCGGCATACAAAACCCAGTTTATTAATATAAGAACAAAGAAAAATTAAACGAGAGGTACAATCTAAAACAAAATGTGTTGTGTGTAGATGTGTGTGTGTGTGTTTAAAGATACTTACGTGAATGCCTAGGACCACCGAGGCGATGGAAAAAGACGTATGGTGCAAGCAAAGGTTTTTCGACTTTCAGGACGTGGTGTCCACGGGTCGGTTGGCCAAACTGACCGCGTTTTCGTTGCTACGAGAGTAATTTCTCTTGTTCGTGGCTACAAAGTATGGCGATATGTGCCCGCATGCGAGACAACACGGCAAAATAAGGCACCTAGAGGCGGAATATATTACGTTAAATTGAATAATTGACGAAACTAATACCCAACAAATCGTGATATCCCGTTTATGAATTTATCTCACAAATGCAAAAATGATGCGGTGTAACGAAATATTCTTGGGCCAAAGCGTCCAAACAGTAGGCCAGCCAAAAAAAAGAGTAACGACCCGACACAAAGAAAGCGAGCGCGAACGCCTAGCCTGGCCGAGTTGGTAGCCCCACCACCCGACTCAGGCAGACAAACCTGAGCGGGAGAAGAAGCAAACCAAACAGGCGCGCAGAAGCGTGACGTTCGCAACATACTCTGATAAGTAGGATGTTTACGACGTATTATGTCTGCAGTCAGACTACATCAATGTCGTACGGAAGAGAGTAAGGCCCAGGGGTAAGCCGCTCTCCCAATTTTGTGTATTCTGAAGGTGAATGTCTAGGACCGTCAAGTCGATGGAAAGAGACGTGTGGCGCGCAGAAGCCAGGTAAAATGGTGTGATATCCCTTGTATCTAACCACGAACGAGAAAAGGTGTTACGACACAAAACAAAATATTATGCAATACAGAACCGCTGCGACGTAATGAAATATAGCGTCCGAACAGTAGGGCCGTCGGAAAAGAAGTAACGACACGACGCGCATAAGGCTGTGCGAACGCCTAGACTGCCGAGTTGGCCCCCCTGGCCATATGACTCAGGTAGACAAACCTGAGCGCAGAAGCGCGACGTTAGAAACATATTCCCACGCGATTAATTGAATACTTTTGTTATTTCCTCTTATAACGTGTTGAATTTTTGAATGTTATTCTAAACTTAAACCATATCTTCTTGGGTGTTAATGGCTCAAGGTAACAACGCAACACACTCCCCCGCGATTAATTGAATACTTTTCTTATTTTCTATTTTAACGTGTTGAATCTTTAAATGTTATTCTAAACTGAAACCATATCTTCTTGGATGTTAATAGCTCGAGAAAAAAACGCAACTTACATTGATTGTGAATCCTACGCGTTTGTCTTCTCAGCTACTAACCGGTCGAATTCCTGGTTCACATCTTTGTGTGTTTTTAAGAAGACCATACATAAATCCACCCAAAGATCACAAAATAGGCCCCGAGGCAAATTCCAAGGCCTGCTGTACAAAGTTAAAATTACAAAAATAAGACTTCCGAGTTTTACGAATATTCGCTTTTTTTCAGACCCCTTTGAAACCCGAATATAAATTTTCTCCTCACCTTTGTGAAATTTAAATTAAGGGTTCCCCGTGTTGTAATTATTTTCAAGTTAGTTTAATTATTTTTAAGTACGCCGTTATACCAAATTCCAAACAGTTTATTGCCTCAACTTACAGAGTTACTGCTAAGTTATCTTTAACTGGGCGAATCGTTAACATTTTTCAAGAACAACATGTTTTTATTTTGTATTTCGAACTCTCTGGTGATATCAGCTTTTTGAAATGGGCTGCTAAACTAACAACATTGTTGTACTTGTATTTATCACATTCATGCGCGTGTCTAGATGCGTTTGTTTACCCATG
Source organism: Drusus annulatus (assembly GCA_022651775.1). NCBI lineage: Eukaryota > Metazoa > Arthropoda > Insecta > Trichoptera > Limnephilidae > Drusus > Drusus annulatus. The sequence goes on along the minus strand of JAGWCC010000391.1, from coordinate 283,848 downwards.
AAAAGTTCTAAATCTAACATTTATATATAAAATAACGGACTATTGTCCAATTACAAAAAAATACCTAACACAAAATGGTAAAAAGAGCAACAGAGAAATAACAGCACACACTTAATATTAAATAAAGCAATTCAAATCATTTTAATAACAAAACAAAATAAAATTTTAAGGCGTTATTAAAGATATGTAGAAAAATATATATGGAGTGTACAAAGAACAGAGTACAATGCATATAATATACTGAGACAACATTTTATAACTATACAATATAGATAAATAGGAAATACAAGTTAAGTAAGTAGCAATAAAACTTGTTGTTTAAAGATAGTTTTGCTGATGCAAGAAATATCGATATCCGAAGTGACATGACAAAAAATGACAAAAATAGGACAAAATATACCTAAGAAAGAACATTATAATCAAATCAAAGGTCAAAGTTTTGGTAGAGTCGTAAAGAATGACGTAAATCATTAAGACTGGTACCAAATTTGGAGACCAAACTGTAGAATTGTACTGGATATGACTCCTTACAAATGACATGTACAATGTTTTGATAGTATTGAAATTCTTAGTCACAAGATACTCTTATTCTAAAGGCTGAAATGTAGCGTTGTGACCGCTTTGAAAGAACTGCTTCAAAGAACTACTTCCTTTGGCAACAGTTCGTACTTCATTCATTGTGCATTGAACAAATACTTTAATTGAAGTCGGTAGTTCATTATAGCGTTCATTCATTTTAATAACTTCATTTCACTGAACAAATATTTCAATTGAAGGCGGTAGTTCATTTTAGCCTTCATTCAATTGAAAGAAGTACTTCAATTTGAAGCAGTACCCGTTGTGAAGGCATTGACATTTCAAAATGAAGGAACCAGCTCCAGTTCTTTTGGTTTTGAAATGTCTACCGACCAGTGTGTGATTTTTGTGGCGAGGAACCGGTTCCCGTTCTTTTCAGTTTTTAAACTCCCGACTAGCATGTTTTTTTCGACGAGGAACCGGTTCCAGTGCTTTCCAGTTTCAAAGAGCTACCGACTAGTACGTGCTTTTTCGGCGAGAAACCGGTTCCAAAAAGAACTGAACAAACAAGCGGATAAATCCAAATCTCTTTTTTCGCGAGTTCGACTTCAATTTAAGGGTTCACTTCGAAGGGTTCATTTTAAAGAACTAACAATTCGTGAAGCATTCACAAAACATTGAAGTTTTTCCCAACGCTACTGAAATGCAATATCTTCATTTACAAAATAGAACGTTTGCCTGTTTGTCAGTGTGTTGTGTGTTTTCAATTTAATCGGAAATGAAATTCAATATGTTAAACTGTTGCTATAAAGTTTTAAAATTAGTATGAAAACATTGAATCGCGTCGAAAAACTTTCTGATTTATTAATATACGCACCAGACGGGAAAAAAATGTACTAAAAAACACATCAATAAACTGAATTAAAACATTTACACTTTATTTATTTGAGTGGCATTCCACAACAGGCCGGGTCTCGCTAGTCTTAGATAAAAAAAAATCTCTAAGTGTTGCCAAAAAACAAATTATCTAAGATTCTGCTAAAAAAACGCTTTGATCAGCTAAATTAAATGGGGTAGCTACGTTACCCCTCTTTGAATCGCACGTTATACAAAGGTTAAAAAGACGTTTCATGTCAAAACATATGCAACTGGACAATGAAATCGTTTCTTCCACCGGCAAAATAAAAAAATAACACGAGAATAAAATTTTTTCTCCCGCAACTCGATTATTCAACAAACTTCAGCTGGATTCGACCTTTATCTGTACAAGATCATGCTCTTTGAGGTGAAAAATAATTATTCTAAAGCACCCCCGGCAAGACATCTTCCCAGAATCATATTATTTGATAAAATAACATTGTGCCCGGTGGGTAATACGCCCCTCTCTACCCAAATGCCCCCCCGGCAAATACGGAAACAATCAGAAATTTGAAAAGATTTATTTTGTCGTTTATTTTAATCATTATATTTTGGAAAATGGGGAGCTTAATGCAACCCCATAAAATATAATAATAATAATAATAATAATATTTGGACGATTTGTATAGCGCCGTTTTTGTGAAAAATCACCTTAAGGGCGCTGTACAGATCTTACTTTCTATCATTACATATTAATTCCTAGTTTAGATAAGAAAATATACAGGAACATACTTACCTGGCAGGTCCCATCAGATAGACACAATTATTAACCTAAAATTATGATTATTATTTTAATTTTCTTTTTCCGATTTAGGGCATGGGAGTGAAATTAGAAGAATGGACTTTCTGAATTGTCATACAGTACAGGATTTAGTTAAAATTTGCATATCTAAAGGTGATTGGTCGAGAGACAGATTATGTTGAGATTCTTTCAATGAATTTAAGGATATAAGAGTCTGAAAAGGTGAGTTTTCAGTTTGGACCGAAATTCTGTTGGGCTCGTTATACATCTTAGTTCCGGAGGGAGTTGATTCCAAGCCTTCAGCCCCAAAACTCCGAAAGCGCGATCTCCAAACTTAGTATTTAATATTTAATAACTTATTACATACAAACAAAATTGATAAAGTATGAAAAAAATATATAAAAAAAATGTTTTACCTCTTTCTTTCCTTATTATCTGTCTCTTTCTTTCTGTTACTTTGTTATAATTTGAATTAAAGTTTTTTTTTTCTCTTTGAACTCTTATTTTTTTTTTAAGAAAGACAAACATTCCCGGGTTACGAATAACTTGACCATATTTGAAAAGCTTCTAGTGCCATCATAAGAAGCGGAAGATGTTGCTTGTGTAATGATGGAGGACTTAGCCAGCAGAAGAATTGAACGCCCGACGGGGATCCGACGCGTTTGTCCACTCAGCTACCGACCGGCCAATTTTATATTGTGTTCTCCCTCTGTGTATATAAGCGCACAGTTTGTATTTAATTTGTGGTTTTATTTTTTTACCCTAACGATGCTTAGGCTAAGCAAAACCGGTCGGTCATAAAAAAAAATATGTGGTCTTATACCAAGTTATTATTTAATTTCCTATATAATTTATTTTTTTATGAGTACTGCACAAGAGTCCCATCTGCTCACAACGTATGTTGCGAGGCTTAAGCTAGTGGAAAGGAGAAAGGGATGGGAAAGAGGAAGGTTGGGAAATACCTGGCTATTCCGATCTAGTCACAAATGGCCAAGGCCATTTCAATCAAGCAACTTTTCGATTCTGTATGGTGGTTTTTCGCCAGGGCGATGCCTAGAGTATCTCCCACTCTGAAACGTGCCGCAAATATACTATATATTATCTTAAATCAATTAAATGTGTTATGACACATATTTATTAAATAAAAGTTTTTTGTGCACGACAGGCTTAAGCCCGCGACCTTTGGATTTGTAGTCGAGTGTCTTACCATTCGACCACGGAGGCCGTCAAAAAAAAATCGTAGACAGCAACCACTTTGTGGTTTGGCATGATTAATGAAAGTGAAATAATAACTTTGTTTGTTTTTGTAAATTTATTTAGATGTATGCAATTTTTTTTTTCACACATCTAGTAAGAAAAAACATTTTTACATTTCAAAATTATAGAACAAAGCATATAGTCATAGGTTTTTTTTTTACATATTCAGCACAAATCCTCCGAAAAGTGGCAAGGCTTGAGGCTTCTTTTAAGGCATTTGGAAGACTATTAAAAAGTTTTTGTCCTTTATAAAACACGCCGTTTTGAGTACACACAAGATTCGTTTTGGGAAATTCGATTGGTTTTTTTTTTCTTTGCAAAAGAACACATATTTTATTTCGCTTCTTTCATTCTATATTATCTGTCTTTTTCTCTCTGTTACTTTGTTTTAATAAAAAAATCGTTATTTTGTTTTTTCATTGTTCTCTTATTTTATTTAATATTGTGTTCTCCCTCTGTATGTATATATAACCACATACTTTGAATTTTTCGTTTGGTTGAATTTTGTACCCTGATGATACTTAGGCTAAGCGAAACCGGTCGGTCATTGAAATTGAAATAAAATCTGTGGTCTTATCAGGGGCGGCACGTGACTTTTTAGGTTGCTAGATAGCGGAGATTGAAAAATACGACGTTTTTGATGTTGTTGTAGACGAAAATGATTTTTATTTTATTAAAAAAAATACATATTTTGTATGAAGATGTTTCAGTTTTGGTGGGTCAATGACCCCCCCAAACTGAAAAATCTTGAAAATCTTCATACAATATATATATTTATATATGTATTTTTTTAAATTCATTTTCGGCCACAACAACATCAATCATGACGTTTTTTTTCAATCTTAGCACTCTAGCACACTAAAAAGTCACGAGCCGCCACTGCGGTCTTATGCAAAGTTAGTATTTAATTTTCATTATACATGTAAATTGGTAATTTAATAATAATATTTATTACTGAAGTCTGAAGATGTCCGTCATTAGGTGAAACCGGTCAGGTCTTAAATAATAAAAAAAACAGTGGAATAAAATTAAAAGTTTGGTAATATTAAAATTATTTGAATTTAAAGAGTCCCAACAAAGAGTTACAAGTTAGAACAGGTGAGACTGTGGTATGCCTAATTGGAGTATGTTGTGAGGCTGAAGTTAGCGGAGAGGGGAAAGAGACGGAGAAGTGGAAGAAGGAGGATGGCTATAACCATCTTGTTGCCAAGCACGGTTTAAGCCATGTCAAGCAATGTTTTGATTCCGAGCATTGGTCTCTCACCATTTCATCAGGGCGATACTTAAAAAAATATTTTTTTTTTTACAGAAAACTAATGAGAAAAATGTGCAATTGTTTGAAATCATATTTGTTATCAAATACACTGGTAGGTAGATTCGGATGCATACGACGCAGTGCTGATTGCTGACAGTATGGAAGATCTACAGCTTCTCGTGTCTAGGATGAACCAGGTAGGTATGCAGAAAGAGTTGATGATGAATGTAAGTAAATCCGAAGTCATGGTGTTTGAAAGAGAGAGTACGAGAACAGCGAGCAATATAGTTGTCAATGATGAATACTTGGAGCAAGTGGATGAGTTTGTGTATTTTGGAAGTATGTTTACGAGAGACGGAAAGGCTGATAAGGATATTGAAAGAAGGGTGAATGCAGGAAACTCCATCGATGGAGGACTGAACGCTGTTGGCGCAAATAAGATATTGTTCAGAAAAGCGAAGCTAGCAGTCCACAATGGAGTGCTTATACCAACCCTGATGTATGGCGGTGAGGCATGGAACTGGTAGAGTAAGGATGAAAGTAGACTGAATGCTGTGGAAATGAGATCTTTGAGACGTATGTGCGGTAAAACCATGTATGATCGTATTAAAAATGTAGACATCCGGAAAGAATGCAAGGCTGATGTGAGCGTAATGAATAGGATCAAGAAAGGGACGCTTAGATGGTTTGGGCATGTAGAGCGAATGAACGAAGAAAGGAGTGTGAAAAGAATATATGATGCGAAAGTGAATGGAAGAAGAAGTCGAGGACGCCCGAGAAAGACATGGGACGATCAAGTAAATCAAATACTTGAATCGGGTCATGTGAAGAGTCAGAGTAACAGAAGAGTATGTATGAGACGATGTATGAATGTAAATTAAACAATGAGTGTGTGCCAAGACAGAGTTATATGGCAGTCCGTCCTCTCTGCCTACCTCTGCAGGGAAGCGGCGTGATGGTTAGTTAGTTAGTTAGTTAGTGGGTGGATTCAAAATATTTGAATTTGTTAGATAAACTAAAAATCCCCGCTGATGATAGGCGCAGACCGCAAGTCTCTATCCGCCGACTCTCGAACTGCAACCGAGCTTAAAACGGCCCAAGGAAAAAATGTGGTCTAAATAACGAATATTCCCCGTAAGGTGTATAGAAGGGGCATAAAGTCGAGTTTGCCGTAGCAGGCCTGGAAGAGTTTAATGCCCGGGGTGTTTATTTTTAATTAATTCTGACGAAGGCTTTACAAGAACCTCAAATGTTTTTTCAAGAATATTTCGGGAGGCAGCTAATTCATCGCACGAAAAAATAAAATCTGGTCTTAACCTTTCGTATTATTGCCGAATAATTATTTAGTAAAATAGAAAAATATTTTACGGTTAGAATGTAAATGGAAAGAGGCGGTTTTGATTAATCTAAAATATAAATTGCTTACATCCTGAGTTCATATCCTGACGGCCTCCTTGGTCGAGTGGTAAGACGCTCGACTGCCAATCCAGAGTTCGCGGGTTCAAGCCCGGCGCGCGCAAAGACATTTTGTTTAATTAACATATATCGTTACCCATTTAAATAATATAAAATTATGTGTGGTGTTTTGCGGCACGTCCCAGAGTGGTAGATACTTTAATATCGCCCTGGTGAAAGACCACCATTCAGAATAAAAACGTTGCTTGAAATTTGAGCCGTGTTTGGTGACCAGATCTTAATGGCCAGGTACTCCCGCCTTTTCCCTTCCCCACCGCCTCAAAAAATACCCCGCTCAAGGTTGCCATAGTCTCACTGGCTCTAGACGCTTGGGAGCAGTTGGGACTCTTGTGCGGTATTCACTGTAAAAATAATAATATCAAATATAAAGAGAAGGAGAAAGGAAACACAGAGGCTGGCAAATCATTCTACAGCCGAGCTGAGAGTAAGTCGTAAAAGCGACCCGTTCTCATAATAATAATAGCAGTGAACTTATATAGCGCAGTTTTGTGATATTTCACCGCAAATGCGCTTCATGCTAAATTAATTAAGCCGATAAGACTAACTAACAAGGAGAAAATAAAATGTAATATGTATAGAAATTAAAACTATCTAAAATCATGATCGTTATCATAAATCACTAGAGAAAAAGGTGCAATAATATGGGCATATACTTGATCGTACCACGTCTTTCTCGGGCGTCCTCAACTTCTTCTTCCATTCGCTTTCACATCATGTATTCTTTTCTTTCTTCGTTCATTTGCTCTTCTTGCCCAAACCATCTAAGCGTCCCTTTCTTGATCCTATTCATTACGCTCACATCAGCCTTACATTCTTTTCGGATACCCACATTTTTAATGCGGTCATACATAATTTTACGCACATGCGTCTCGTGGATCTCATTTCCACAGCATTCAGTCTACTTTCATCCTTCCTCTGCCAGCTCCATGCCTCACTGCCATACATTGGAGTTGGTATCAGCACTCCATTGTGGACTGCTAACTTCGCTTCTTTGGACAATTTCCTATTAGCGCCAACAGCGTTCAGTCCTCCATTAAAAGAGTTTCATACATTCACCCTTCTTTCAATATCCTTAAATATCCTTTTATGGTTTGAAAGTTTATTTTGTAGAACTCCATTTTAATTTTTAGGTTTTTTAATTTTATTTAAACAATATTAATATATATATTTTTTTTTAACAAGTATTAGTTAAAAGTTCTGCTAGGTAATTATTTTTACGCATGACAGCTGTTTCGCCTTCTGAAGGCATTATCAAACTGTGTCAAGTTTGTTAATGTGATGCAGTTTGATAATGCTCTCAGAAGGCGAAACAGCTGTCACGCGTAAAAATAATTACCTAGCAGAACTTTTAACTAATTTTTTTTTTTTTTTAATTAACAAAATAATTATAATTATTGTTTGAATATAATTAAAAAACCTAAGAATTAAAATCGTTATCAGCCTTTCCGTCTCTCTAGAACAAACTTTCAAAAAACACAAGGCACTGAAAACTTCTATATTGTGAAAGTGCCCTGATGTAAGCTGCTCAAAATGGTGCTTTTGTGCTTTTGCCTCTCCGTCGACGATGTGTATTTTCGAATATTAATTTTGATATTATTATTCATTTATCTTAAACGTCTTTTTCCTCTATAAGAATATTAATGATTCTGATGTATGAAGGCTCTCGGCTAATACATTTTCGGGTCGAAACATTGTGCCTTTGCAAACAACTCCAACAATTTTCACAGTGCCCCGCGGCGGTACGCGGGCCGAGATTGAAAAGATCTGGAGGCTGTTGACAAGGCAACGCTGTGCAACAAGTATTTAGAGGATGTTATCAAATGAAAGAAAATATTATTCAAATAAATCAAAAAATAACTTTGTATCAGACCACAAATATTATTAAAAAAATATATTAATCAATTTTAAATTTATTTATTTTATATATTTATTTATTCTTGCTAAAATATAAAAACAATACATGGATTTGGTACATGTCTGTCTCACTGGGATAATCCTGTGTCGAGACAGACGTAGCGCAAATAAATTAAATATTATTAAATGTAAATTTTAAAACTGTTAATTCGTGGTGGAATTCCATTTTAATGATTTAATAAAACAAATTTTTAACTTTATTCCACCTTTTTTTATGACTGGACCGGTTTCAGTCTATGACGGCCATCTACTATTGGTGTACTAGTCTGAAGATGGCCGTCATAGACTGAAACCGGTCCAGTCATAAAATAAAAGTGGAATTAAGTTTAAAAATTTGTTTTATGAAATCATTTAAATGTAAATATTAATAAAGATTAAATAAAAATAAATAAAAAGGAAAAAGAAGAAAAGAAATCAAAGATGAAATTGGATGACTATTAGAACAAAGTTGAAGGTTGCATTTTATAGATATTGCTTAGGTTTTGCACAATAATAAAAAGGATTATATATATATATATATATATATATATATATATATATATATATATATATATATATAATTATAAATAAATATTTCTATTTTTTTACTTGAATACCGCACAAAAATTTCAGCTGCACCCAAGCGTCTAGAGCCAGTGAGACTATGGCATCCCTAATTGGGGTATGTTGTAAGGCTGAAGGAAGTGGGGAGGGGAAAGAGATAGAGAAGAGTAAGGTTGGGAAGTACCTGGCTATTCCGATCTCCCCGACTTCTTTTTCCATCCACTTTGGCGTCATATATTCTTTTCACACTCCTTTCTTCGTCCATTTGCTCTGCATGGCCAAGTTATCTAAGCGTCCTTTTCTTGATCTTATTACTTGAGAGACCACATCGGAAATCATTCCCAACGTATAAGCCCATTAAAAAAACACAACTGCCTGAGGTGTGTTAAAGTAGTATTAAAAATAAGGAGAAGGGGATGAAGAAGGTTGCAAAGTACCTGGATATTCAGAGCTGTTCAAAAAACACGGCTAAAGCCATTTCAAGCAACGTTTCGATTCGAATAAATTTGTTGAAGGCAGCTTAAAATATCATTTTCAAATCGTGAACATTTCATCTCTCACCTGCATCCTTTCATTTATTCACTTCAAGCTTATACAGAATTATTTTACACAGACAACAAACAGCCTTGTTATAAAAGCCATGTCAAATTATTATTTTAGTGATGTCGGCTGTAATGAGAAGCGAAGCATGTCGTGCGGCGTACAGCCCTGGGCGCTGTGCGGGCTGTGGCAGGGTTGCCACAACCATTTACATCGCTCGTGCAGTTAATATCAATTACACGGAAAGATTTTCTCATCATGTTGTTGATTTTTGTTCACTTCGTTGGTTAGTTCTCGGTTAAGCTAGGGTTGTCACAACTATTTACACCAGTTATACAGTTTACACCAATTAGACAGAGATATATTTTCATCACATTGTTGATCTTAGTTGGTTAGTTGTTGGTTGTGCTAAGGTCGTCATAATTATTTACACCAATTGTAAAGATCACATCAATTACACAGAGAAATTTCTTCATCGCATTGTTGTCTTTGGATATTTGATTGGTAGTTGTGCTAGGGTTGTCACAACCATTTACATCAGTAATACAGCTTACATCAATTACCCGGAAAGATTTTTATTTCATCTGGTCTTGGTTGGTTAGTTTTTATTTGTGTCAGAATTTTCACAACAATTTACATCAGTTATACAGTTTACATCAATTTCACGAAAATATCTTTCTTTCAAATAGTTTGGTTTGTTAGTTCTCAATTGTACCAGAATTTTTTTGCACTGCACGGATATCTGAAAAATTTTCATACAAAAAATTTAAATTTCGAAAAAAAAATTGTTTTCGGCTACAACAACATCAATAATGACGTTTTTTCAATCTTACCACTCTAGCATACTAAAAACTCACGAGCCGGCACTGGTTATAACCATTTACACCAACTACAAAACTTGCATTAACTACACGGAAAAATATTCTTATCGGAGAGTCTGGCCTGGGTTTTCAACTATTTACACCAATTATACAGTTTACATAAAATACAAGGATTTTTATATGGTCTTAGTTAGTTAGTTTTCGACAAAAACCCTGTGCAGGCAGAGGTGGAACAATTATTTACACAAATGATACAATTATATGAATTACACAAAAACATTCCTATTTTGTTGGTTGTCTCTCTAGGCACTTGGCAGATTTTTAGCAGGATTGTAGAATTTTTGGTTTGCAAAACCATTTACACCAATTAAACAGTTAACAATAATTATACGGAAAGATCTTGACCGGTCGGTAGCTGAGTAGACAAATGCGTCGGATTCCCACCCGGGCGTCGTGCGTTCAATTCCTCTGCTGGCTAAGTCCTCCATCATTGCACAAGCAACATTTTCCGCTTCTTATGATGGCAGTAGGAGTTTTTTAAATATTGTTGTTCGTAACCCGGGATTGTTTGTCTTTCTTTAAAAAATATATTAAATCTTTAAGATAATCTAAGTTAGTTAGATTTCGCTTAAATTATATTTTTTGAATGGATGACAAATAAAATTAAAACATTTCTCATCAATTATTGAGTTATTTTTCAACATTATTACTAACCTTAGTAAGTTAGATATCGCTGTATGCTTTTTGCACGATTTCCAAAACTAATTACACCAACTTCACAGTTAACTCGATTACACGAAAAATCATGTTGCATTAAATAGTTGTATTTATTTGTTGGTTTACGGTTCAAGTACCTTTAAATATATTAAAAATCGGTTCAAAACAACGAAGAAATTTATGAACAGTTAAAATATAAACATTTAAATAGTATCAATAATCAACAACACACATGTGAAACAGAAAAAGTAGGAAAATAAAAAGACAATGGTCACAACCGAGACTCGAACTCGGACCCTCTACTCTATCCGGGAGTAATGCTTCAACCAATTCATCCACTGGTACCATATTAAAAACCGACACTTTTAATCGATCTCATACTCTCATTAAAGATTATTTATATTATTTGTTCAATTTTTCCTTTTGTTTTTTTAGATAGAAATGAAAATCAATTAAAATTTTTGATTTCCAATAAGGTCCCAATAGCTGAATTGGTTGAAGAGTTACTCCCGGATAGAGTAGAGGATCCGAGTTCGTGTCTCGGTTCTGACCATTGTCTTTTTATTTTTTTTCTTTTTCTGTTTCATATTTGTGTTTTAGATTATTGATATTATTTAAATATAAAAAAAGCGTTAATGCCATAAAGTTAAATGAATATTAAAATGGTAACTGCTTTAAAAAATGAGTGAGGCTTCTTTTGTAAACTATTTTAGTGCTGTTGAAATATTCGCTAGTTTTGCGTATTGTTACCTAGGCTATGCAGGTGTGGTATAGTAAAGCTTAGGAATAAAATGATTCTAAAACATGTTATAATGAAACATGTTTCAGGTTGGCGTAATTCTGTTAGGTAGATGTAGCGAGATTATTTGCAGCAAATAATTAATTATTAAAAATGTTAGTTTGTTGGTTATAGCCCTGGGCGCTATGCGTGGCTGTGGCAGGGTTGGCACAACCATTTCCACCAACTACACAGGTTACATCAATAGCGCGAAATGATCAGCCTTTAATATTAAAGATTTGGGTTGGTTAGTTATCGCTTTGGGCGATGTGAAGGGTAATGCCGAGATTGACAAAAATGTTTATGGTAATTTTATAGTTCACATCGTTTACATCATTAAAATGTACAAAGAAAACTCTCTGCAATACTATTTTTTATAAATTCATATTTAATTGCTGTTCCTCAATCATCACTCTACTAATTATAAGTATCATTCTCCACTGTCCAGAATGTGGAGACTGGTTAACTCAAGCCATGGTCTTGAAATTTTTGGTAGCAGTCTAAATGATTTTTGTCATTCTTTACGACTCTACCGAGACTTTAAATCGACCTTGGCTTTGATTTTAATGTCCTTACTTGTGTTTATTTTGCCATATTTTTGTAACGACATCATTTAACATTATGTATGTGCTGTTTTTTCTCTGTTGGTCTTTTTTCCCATTCGTGTTATGTCTTTTTTTTGTAATTGGACAATAGTCCGTTAGTTTATAAAAAAATAAAATATAGAAGTTGCCCGGCTTAGCTCGAGAAGAAAATCGAGATCCTTTTGCAAAATTTGGATTAATTTTGATGTTTTGGGTTAAAGTACGATTTTTTTATAAATTTTACCAGTGGATAATACAGGATTTTATTGGAATTTCAACCACTTGTTTTCATATATCTAACTTATGAGAAAACTTGGATTGAAAAAAAGTAACATCTTCTATGTTTTGAGCTCTGGCGAAGTAAAATTTTCATTTTTTTTTATGTTTGAAGCTTAAAATCTTTGCAACCATTGTGAAATTAATTTCTATCGTGGGCTATGAAGCTTATTTTGAAACATCAGACTAGTAGTCATGGTGTGGGTTGTTATGCCTTTCACTTATTCCATAATAAAAATAATTCTAAAAAGTAATGTTGATATTTGAGCGATGTCTTTTAGTAAGCATGGCGGCCTGCGTAGTCGAGTGGTGAGAAGTTCGACTACGAATACAGTGCTCAACTTTAACTCAACGTATGCAAATAACTTTTATTTATTAAAATGTTTAACAACATATTTAATTATAAATTATATAATATATTCATAGAAAATAAACAAAGGTATATGTGTGGCACGTTCTAGAGTGGTAGATAGTTCTAGTATCGCCCTATTGAAAGATCTCCATTCAGAATTGAAATATTGTCTTAAATGACTTTGGCCCTGTTTGATGACCAAAATTTAATAGCTAGGTACTTCTCCATTTCACTCTTTTTTGTCTCATTTTCTTCAACACTTCCTTCATTTATTACATATCGACGCCGGAAAGGCGAAAAGGCTCAAGCGCCATTTTGGAAGCTTACATCAGAGTACTATAAAGTAATTTGTTTTTACAATAAAATGTCCAAGTCTTCAGTACCTGGTTAGATTTTGAAAAAAAAAGTGAACTCAGGTAACTAGAGGCTTGCACGGATTAATCTAAAGCGAATAAATATAAAAAAACTCCCAAACTTGTGTCGCTTGAGTCAAGCCTTGTCCCAAATGGTAAATATCGGCGTTGGGAAAAACTTCATTGTTTCGTGAAAGCTTCACGAATTGTTAGTTCTTCGAAGTGAACACTTCAATTGAAATCGAACTCGCAAAGAAGAGATTTGAATTTTTCCGCTTATTTGTTCAGTTCTTTTTGGAACCGGTTCCTCGCCGAAAAAGCACGTGCTAGCCGGTAGAGATTTGAGAACGAAAAGAGCTGGAACTGGTTCCTTGCCTACAATTGATGTATTTTTTTAATTAAATGAAGTTAATCAAATTAATGAAGGCTAGAATGAACTACCAACTTCTATTGAAGTATTTGTTCAATGAAATGAAGTTAATGAAATGAATGAAGACTAAAATGAACTACCACCTTCACTTGAAATATTTGTTCAATGAAATGAAGTAATTGAAATTAATGAACGCTCAAATGAACTACCGACTTCAATTGAAGTATTTGTTCAATGAACAATGAATGAAGCAGGAACTGTTGCCAAAAGAAGTAGTTCTTTGAAGTAGTTCTTTGAAGTAGTTCTTTCAAAGCAGTCACAACGCTAGTAAATATACTTTAGATGGCTGTAGGGCCATACAAGTCTTCAGAATCAAACGAGAGTCAGCGTTTTCGATGCAGAAAACAAAACTGATCAAAACTGCATATTAAACTCTTTTTTTAACAAAGTGTCGCTTAAGCCCTTCAGACGCCATATTCTTAATGCCTCCAGACGGCTGGGAGCAGTTAGAGGCTGTAGAATTGGTAGAAAAATGATATTAATGATTTTTAATAATACTAAAATCATTGAAATGAAGTTCCACTACGAGTTCAAAATTAGAAATAATCAAATAGTATTATTCACGTTTAAAAAAATGTTACATTCAATCAAAAACAATTCTGAATCATTCGGCAAATTTATAGAAAATTTGCTCGTGTTTAAAATAAAAAAAAATTATTTTGCGAGACATTTTGTTTTGGTTAACTTTCTGCGTAAAACAATTTTCGAAAGAACGCTTTGGCCCGGGGCTTTTTTAGGAATGGCGAACGCTTGGTGAAACTTTTCAAAGAAAGACATTCAAAGGAAATGTTATCTCGTTTGAGTGAAATAACATTTGAGAATAATCTATTCTTCCCAGAAACGAAATACAATCCCCGAAAGAAAAATTACAATAAATATAAGATTACAAACGGATTCTTGTCGAGTGGCTAAGTTCTTTGAGTCTCGACTACGAAGCCAGAGGACGTGGTCTCAAATCCCGGCGTTTGCAAATAAGCTGCATAAAATGAATATGTTTTATATTTTCGTAGAAAAAAATCACTTTGCGGTTTGACTGACTAACTAACTAACTAACCATCACGCCGTTTCCCTCCGCGTGGGAAGGCAGAGAGGACGTACCGCCAACTTAACAACTCTGTATTGGCACACACTTCTTGCTTCATTCACATTCACATTCATACATCGTCTCATGCATAATTTTCTGTTGTTCTGACTCTTCACATGACCCGAAACAAGTATTTGATTTACTTGATCGTGCCATGTCTTCCTCGGGCGTCCTCGACTTTTTCTTTCATTTACTTCCGCATTTTATATTCTTTTCACACTCCTTTCTTCGTTCATTCGCTCTACATGCCCAAGCTATCTAAGCCTCCCTTCCTTAAACCTATTCATTACACATCAGCCCTGCATTCCTTCTGGATTTCCACATTTTTAACACGGTTTAACATGGTTTTACCGCACCAACGTCTCAGGAATCTCATTTCCACAAAGAAAAATCCAAAATTCCTAGCTAAAAAATAATTAGTTTTACTCTATGAACTACGAACTATGAACTACGAACTGCGATTGAAGTGTGAACTGTCTAAAAATAAAATAGTTTATCTTTGTAGTCTTCACATTTATTTGTAACTTCGATTGAAGTATTTGCTCACTCAAAAATGTGTGAACTGCAACAAAATGAAGTAGTTCTTTGTAATAGTTCGCACAGACCGGTCACAACGCTTTTGTGGACAAAACTTAGAGTATACTAGAGGTAGCCCAAGCCAAGGCACTGAAGTCAGTTTTGGACTTGTTTTTAATGATTTTAACATGACTCGGCGCAAATTGGGCGTGGCTAAGACTAAGGCTACGGTATTTATACATCCATTCAAATCACATATCGACATAATGTTTTTGTGTATTCGTATAGTCACTTTTTCACAGTATTTTTATCAACAAAAATATAGCATCTAACCTAAAAAACCGTTTAGTTGTGTCAAGTTTAGTGGCATAATAAAAAATGTGGGCGGAGTCCCGCCGTTAACCAGCGAAGATAGCCAGCTTAAGATCATCGCGACAGTATATAGAAGCGGTCCGAGAAAATTGTCGTCTCTTTCTCTCTCATGGTGCACGATGTAAAAACTCGGAAAAAGTGATTTATTACAATTTCGGTTGGGGTGGGTAAAACAAATTAGCTATCCCTCCATATATTGTTACTTCAAGGGACAAAACGTTACATTGTAATGTAATTTTGACACGTATTATTTGAAGGTTGGTATTTTCTAAAAAGCATATGGATTTGTCAATGGTGGCGCCAACTCTATTTCATCCAACCAACTTATTGAGTGATTGATTGACTCATAACACTAATAATTGAACTCGAAATAACCGATTGCTTGTCTGGTTGCAGCCAATTCCAAACCCTTGACGTTTGACGAGGTATACAACCAGTCGTCCCCCACCAACTGCACCGTCTACTGCGGCGGACTCACCAACGGCCTGAGCGAGGATCTCATGCAGAAGACCTTTCAGCCCTTTGGGACCATCCAAGAGATCAGGGTGTTCAAGGATAAGGGCTATGCCTTCGTCAGGTAAAAATATTTCAGTCTCCTCATGTTCTTCCTTTGTCTTTTTTGGGTTGGGTCCCATTCTTGGAAGAAGAATATATACTGGCAGACAAAAACCCGCTCTCGCGTGGTTTAGTCACGACACACACATCAAAAGGAACAAAGTGAGTAAATCGTGAAGGACTGCAATCGGAAGAAAATTTCAAACTTTTGTATGTGTGAGCAATTTTTCCATCGAACGAGGCAGAAGACCGTTTACGGTATTAATACTATAAGAATATATTAATATGGATTTGTCTATTATATGTTATTAGTATGAATACTAGAACGCCCCACTGTTGAATTTGGCAGCCACCTCTGGTCTGGAGCCCCTAAATACCTGAAAAAAACCCTTGACTCTGTGCAGAAACGGGCGGCCCGTTTGATAGATTCTCCTATCTTAACAAATGGATTGAATACTTTGGAGCACAGATGTCAGGTGGGAATGCTGTCCTTGTTCTACAGGTATTTCAATGGAAGCTGCTCCGAGGAACTTACGTCATTGATCTCTTCGGCACCGGTGCATAGTCGGGAAACTCGCCAAACGCACGCCCAACATTTGTACACGGTTGACATTCAATACATGAGGACGGGTCGCTTTTACGACTCGTTCTTATGTTCAACAGCTCGGCTATGGAATGATTTGCCGGCCTTTGTGTTTCCTCCCTCCTTCAACATGGGCCTCTTCAAGACCCAAGTTCACTCCTTCCTTTCCTTAAACAACCCTCCACACAGCATTCCCAAAGATGACATAGGCCCTGAGGGAAATTGTTTTCCTCAAAGCCTCCTGTGTGGAGTTATTGTAAAAAAAAAATATATATATAAATGGAGAGAGAGCTGTATATTTTTACACAACCAATACAAATTTCTCCGGGTTTTCGCGTCGTATACCATGAGAGACGACCTGCATGGTCGAGTGGTAAGACGCTCGACCACGAATCCAGAGGTCGCGTGTTCGAACCCGGCGTGCCCAAATAAATTTTATTAAATTAAAATGTGTCAAAACACATTTAATTGATATCTAATAAAATATAATGCATTTGCGGCACGTTCCGGATTGGTAGATACTCTAAGTATGAAATATCCTGGTGAAGGACCATTATTAAGAATTGAAACTTAGCTTGAAATGGCTTTATCCATGTTTGTTTACCAGATCTAAATAGCTAGGTACTTCCCAACCTTCCCCTTCTTCATCTCCTTTCCATCCCTACTACTTTCAGCCTCGAAAAAACCGCTATTGGGGATGCCATAGTCTCAACGGCTCCAGACGGTTGGGAGCAGTTGATACTTTTGTGCGGTATTCACGTAAAAATAGAGACTAAAAGAAAAAAGTCGTCAAATAATATTGCAGCACTTTTAAGTATTTAAGGATGTTATCCGTCCGCGCTAAATTCACATCATCGAGTCGCATAATCTACCTCAACAGATTTTGAGGGTATTTCCTATATTTGTGTTGATTAAAATGCTTTCAGTGGTTATACAAATAAATCAAACATGATGGTGATATGTGCTATGCGTGACTGTTCAAATAAGACCGAAGAAAGATTATAAAACATCAATTTTTTAGAGGTATTTCAACAGTTTTAAATATTTTTAACTGAACTTTAGAATTTTCACATTTTTGACGATATAAAGACATAAAATCAACAAAAAGCTTCCATCATTATTTAGGCAAACCTTCTGTTATTAGTGTTTGTGTGATATTTTGACTTTATAAAGCATTTTAATGGTGTATTCATATTGTTTCGTTTAATGTGTTTATTAAAAATGTCCGAATTCCATGTGGGTGGTTATCAATCAATATTAAGCTATCCAACATCCTTTAACATATATTTGTCTCTTTCTATCGAGTTAGTATAAAATTAACCGTCCTGACCATGTTCCTCTCCAAGTCCTCTAAGGTTCCATTACGTTAAACCACCAGACTGATTATGCAAACTCATTAAAATACCAGCCTTTCATTGTACAACATCTCTAGTTGCTTTATCTGAAATTTCACTCATTTCTAAATAAGATTTTATTATTTTTACTAGCAACCAAATTCATAATGGCACGATACACAATTTCATCGAAGAATCATTCAACCACCCTACAATAAATGTATTTTTTTATTCAATTTCTGTGGTGAAATTTAAAATTCATATTTGCTAAATACATAATAATGAATTTTTTAGCCTATCAAAAAACTAAGATATTAAAATTTTCATTTCAATAAAATTAGAAAATATAAATTATTAGCTGAAAATCGATACGGCTTTTATGATTGACTGGTAGAAGAGCTGAATTCAAATTCTCGAAAGACTCTTCTAATTTGTTCAAAGTTTTCATACATTTTAAAAACAAAGGGTACTTTGGGCGTGTCGGTGTGCCCAAGTATAGGACATTTTTTAATATTATTTCTGGCGAAATTGATCCGAGCGGTAGGGTACTCTCAGTATCACCCTGGCGAAAGCCCGCCATTTAGAATAAAAAAGTTGATTAAAACAGCTGAATACGAATATACTCGTCTAATAGCTAATATTGAATCCGTACAACATCGCTTCTTTCGCGGTATTGCATGGAGATTAGGGCGAGAAAGGGGCCATTATTTATATGATGAAATCAAACAATTATTGAAAATGCCTTCATTAGAAAAGCGTAGGAAAGACTTTGATTTATTTTCATTTACAAAATATTAATTGTTTTATTGACTCACCTTCTCTGTTGCAACTTATCCAGTTCAACATTCCTTGCCGTAGACTCAGAAACAATGAGTTGCTGTTCCTCAATCATCACAATACTGACTATGGGTATAATTCTCCACTGTCCAGAATATCACGACTTGCTAACTCAAGCCATGGTCTTGATATTTTTGGTAGCAGTCTAAATGATTTTTGTCATTCTTTACGACTCTACCAAAACTTTGACTAGACCACGGCATGAATGCTCTCTTTTATGTTTATTTTGTCCTATTTTTGTCATAGCTTCATTTATAATTACGTATGTGCTATTTCTTCTCTGTTGTTCTTTTTTCCATTTCGTGTTTCATATGTATTTTCTGTAATTGGACTTTAATCCGTTAATTTAGAAATAAACAAAGAGACGCGGGTGACAAAAAACATGATTACCTACCTAAAAGTGATGCAAAAATATGTGGCAACTCGTCTTGTCTCTTTCTCTCACAGTTTACGACTTAAAAAAAGTGATTTATCGTTAATTAGTATAAGTTGGGTAAAAACATTTATCTCTCTCTCCATATACATGGCCTGTTTAAAAGAAAATGTGAATTTCGAATTTTCGCGGGCTGTGTAAATTCGATTATCGATTTTTTTTGTTATGTTGGTACACATATGTTAGCATTATCAGCCATTTTGGATTAGCGGTTTGTTTTTGACAACTGGACAGGTTAGTCACGTTTTTGTGTGTTCTTCGATTTTTTAAAAGATCAAAGAATATGTATCAAATTTTGCGTTAAATATGAAATAAAGTGCTCCAACGCACTTAAAATGTTGACTGTGGCATTTGGCGAGTTTACTTTGTCTCAAAAAAGTGTTTATAAGAGGTGCAAGCGCTTTACAGAAGGCCGAGAAGATTTTAATGACGATGAGCGTCTTGGAGTTGTGGAAAAACATATCATGGATTTTATCATTTGATCCATTTTTTCAAAAGTAAGAAATCAAAGAACACACAAAAACGTGACTAACCTTTCCAGTTGTCAAAAACAAACCACTAATCCAAAATGGCTGATAATGCTAACACATGTGTACCAACATAACAAAAAAAACGATAATCGAATGTACACAGCCCGCAAAATTTACCTTTTCTTTTGTACAGGCCTAGTAAACTCGTATTCTTGCTCTAAGGGAATATATAATATATAAAAAGGGTATTTTATTGTTTCTTTGTTAACATTTTCTCCGCGTGTAAAGTCAGTCCGCTTGTTTAATTATTAATGTTTCACTGCTCTGGAAAACGGAGCCTTAACAAATACTCAGCCGGAGTTTGAAAGCCGCGTGCCACAGAAGAGTTCAAAGAATTTATCGTTTGAATAAAATATGAAAACGAAACAACACATTTTAGAAGATTATTTTTGTACGTTTTTTCTACTTTCGTTGTGATTTTATCATTTTAACAATTTTCTTGTGAGGATAAAAAAAATAATTAAATTTGTCTTATATTCGGAAGGCTTACAATATAAATCTAGGTTTTTGACGGCCTCCGTGGTCGAGTGGTAAAACGCTCATATACATATTTTATTTTATTAATATGTGTCGTAAAGAGTGGTAGATACTCTAGGTATCGCCCTGGTGAAAGATTACCATCCGGAATAGAAACGTTGCTTGAAATGGCTTTAGCTGAATAACTAGGTACTTCTCAACCTTCATCTTACCCATATCCTTCCCCTCCCCTCTATCTTCAACCTCAAAAACACCCTTATTGGGAATGCCATAGTCTCATTGGCCTTGCATTGCCAAATTGAACTTGCATTTTTCATTAATGTTAACCCATAGATATACCACTCTGGTAAGCCGCAGATGGAAAACACAATAAAGCTGGATTCACACCAATGTCCGGATCCGCTCAATGACGATATTGTTCCGCAAGAGAGCTTATTGATATGGTATGAATATCAATCAAGGAGTATGTGCCAAGACAAAGTTGTGTGGCAGTATATCCTGTTGCCTACCCTTGTGATATTTAACTACTTATTTAGTTAAATAATTATGTTGATGTGTAAAAATACTTACATCGCAGATTTTTTTTTTAAACCATTTTTTTATCACTAAATAATATTTTTATTAATTATTAATTATTAAAAATATTATTTAGTGATAAAAAAAATGGTTAAAACAAAAATTCTGCGATGTAAGTATTTTTACACTTCAAAATAATTATTTAACTAAGTAGTTAAATATCACAAGGGTGGGCAGAAGGATATACTGCCACACAACTTTGTCTTGGCACATACTCATACCATATCAATAAGCTCTCATGCGGAACAATATCGTCACTGAGCGGATCCGGACGTTGGTGTGAATCTACCATAAGGCAGCCACTCGCATTTACAATGACCATTAACAAAGCACAGCGACAACCGCTACAAGTGTGTGGACTATATTTGGGAAATCGGTGCTTCTCACATGGATAGGTGTATGTGGCCTGCTCACGCGTTAGAAAACCAAAAAACAATTCTTTATTCGAAAGCGCTTCTTCCTTTGAGTGTCATTGCAAAGCATGCTGGGTACTCGCTAGTGAATAAACAAATAATCATTAACATTAAACGTATAAAAATTGTATTTCCAGGTTCTCGACCAAAGAAAGCGCCACTCACGCCATTGTGGCCGTTCACAACGCCGAGATCAACGGGCAAGCGGTAAAGTGCTCTTGGGGCAAGGAATCTGGTGACCCCAACAACGCGCAAGTCCAAGGACAGGTACGTTCCTGATTTTATTTTTTCAATTAAGTTAGTTGAAGTTTTCCGGTTTTTTCAATAAAGTTCACGCTTAATTCTCAAGGGAATCTCAATTTTTTTAAATTCAAAGTACTGACCATCGGATTCTATACATTTTGCCCATCTTTGAGGCAAATCATGGATACCATTCCAAAAAAAAAATTCTCTTTCGAGGCAAACCATTCAACGAGCCATTTTTCGACTTTTTCAAAATTGGCAAAGCGCTGCTCTGCGAGTGAGTGTCCCATCGATGCGAAAAGGCAATAGTCGGACGGAGCAAGGTCTGGAGAGTACGGCGGGTGCGATAATATTTCCCAATTCAATACTTTGAGAGTGTTCTTCACTACTTTAGCTGTATGAGGCGTTGAGTTGTCATGTTGTTGGATTTCGATTTGTCTCTCGTTCATTTGGTGTGGTACCCATTTTCCATACTTTTGGATCTTTCCCATGGCTTTTAAGCATTGGCAAATCGCTCCTCGGGTCACACTAATGTTTGGGCCAATTGTTGTTGCGATTGGGTTGGGTCTTCATCCAATAACGCCTGCAATTCCTCGTCTTCGAACTTTCTCCTGCACCAGGATGTTCATTGTCTGTTAAATCAAAATCTCCACTTTTAAATTGACGAAACTATGTCTCACATGTTCTAATCACTGGAGCATGTTCACCATAAGTTTCTACCAGCAACTTGACATATTCACTGAGGTAAACAACTATGACACTATTATTTTGGCAGAATGTGACTTGTGTATTTTTGAAGGTTAATGTCCATAGAAAAATATGACATAGAAGCCAAATCATAGAAATGTATACATATCTCTAGCGACATCTATGAGTAAAACCGGCAAACTTCAACTAACACTCTGGTATATAAATATGTATATGACATAAAATAATAGTGACATACAAATAACACAGAGTAAATGATTAGCACCCAAAAACATAAGTAAGTTTATCGGAATATTATAACGCAATAAGTTAACACTAGTATTTTTGAAATAGGTATGCTATTATAGCCTTCTTGTAACTAGATTCAGTGCAGTTGAATATATCTACTATTTCAGCGAAAGAATTCCCCACTGTATGCAATCTAGGCACAAGCGAGTATCTAAATGACTCAGTCCTGATGTAATTGTTACATTTAAAAATAATTTTAGATCGAGTGGTTCTGTTAGGTACATGGAAGGTAGTTAAGCTAAGTAAATCAGGGCTGTCTATAATACCATTAACAATTTTAAAAATAAAAGTCAAGTCGGAAACAAGCCTCCTGTCTGAGAGTGTTAATAATTTTAATTCATTCATTAAATAATTATAATTTATGGTTTCAATAGGTAGGCCGAGTTTGTAGTTAATGTATCTTAGAAATTTATGTTGCAATTTTTCAATGGAATCAGAGTGGATTTTAAAGTGAGGGGACCAGACAGAAGAATTATATTCGACTAGACTTCGAATTAATGAAGAGTACAGGATTTATACAGCATTTCGAAGAATAGAGCCTAGCAATTTTAAGCCTTTACTTGTTATTATATTGATGTGTGAGAGAAAAAAATAATTTAGAATCGAAAGTAATGCCGGGGTCATTAATTTCGTTGACGTTTGAAATGTGTTTTTTAGCCTGCGGCGCATAAAGCAGTATGAATTCCTTATGTCTTGGTTCTTTTTGGATGTTTTATTTTTGCAACTGACTGCTGATCAATTTTTTAATGATTTATTAAAAATAAGGTAAATTAAATATTAACTTTGCATAAGACCACAGATTAAATTAATTTATTTTACGACCGACCGCTTTGCTTAGCTAAGCATAATTTTCAGCAGCTGGTATTTTCCATTTATCCACGAGACAGTTTAATAAATGCATACGGGACATAATCAAATAACACGGTTAATTATTACCTCCCTACCACTGCTGTGCGTTACAGATCTAAGATATGTTCATTATTTTTCTATATTTTCATTTATACACAGTATGTTGTGTTTTTTTGTTTTTGTTTATATTAATCATCTTGGGATACATTCTATGATGTATTATTTACTATACAGTTTTATTCAACTTCATACATACGAGGCCTGTTCAAAAAAAAAGGTGAATTGAATTTTCGCGGGCTGTATACATTAGATTATCATTTTTTTTGTTTTGTTATGTTGGTACACATATGTTTATCATATGTTAGCATTATCAGCCATTTTGGATTAGTGGTTTGTTTTTGACAACTGGAAAGGTTAGTCACGTTTTTGTGTGTTCTTCGATTTATTACTTTTGAAAAAAGAATGGATCAAAGAATATGTATTAAATTTTGCGTTAAAAATGAAGTAAAGTTCTCCAACGCACTTAAAATGTTGACTGTGGCATTCGGCCAGTCTACTTTGTCTCAAAAAAGTGTTTATAAGTGGTACAAGCGCTTTACAGATAGCCGAGAAGATGTTAATGGCGATGAGCGTCCTGGAGTTGTGGAAAAACAAATCATGGGTTTTAGAACACACAAAAACGTGACTAACCTTTCCAGTTGTCAAAAACAAACCACTAATTTAAAATGGCTGATAATGCTAACATATGATAAACATATGTGTACCAACATAACAAAAAAAACGATAATCGAATAAAAACAGCCCGTGAAAATTTAAAATTCACATTTTCTTTTGAACAGGCCATGTAGATATCATTTTTATTTGTTTATAATTCTGAAATTATTATTTTCATTTTGAATATTTTATCCTCCATTTTAGTTTAAAAAAAAACATTTTTGGCGGAAACTTCACTGGTTAATGCAACATAGTAATCACTTTATTTATAAAATTTTTACAAGTGTAAAATAAAAAAATAAATCATCAGGGTACAAAATTTAATAAAAGGACCGGTGATCATATTCTTCACAAAATGGTCACGGCAACAGATTGAATATTTATTGAGGACTAGAAACAAAGAAAGCCAACAAAATGAATAGTCATATCAATAGTTAAATTTGTCCAGTATATTTCCTGTAGACTCATAAAATTTCTCATTTCTTATTCTTTTTTCACCTTCCCAGTTGACGTTTTACATCTATGGTTTTTGTATTATCTGTCTTTTTCTCTCTGTTCCTTTGTAATAATTTAAAATTTTATTCTAATATTTTCTCACTGTTCTCTAATTTTATTCTATACTGCGTTCTCCCTCTTTATGTTCCAGTATATATAACCACAAACTATGCGTTTTTTGTCTTGTTTTATTTTGTACCCTGATTATGTTTTAACTAAACGAAACCGGTCGGTCAAAATCTATGGTCTTATACTGAGTTTTTGTTTTTTTTTCATTTACGTTTTTTCTGCCTTAATTGTTTCAATTTTTGAGCTTTTACCCCTGTTGTTTCAGGCTCTTGGCAGCGCCGCCTACGGCGCATTCAGCCCCCTGTACGGCAACCAGGTGGGCTACTGGTTCCCCGGGGCTGCGGCCACGCCCTACCAGCTGCCCCCGCCCACGCCGGGCTTCCCGCTGGCCCCCATCCAAGGGGTGCAGGGCTACTCCTACCAAGGACAGTATGCGGGGTACCAGTTTATGGGGTAAGCGACTAGGTGGATTTCTTGTCCGAAACCTAAAGTGAAATTCTTGACAATTGACTGATTTATATAGCGCCGTTTTCGTGAGAGAAATATCACTTGAAGGAGGCTTTAGAGTGTAATTAACATTACATAAAAATTAAGACCTATTATTAACTTATGCATAAAACAGAATCCTGAGACGAATGTGCAATAAAACCGTGTATGACCCTTTTAAAAATGTGGATATCCCAAAAGAATGGAGAGTTGATATAAGCGCAATGAAAAAGATCAAGAAAAGGATGCTTAGATGGTTTGGGCATGTTCAGCGAATGAATGAAGAAAGGAGTGTGAAAATAATACACGATCCGAAAGTTAATAGAAGAAAAAGTCGAGGACGCCTGAGAAAGACATGGCACGGTCAAGTTAATTACATACTTCAATCGAGTCAGGTGAAGAGTTAGAATAGTGAAAGACCACCATTTAAAATACCGCAAATAAGGGCTAAATGCCTTTTTTACTTCTTACAAAAGAATCCATGAAAACAATTAATAATAATAATTATTTGGGTGATTTCATAGCGCCGTTTTCGTGACAAAATATCACCCAAAGGGTGCTTTACAGCATAATTAACATAATATTAAAACTAAACTTTATATTAACTTATGCCTAATACTTATAACTAGTGACTTACAACTAACATATTTACATTGAACACATATACTCGTATACAATGGTTGCTGCCCGTGCTGTCGGACCTAGGGTAGAAAAAATATAAAGTAGGCAATAGTAAACCATGTACGAGTATATAAACTATGTATAGCACTCGGACTGAGTGATCAAAACTCTAGTGAAGCAAATTGACGTTATTGTGGGTGTGATATTTTAACAAAGGTGTGTCTTTAGTTTCGCTCTGAACTCAGTTGAGCTGTCGATCTTTCACAAATGTGAAGGGAGGTTCATTCCAAGCTTTGGGTCATGCTACGGCAAAAGCTCGCTCTCCGTAACTAGTGTTTGGGATTGCGTTTGGGTACTGTGAGTCTATCTATGGCCGTTGAAGGTGCTGATCGAAGAGTTACTTGCCCCGTATTTGTATCGCTTGGAATGCACAGTTCCGACAAGTAAGGCGACATCATATCATGTTTCGCCTTAAAAATCATCCAGCATAGCTTGGATTGGATCCGTTCAGGACATTTAAGCCAACGAAGGTTCTTAGGATGTTGCGATGTATGGGAATATTTGGAGATGCCAGTTATCAGCATTGCTGCATCATTGAAAACTGACTGAAGTCTGTCAGTGTATATTTTGGGGAGACTTGAATGTATATCGTTGCATTGGTAGGTAAGGCGCTCGACTACAAATCCAGAGGTCCTGGGTTCAGGCCTGCGCAAATTATTTTATTTGATCAATATGTGTCACAATATACTTGATTTATATATAATAATATGTAGTATATTTGCGGCACGTTCCAGAGTGGTAGATTCTCTGAGTAACGCCCTGGTGAAAAGAATGCCATTCAGAATTGAAACGTAGTTCAAAATGGCTTTGGTCGTGTTCGGTGACCAGATTTGAATATTAAACTTTAACTGTAATTTAGAAAGAAAGACGAAAATTCAACAAATATCATAAAACTTGAATCAATATATATATATTATATTACGAAATTCATAAAACTTGAATCTATTTTAAAATATATATATTTATTTATAGTGACTATTTTAAAAGTAATTTCATCCTTCGATTCACTGTCTTAAATGCAATTTTGTATTAACCTTCCCCCTACTGCGCTAAATAATTGTTCGCGTTCCGGTGGTGTGTAATCATTACACAAGTAAAAAATAACGATTTAAAATCAGGAAAAAAATAAGAACATTCATAGCCAATCGCTTAAAATAATTCATAATTGATGTCAAAAGTGATAATGATTGAAATTTAAAAGCTGAAAACATGAAAAAACCATCGGCTAACGCTCACAAAACGGGCAATAGGATGCCCGAAAGCTACTGCCAATATCTGTGTATCTAGAAAGAAAAAGCACAACTGCGAACTGAGATTCCATTTCTCTGGTTCCCAAATAGCGAAGTCAAGTAAGGGTGAGATGTGAATAGCGTTGTATCTCCCAGCACACTCTTTGCGTATCTTCGCATCCGCATAGCGGTTTTTTAGAATGAATATGCCTACGTCACACACTAGCAAACGTTTGATTGTATTGGTGAATTTGTTCCCGATTTTCACAAAATATCTCGTATATGCCCGATAAGTGCTAATTAATTTGAACGCTATTTTTTAATTCAATGCGTTAATGTACTATGGAGGAAAACCTCTAATCTGAAGCTAGTATTTATGATGGTTAAAGAGATATCAACGTTATTATAAGCAATGTGTAGTCGTTACACATCATAGTTAAGGTTAACATATTCGCAAAAAAACCATTGCTTATGATAGTGCTTTATGTTTCCTTGTATTCCGTTCCAGGATGGGCGGCTGGAACGGTATGCCTAGCGCGCAGGCCCCGCCCCAGCTGCCACCCGCCCTCCCACAGCCGCCCGGCATGGTGGCCTACCCGGTGCAACAGTTTCAGGTGAGCGACAGCGGAGGACTAGCGTATTAATTGGCCGATCGCGATTGGTCACTGCTGATTTGAGGCCAAATGATCTCTGGGTATTACAACTCATCAGTTTGTCTGTATCAAATATAAAAAAAATTATCGATGTGTCAAAGTCATGAGATGAAACTATATATTGTTAACACCACTGAAATTAAATGCGATGGCCTGAACATGCTGATACCACCGAATTCAAGAGCAATGACCTAGTTGCTGACGCAACGAAAATACGCTTCTTATAAAATCAGTCTATAAAATCAGTCACCAAACAGACGTGTTGTCATTTTCGTGCTTATCGGAACGCTGAGGTGGTTTCCAGTGGCTGCTGCAGTTTAGCAAACTCCACATATCAATATGATGTGCGTTCCAGCTTGGTAATAATATAGATAGCTATGTCACATATACTTTGATTTTGAAAAGTAGGTATATCATTGAAAAATTATTTTTATCCCGTGAAAGAATGTGTGGGGATCAATGTAATACATCCATAACAAGCGTCACAGAAGACTATTAACACCACTGAAGTTAAGTGGAATGGTCCAAACATGCTGAAACCACCAAATTTAAAAGCAATGACCTAGTTGCTGACGCAACGACAATACGCTTTCAATAATATCAGTCCGTGAACACAATTTTCACCTAACGTGTGGTTATTTTCGTGCTAATTGAAATGCTGAGGCGGTCGCCAGCGGCTGCTGCAGATTTAACAAGTTTTGCACTTCAATTTAATGCACACATCAGCTTGGCAGTGAGTCACAATACCCCGAGAAACGGTTAAAAGGTAAACCAGAAGGAAGAAAAAGTGATCTTTGTTTTAAAAGGAGCAAAGTAGCGATGTTTTTTTCTTTTACTACTGATGAAAGTAGCTAATAAGTACCAGTCGAAGTAAAAGAACTGGAACTGGTTCCTCGCCCAAATAAATACAAAAAGTATTTGTTCAATCAAAAATGAATGAAATTCGAACTGCCACAAAATGAAGCAGTTCACACGGAGCAGTCACAACGCTAAAATGAACATATGGGCGGAACTTCCAACTTCGATTGAAGTATTTGTTCAATGAACAATGAAGGAAGTGGGAACTGCCGCAAAAAGTAGTTCTTTAAGCTGGATTCACACCAACGTCCGGATCCACTCAGTGACGATATTGTTCCGCAAGAGAGCTTATTGATATGGTATGAATATCAATCAAGGAGTAAGTGCCAAGATAAAGTTGTGTGGCAGTATGTCCTTCTGCCCACCCTTGTGATATTCAACAACTTAGTTAGTTAAATAATTATTTTGATGTGTAAAAATACTTACATCGTAGATTTTTTTTTATTAAACCATTTTTTAATTTTTAAAAATATTATTTAGTGATAAAAAATGGTTTTAAATAATAAAAAAATCTGCAATGTACGAATTTTTACACATCAAAATAATTATCTAACTAACTAAGTAGTTAAATATCACAAGGGTGGGCAGAAGGATATACTGCCACACAACTTTGTCTTGGCACATACTCCTTGATTGATATTCATACCATATCAATAAGCTCTCATGCGGAACAATATCATCACTGAGCGGATCCGGACGTTGGTGTGAATCCAGCATTAAAGTAGTTCTTACGAGCGTTTAGAACGCTAGATTCCAGCATCAAAATCACGATGGGTTTTGCCAAAAGCCGACAGTGGAAAGGCCAATCAATTCATTCAAGCTGTGTATAAAAATATGTTTCATCTTGTTTCTATCGCAAAGTGAAATATTTTTTAAATATTTGTTACAATCATCCGAATATCATTAAAAAGTGCATCTTAAATAAAATATCTACAAACCAGATATTCGAAAAAAACATTTATTCTTTTTCATATGGCCTCAATTATGCAGTGACGTACAGGTGGCGCAATTATAGCTCAAACAGCATAATATTAGGACTGTGTGTATTGGTGAATATGTATCAATTTAGAGCAGAGAACAAACGTCACTGAAAAGTAGCACTTTGTCCGGCTACAAGTGCGAATAAGACAACAAGTTAATATGATTATCTATTTGAAAAGTCTTACCAGAATTCTGTTTTTTTTTAAGTATAGTAACACGTGTCAAACATGTTGTATGCAAGCAACGCATCAGTATGGGTATTGTGCTCGAGTGAGTTCTAGTTGTGATACCTGTACTGCCTGTCACCAATCCAAAAAGTGAATCATGTCAATCTATTATTTTTGATATGGGGAGACGAGTTTATAGTTGTTTTTAATCAACAATCACTGTGATTGAAATTTTCGAGATTTTAAATTATAAAACAATGAATTCGTAAAACATAATAAAAATAGTAAAAAAACGTCTTAAAATTACATATATATTATTAAACTAAATTTAAAATATAAAAAGCGTTATTTCTTATTTTCATAAAAAAATCATCCATTGGAAAACATTTCGGACATTCCTCAAACAGCAATCCAAGGTACAAGGCATACGCAAATTCCGCAATTTTCCAAATAATAGACAAACATTTTGAAATGCTTAAAAATGCTCTGGTCATCTGATGGTCTGGCTATTGCTTTAGTCATAAACAGACTGATACTCCCTTCTCAGAAAAAAAATCTAAAAATCATGTTATAAGGCGCCTCAAAAATTTTATTTCTGGTCGAAGTTTATAATAATTATATTATTTGTCTATTGTTTGGAAACTTTCAGAAAAAGCTTGCTGATGTGATAATTTTTTTTCAAAATTCTTTGGTCTATAATTTTTTTTTATTCGAAATTTTTATTCGTTTTCTAAGCCGAAGTTAAATATGTATCACAACACGTCGGCAAATACACCAATTTATTTTAAATAGATGGGAAAGTTTTGTTTCAGTTTATTATATTTTATCTATCCTTTTCTGTATCCTATTTACTAGCAAAATTTTGTAGATAAAACAGCGTTTTACTCTTTGGTTGATGCATGAGTTTATAGAGGTTTGAAATAAAATTAAAATCAAAGTCTATTTACCAATTGAGGTATACATATTAATTAATAATATTATGGCCAGCATTTATAACGTTTAACACTTAAAATTCTAGCAGGTTTTCGACAGCAAACCTTAACACGTTCATTGCTGATACCGCGTGTCAACATGTAACCGGTATACGCACAATGCGCCACGCACGTTGTGCCGTCTCTTCTCTCCGAACCGATCTAAAACGGACGCAGCCATGCGGTTTTGAGTAATTCTACAGGACACAGGGAAACCCGTCACTGTTCGTCAGTTTAAATTGATTCTTCATTCATATGGCATTAATTGTACAGATTTTAGCTGGCAACGAACACGCAAAGGCCAATTATAGTCGTGAGGGCCATCAGCGTTGACCGTGCACATGTGAATGAACCACGTTTCATACTGTTTTAGTCTCCCGCCGACAACCGCGAGGTGCAATCAAGTGGTAAAATAAACCTGAACACGGTCAAAGTTTGTGCGGATTATTTGAAGAATTATCTATTTAAACCGCAAAAGGTGCGATGCCAACCTCCTTCAATACACAAATTCTTGAATCTGTGTTTGTATAAGCTCATTTAGGTAATCTCGCTAGCACCTTTCCTCAAAAAATTGGTCATTTCAAAGTCCCTTATCAATATTACGACTCATGGCACCCGCACTGACAGTGCGTCCAATCTGCTGCACTGTGCATGTTATGATCAAACAGAATGGATGGTTTACGTTTTAACGAAACGATCCATAAGGTCCAATAGTTTTATGTCTGCAATTGAAAAATGCATAAGCAATCTTATTGTTTGATAGAAAGAATAGGACACGCAGTAAAAATATGAAAACCCGGTGATGTAACATCAGAAGCACAATGAATGTGAAACGACATTCTGGCCAAGTGCCAGAAACCGGCTTTTGTAATGTGAATAAATGAAATCAGTACACGTTATGGTCTAAGAGGCTTTTTATGCCTCGAATTCCTGATATAATTCAATCCAAATGGCATATTTTTTCGAAAAAAGTCTTTTTTTGGCATGAGAGATACAGTATTTATTCGGCCAATTTTCTTCAAATTTTAATAAATTCCACTTAAAAATAAAAAAAAAACGCTACAAACTCAGGCATCAACCTTCAAAATCGGTAAATCTCAAACATCTGCGGGTACCTTAAAGCAACATTTTTCAAGCAGTATATTTAGTATTTTATGAACTTAAAAAAAAACTCTTGCAAACTTTTGACAAAGCTACAAAATGATTGGACGGTTTCCATATTGTATTTATTTCCTTGCATGCTCTTTTTAGATTTTTTCATTTTGATCTTCATGTTAGATTTTTTACTTGTTTCAAAGTTTTCTGCATTCTATAGATTATGTTCATTTATGTATTTCACTATTTACTCTCGCATTCTTTTTGTTTCTATCCACCTCTTCTTTTAAATTTGATTTGATTTCTTTCTCAGTGTCGCAGTATCGTTTGATGAGATTATTACAAGGCACTTGTTTACTGAACGGACGCATCGGTCATTAAAAACATCCATCATCAGCGCTAGAAATCTTTGAGAGTCTTGACCTCCTAAAAAAGACGTTTTATTACCTACCAGTCGTTTGCTAATTCCCTCTGACTTCCTCTGACTCCCTCTGCCTGAGACTGCCATGTTTATCTTCAAACAATCCAGGCACTTAGATCTAGATCTTTCAACACTTGTCCATCGTCTTGCTATATTTTGATTTGAAGCAGCCTCCATGGTGGTTGACTTTGGTCCATTCGATTTCAATCTGTATTCCACTTAGCAAAATCCAGTCTCGTAAGTTTTATAACATCTCTTAGCTCTGGTCTGATGACTTTTTTTACAGACAACTGATTTGGTATTTCTCGAAAAGAGTTTTTGGAGACCGTTGTAGCATCTGTTGGCCAGGGTGATTCTTCCATTGATATTCATGGGTCATCAACATTTACGAATTAAAGTTCAGATGTATCTGAAAATTCAGAAAAAAATATATATTCATCAAAAGCTTTGTAGTATTCTTTATTCAAACAATACTTTTTCTTTTCAGCAAAATTATGTATCTGAAAATATTCTATGAGTAGTTAGAAAAATGTTTGAGATTTCCAGTGAACATTACATTTTTTTAAAACTGTAATCCTTTAAATTATATGCAAAACTTTTCTAAATATAACTTAAAAGTGCAGTTTTAAAATCAACAAAGGCATTTTTGAATATCTTACCTACAATTTATTCACTGAGAACCTTAGACATTTTCCTAACTGCCCGTATAGAATTGACAGGTAAAGAATTTGGAGTTTTCCTTGTACTAGAAAACCAAAAAGTGTGTATTTAAGGTGCTGACCCTTAACACGTTTATTGGTGATACCGCACGTCACACGTTTACCGACATGTGACCGGTATGCGCATAACGCGCCACGCGCATTGTGCCGCCTCTTCGCTTTGAACCGATCTAAAACAGACGCAGCCATGTGGTTTTGAGTCGTTCCACAGGGCACAAGGAAACTCTTCACTGTTCGTCAGTTTGAATTGATCCGTCATTTATGTGGCGTTAAAATGTACGAATTTCAGTTAGCAATGAACGTGTTAATTATAAAAATTACGTAATTATTTCATAGATTGACTTTAATTCTCCTTCATGCTTTTTTTTTCTTCTTATCACAAGCTTCCAGCTTTGTGACGATAGACCTTCCAAGAATTAGACAAAATTTGATATTAACATAAGGGTAGTTGAAAAAAAAAGTATCTTTCTTCATGAACTTACTGGCGTCCAGCTTTTGAAAAAAGCCTTCCCCACTATACTTAATTTGTCCCTTCACATGAGTTTTATCAATCTTTTCTTAACCCAGCTTCAGACTGTCTTCAAATGTCTCCAGTTTTTCTGAAGTTGGCAGTCTTCTTCAATTTGTCGTCTCATCTTATCTGTGGGTGACTTCTGTTTCTTTTCCCCCAACTAGGATGCCACCCGATGATATTAAACAGATGCCAGTTAGGAAATGCTTCTAAACAAATAAACATGTGCCATTTATAATACTAGAGTAGATGTATGAGTCCGTGTTGTACTAGACTAAACAATTAAAACAACTGATTTTATGCTATTTTTACAATAATTGGTGAAACGTAAGTATTGAATGTGTACACGAGAACATTTTTAAAGGGTGAGATGAGAGAAAGATCATTCAATTCTCATCACATTAGAAAACACGCAATAAAATAGGAACTAAGTACCAAAAAAAAAAAAGTTGAGTATGCAAGAAGTTGCGTTATACGTTTTACAAATTTTCGGCATACTTTTTTTGTTTTGGCACTTAGTTTCTATTTTATTACGTGTATTCGTTTGACGTCGTCATAAATCGACATCGTGATTGTTTTTGATAATTCAACAATCCCCGTAATTCTCGGTTCGTCAGGTTTTGATTCAATTTTGATGACTCCTCTGCTTGATGGGTCAATAGTCGCTGATCGATAAATCCTATTTAAAAATTGAACAAAACCCCGACGAGCCGAGAATCTCAAATCTAAAAAATGAAAATTAAGATAAATTCCGATTTGCGACAGTGTATAGTGCGGGGAGAGGGTTAAACAACTAGACAAACAACTAAAACAACTAAAACTTAAACAACTAAACAGTGTCATATTTTTTTGAGTAAACTTCTTGATACCCCAACATTTTTGGTTTTGGGTCGCCAATGATCTTTCTTTAGTATTGCCTTATTTAAAAAATCCAAGAATGATGAAAATACGTGAAACTAACCTGAAAATATTTTCTTTTGACAGCTGTCAGAGGAAGAGTGGCTGGCCCCCGGGCTATTGGTCTGAGGCTCTCCCCAACTAGCGCGCCAGCCAATCACAGCGCTGCATTCCATGACGTCACTGGCCCACGTGACGGCGGTGCAGCCAATAGCGCGCCAGGTACAGCCCGAACAGTTCGACAAGCCAATCAGAGACGCCCGTTACCTGCGCCTTTGAAATTTTGAAATTCGGAAATGGAACGGAACGACAAAAAAGTTTTTTAAAAGCTTCAAGCTAACTTGGACGCGACGAAGAATTGCTATTGCAGATATATCACTAAGTAATTTTAAATTTAGAATAATAATGTATTTTCTAAAATGGTCTTCGTCAAAGGTATTCGAAAGTTAAATTTAAAACTGTGTTCGAATATTGTAAAAAAAAATTACTACTACCATGTCAATAATTTTCCGGAAAAAACCGAACAATTTTTATGTTTTCTTTTTTTTTTTTCAATGTCGTTATTACTACTTGTACACCAAAAACTGTGCTTTTTTATGCTAGAAGTAAAATCCGCCGTGAAAAGTGGGTTTAGACATATTTCACCCTAGAACTTAAGAAATTAAATAAAAGGTTTAACATGGCTGAAGGCTTTTAAGCGCCTCGATGCCTCCGATATCAAAAATTGTAAAAATAACTTGTTTTTAGGATAATCATTTTAAAAACTGTGCATGTATAGAAAGTACAATTGAAAAATATAATTTCACCTTCATTGACAATTGAAGACCCCACAGCAAAAACGTGTTAACTACATTTTTGTAAAAAATGAGTTAGTATTCTCACTAAACTAATTCTGGTACGCTCTATCCAATAAACACACTTCCAAATCATGAAAATGGCAGTAACATGGGAAAACAAAGAGTTGGACATGTCAACTGAAAATTTTGTTAAAACTGAAATATTCTTTGATGCAAGAACATGTTATTTACAATAATAACATTGTATTGCGGAAATACATTGAAATGCTAAACTTTACATTTAATTTAGTATGTTAGCTATAACATTCATGAAAAATAGTTTGTTGATTTTTATGGTTCACACTTTTTTTTTAACAAAATGCAAAATAAAAAATATCTCAGAATTACTCGAAAGTGAGTTAACAGCTTTTTGCTTGGGGGTCTTCAATTGATTGCGATTGTAACAAAACTGGTTTAAAAAAAAATCTCAGTGGCGCAGCGAGAAAGTGGATTTGAGAGCGGCGGCAAATTTTGTTTTTTTAACATTAAAATGTGTTTTCTAAAAAGGGGTACACGATATTTTTCCATAGTGAAAAACTTTTTTCCCTTTTTTATTTTTTATTTTTATTTTGTTAAAGGATATTTATTTAGCGATTAAATTTATAATATCGTAACCAAGGTTGTGCGGAAATTAGGCATAAAATTGATGAGATATGAATAAAATTTAAAAAATAAAAGCTGCGCGTACTAAACGCGTCAGTTCTAATTATAAATATATCAATTATAACTTACGTTTAGTGAAATACTATAAAAATATATATTATAACATATAATACTAGATAGAAAAAAATGATTAGATTATAAAATATTATAAAACCTACATATTACGAAATAATGAATTAAATATCTGAAAATGAGAAGATTTGTGGCATACTTACTTATGACTACTCAAATATGTTTGTTGAATGAAGAAATTTCTGCGAAAGTTTCATATTATAAGGGGCCGAATATTGGAAAAGATCTCCAGGCTACCTGCAAGTACTGCAGTTTTGAATCCATTAATGCGACTACTATCAACTGATTTTCGTTTCGAATGTGAGATTGTGTAAAGAATATAATTTACTTACTGAGGTTACCCCAGACACCGTTTGCGAAATACGCACGTTGGTACACGTGAGGTCAATTAAAGTCGCTACGTAAAATTTTGGAGGTTATTTTTAAAATTTCTAGTTGCGATTTCACAACAGGTTTTGATCGAAAAAGTTATATGAATGTAAAAGAAACGAAGATTGACACCAGTTGAATGTTGAAAATTATCCAAATTGGAAGTAAACAGTGTGCCTCGGATTAAAAGATCATTAAAGAGGTATGTGTTAATCCCTAAAAAAACTAATTGCTTGCGAAGTAAGCAACATTTTGTTCTCGGTTGATGATTGCGTACCCAATGATTATCAACACTCTCGGAGTTTTTCGAATCGAGGCACGAAAAAATCTTTGGATCTTTTGGGCTTGTTTAGAGACGAAGAGGTCGTTGAGTCAATTTGTAAAAAGGAGTTTCTTGGTTGAAAGAGATATGGGCTAGATTGTCTGATGGAGAGAAGAAAAATAACACCCGAAATCGATGAGAGCAGGAAAATAAAACAGATGTGTCATAATCTCAAAATCGACTTCTTAGATAGCCGGTTCAATGTTGGCAGTTTGATGGTAATCTCCAATGAAAATAGCCTCAATTGAATGGCTCTGTCCACCTTCAATGCCTTAGCTGATCGGCTAAGCTCAAACAAATAGACACGTCAAAAAAAGGCATTTTTTGTATTTAACAGGCCAAACGACGGTTGCAAATGTCAACCAAATCTTTCTGAAGCACTTGGTTGCCATAGAAAATCAAACTTTGGAAATTTAAATATGCATAAACCTCATAATATCGGTGCCAATCACAGCCTACGCGATTCAAAATACCAACGAGAGTCCAAAAGCGACAAAGATTTAAAAAAAAGTTTATTAGGTTTGGATGTGTTTTCAATCGACCGTTGTCAAAGCTGCGAATGTTAAAAAAAGAACGAATTAAGCTAAAGATTTTTCCAAAACGGAAGCTGTATAAAACGGGCACGATGCCCCAAAATCTTAGATAGGACAATTTAGTTGAAGCTTTGCTTAGTAAATAGTCGCTTAAAGCTAACAGTAGAAATAAACATGATATTTAGTTAGAATATACAATTAATTTAGGCTGGTGTAAAGTTGAACACTAAAATAAATCCTATCTATTAAAAAATAACACCATACTAAACATGTAATTACCACTTTGAATTTCGTTTTTTTTTATTCAAAATAGAAAGACAAAAAATTGCATAAGAGGGTACAAAGTTAGATGTCGGTGTATTTTCATCAAGATTTAAAGAATAATGATTGGTTGCAGAAAGAAAAGGGTAGAAAGGAGAAACGAAAAAGGTTGTAGAGCGAGTTGACTCTTGCAGTAAAACAGTGTACCTTTGTAGTAAATTCTCGAATAAAATGTCAAAAATGTACCTTTTCAAAAGCAATTTTCTGTAATTTAATATGGTTTGTTTATTTTTTTTAAAATTAAAAGTTGACAATCCACCAACAATCAAAAATAAAATTTATCAACACCTTTGTTTTTACAAAAAAATACTAATTTAAATTGTTTTTTCAGAAAATCTTTTTAAAATGTTAAAATACCTAGAAACATTATTTCAAAGCTTTCCACATTTCATTTGCTTATTTTTGACTTTGTGCTAGAATTAAAAAAAAACACCATCCTACCCAATTTTGAATTTTTTTAAAATTTTTTGAAAATTTAGAATTTTTTTGAAATTTTTGAAATTTTATTTTTTAATTACGATAATATAATTTTTAAATTTGGAACTTGAAAGAATTAATTGTGATATTTTTAGAAGCGGTCCAACATAATTTTATCCTCTTTATTGTTGAGTAGATTTCAATGTTGTGTTTAGTTTTGTGTGTAGCTTTTTCAAAAAATGTTTAGTTGAAATAGAAATATGTGTTGTAAATTAATTAATTCATCAGACCCAGAACGAGTGAGATACTAATTACTTTAACTATACTAAATACTAATTAATAGTTATGCGTATGTAAAACCTGCTTTATTTGTACGAAAACGAAACGTTTTAGAAAAAATGTTAACTTTTAATATTTATTCATAAATGCTATTTGATTAATGACGTTATCAGTTAAATGAGTTATTTTTATCGTATTTTAACCATGAAGTAACACCTTGTTTTCTATAGTTGCAAAAAACTCCAAAGTCGTAAGCTCTGGCCCCATAAAATTTGCAAGATTTCTACTCTCTAAACTAAACACTGTGAGTACAAAACGTAACTCTTCATCCCCTTCAAACTTTCTACAGCTATTGGAGTTTTTCAGTCAGTTTCTATCCATTTCGGGTAGTTGCCAGGGTCATTTGTGCATTGGACCATCTACAAACTTTTAAGACTGTTTTATTTGGAACCTTTTTCACTTTCTTTCAAGTGCTGCAAATTAATTCTATAAACGACTCAGAGTCTTCGCTAGAAGATTGATTACTTAATGTATTGTCATATATTTTTTACCTTTTTTGTGCATTGACAAAAAATACGCAATAAATATATGGATGCACGCAGTAATGATAAATTTATGATTCAAAATTTCGAAAAATCTGCAATAATAAAATTTAATTTATTGGTTGTATTTGTAATGAATAAGTGGGTTACTTTTTTAACACAAAAAACTTTTGAAGAACTGTACTGATTAAAATCAAAAATGATAGCCAGTCAAAATAAAAATACTTCTCAATAATACTCTTCTCATCGGTAAATGCAGAGTTTAGATTATTTGAAACAAATTCCAATAATATCTGTAAAACCTTAATTTTTTGGACCCATCATTTTCCTTTTCTAACCGTTTCAAATTACATACTGAATTATTTTGTACTACCTCTCAAATCAGTTCATATTTTTTTTTAATCAATTTCTGCCCGAAAATAATATGTTTTGGCCAAAAAATAAAGATTTAAAAATTGAAATTAACCTACAAATCTAGTTTTAAAGGGCAATTACATCTTACAGCAATATAAATTAATATGAACAAACTTAAATATATTATTAAATAAACTACATTTTTGACAAATAATTTTACTGTTAAGTTAAAATCAAAAAACAAAAACTTGCTCAGTTGTTAGTTATTAAATTTAAAAAAAAAAAAATGCAATATTTATAGATTTAAATGAATATTTTCTTTTAATATTCGTTTGAATTCACTGCTTGTATTCTACAATTTGTTTGTGAAAAAAATGTAAAAAAGTTTTTTTCTCTTTTGTGAAAGGTAGTTTTGTTATTTGAAAAAAATGTAATGTCAAGAATCAACAGCTTGCTATAAATATAATGTTAACGAATAAAGTAATCATAGTGAATGAAAATCAGTTAAGTAAATAGCTTAATAATCATGTCATATTATAAATGCATAAGTCACTACCTAGAAAGTAATATATAGTGATCAAAAAATAGAAATTTCATTTTCAAAATGAATTAACTCAACGAAGGTTTGGTCAAATAGCGACCTGCCTTTGTTGGTTTTTAACCCTTTGGAATGAACTTGTTCAATTCAATTAACAGACTTTTTAGAATATGATCGGTGAGATATTTCACATCTATCAAACGAAAAGTACTTTACTTTAAAAAACTTTTTAAATTTTATATCACGCGATCGACGACAGATCCGACACTTTTGTGAATCATGTGCGGTGCAAAAACATTAAAAAAAACAATTAAAAATAGACAAATCCGACGATTTTTCAGTTTTATAGGTGTACCTCAAGGGACTGTCATAGGACCACTTTATTTTTCATTTGTGCCAACATTTACTGGTCGACTATATATATAATGTATATTTCTGTGTGCGAAAGGAAGAGAGGGATGAGTCGATATAATTGAGTTTTGAGTTAAGCATGCAGAGTTGTTCCTTAGATACATCTCACCAATGAAAAATTGGATAAGTCAGAAAATAAAATAATGTGCTATTATTTTTTTGAAAAAGGACATGTGGCATATGACAAATACATTAAAAAAACAAAGTTCCTTAATTTTGTTTTGGCTCTCGTGAACATCTGCGTTTATCAAGATATCCCTTTCTTCCTTTCGCACACACATATATACATAGCCTGTTCATAAGAAAAGGTGAATTTTAATTTTTCGCGGGCTGTATACAATTAGTCACGTTTTTGTGTGTTCTAAAATCCATGATTTGTTTTTCCACAACTCCAGGACGCTCATCGTCATTAACATCTTCTCGGCCTTCTGTAAAGCGCTTGTACCACTTATAAACACCTTTTGAGACAAATTGGACTCGCTGAATGCCACAGTCAACATTTTAAGTGCGTTGGAGCACTTTTTCCATTTTTAGCGCAAAATTTAATACATATTCTTTTATCCATTTTTTTTTAAAGTAAAAATTCGAAGAATACACAAAAACCTAACTAACCTTTCCAGTTGTCAAAAAAAAACCACTAAGCCAAAATGGCAGATAATGCTAACATATGATAAACATATGTCTACCAACATAACAAAACAAAAAAAAAATCGATTGTCAAATGTACACAGCCGCGAAAATTCAAAATCCACCTTTTCTTTTGAACAGGCTTCGTATATATACATTGCCGCAATCATTTGAATAAACAGGCCGGCGGATTAGATTTTCACGTTGTTCAGAGTCAGAAAAGTGGCCAGGATATTAATAAAGTGTTGCAATTGTTTTAATCCACCATGCAACCTATGTCCATTGTTCATTGAGAGTTTGTTGTTGAAACGTTTTTTCAATTAGTAAACAGAAAGCGGTAATTGAATATTTCATTACAGCTGCCTTGTGGGTATGAAATGAAGCTAATAGGAGTAGGGAGAGGAAACAAATTTGAAAGAGAAATGTTGGAAAGTACCTAACCCTTCAGATTTAGTTACCAAAAACGGCTAAAGACATATCAAACAAGGTCAATATTGACAGTATCTACAACTCACCTTACTCAAAAAAGAAACTTTTGTGAAATGTTGTTTTTTTTAAATACACTATTCAAAATCATATTGAAAAATACATTAAATCAATGTTTATTTACTTTTTCAGTTGACTGCCTCTTAAGTAGAGTGGTTGAGATCTTGGACTAAGAATTCAGGGGTCTCGGGCTTAAAACTCAACATGATATATATAGTAAATTGATTTTCTTTAGTATGTGTTATTTCACATTTTAATTTCAGTATTACCCTGAAGAAACACTACCATTCAGAGTCGAAACTTTGCTTGATTGAAATGGGTATATCCGTGTTTGGTGACCAGATCTGAAGAGCCAGGCACTTCACCGCCTTCGTTTTCCCTATCTCTTTCTCTTTCTTTCCCTTCAGTTTCACAAAATACCCCGATTGGGGATGCCATAGTCTCACTGGCTCCGGACAGTTGGGAGTAGATGAAATACTTGTGCGGTATCCTTGCAAAAAAAGTTACCTTAACCCTAAAACTTGATGAAAAATCTCACCCAGAGGGTTGTTTGAGACATGTTGCTGTTTTGGAAAAAAGTAATGCGATGTTAATTTGAATTATCATCGGGTCTGAAAGATAACTTTTTCAAGTTCAAAGTTTTTTCAAAGGGTTGATTTTTAAAACATGTTCAATAATGAAACATGTCTTTTTCATTACAAAACCTGTGACACATTGACGTAAGAACTATTCTTAAAACATAATAATCATAGAAATTAGGCAAAATATATTTTAAGAAATAAAAGAATCGGTAGCAAAAATATTCTTTGATTTTCGTTGTATTTCTTTCGAAAGCCGTTCGCAGTTATTTCTGATGCGTTTTGAAAAGCGACGCGAGCGATCGGTTTTCTTGTACATTTGTCTGACGCTCGGGCAGGTTGGTGATGTGCTCACATCTGACACATGAAAAATCCTCTTTGTGCTCACAAACCGTTGAAGGTTTCAAATATGTTTAAAAATTCAAATGATGAATCATTTTTTTGTCAGCTCTCTATTGATGGACATTTTCGACAACCATTCGAAGTGATTGATGCGTTAAAATAAAGCAAACATACATAATTCTTGTCAGTGCATTTTGCACAAAATAAAACCTCTCAAAATTGATTATCTGCTGCTAAGTGTAGGTTGAAATTCAAAGTTTACAGCCGCGTTCATCAATCAAACTCAGTGACCGCTAAGTGAAAATGTAGCTCCAATGTCGCAATTCATTTTTTGTTCAGTGCAACGAAATTTGACGTAGTTATGCAGAAAGCTACCCACCCATTATTCGACCCCAAAATCGAGTTTCACATGTTTTCATATAGAAAAATACAAGATTTATATCTGCCGAAAACATTCAAGCTCCAAATGCAATAGATTTCTGTCATTTTTTTTTACTAACGCACATTGCAGATATTTGACTTAAATTGAAGTTCAAAAACATTATTAAACGTGGAATAATAGTGGAAATACTTATTTTTTAAATAAACACATTGAATAATTATAAATAACGTATTTGCAATAATGCTCATAAAGAATAAAAAACACTGATATTCTCTTTACAAATGCCGATTACAAATATTAATACTTTTTTACCGTCATATTTTCAAACGCCTTTTTCTCAGTTTCATCATTTTGGGGTTGGACGCTTTCAGCATAACTGATTTAAATCATCTGTTTTGTACAAATTGACCTCTCTCGTAAGGCGTGGAACTATCATTTTTTTTTGGAAAATCTTAACTTTCTTTACAATAATGTGTGATATAAAAGATTATAATCAAAGAGTACATTGATATGAACAGTTTTCTCTTGAAGATCAGCACTTAAAAATGGCGCTTAGTGTCACTTTGCGGCATTCTAATACAAGCAAACTGCACATGATTTATCTGTAAATTCTACATGGGCAGCTAAGAAAATGTTTGAAAACTAGTTAATGCATCTTTGAACGTTTTACCTAAAGTTTCAGTATGAATTTCATATAGAATTTAAAAGATTAGAGTACAATGATTTTATTCACTGGAAAGCTTTGACATTTTCTTAATTACCCGTACAGAATTTACAACAAGAAAATATTTGTAGAATTGCTTGTAGTAGGAGTCAAAATTTGCGCATTCTTGAGTCAATTTTTTATACTAATCAATTGAGTTGATTCAATTCACATAACGAAAACATGGTATTTTTTTTAAACTTTAATTAATAAGTGTTAACTATGTTTTGATTGGTGAAAACGTCTACGAAAGCACGTCAAACACAAATAATTATTCTAATCGAGATCCCTATTACCCAGCTGTTTCCGTGATAATTTAATTATCCTGAAATAAAAGTGTTTCTGCAAATGTGCGGAACCAGTTCTTCCGAATTTTTTCAACAGTGGCAGTGAAGAGGTTAACTGTGAATTTTTGGCCGAAGAAAAGAGACGCAAGAAGGAAAATGTAGTTAGACTTGTAGAGAAATTAGGAAAGTAAGACGAGTTTTGATACATGTATTATTTTAGGCTAGCGTGTGAATTAAATCAATTATTTTGGCTGCGGTATTGCAAACCAAAAAAATAAATTTGACACTTAACCCTTCCACTGGTAAATATTTCACGAATATAATTTTTTAGGATTATATTTTTTCGTGAATATAATTTTTTTCGCGAATATAATTATTATTTTTTTAATGAAACAAAACACATATGCAATATCAAGTTTATAATATCAGCATTTCAAATTTATCTGACTTAAGTTTTCATTGCGTAAAGAATTATTGGTTGTTTAGTTTAACGTGCTCTTAAAAGGTTAATTTATTTGTTTTTAAAATGCAGTAAAACTATTAACTATATTTAGTTACAGTAGTTTCTAAATTAAAACTAAAATTAACCAATACTGCAGCCAAAAAACCCCTCGCGTTGTATGGTTTTATGTCGTCAGGAATATTGTTCAATTACTTTTAAACCAAAAACATCGGTTGATTTTAATAATAACGACACTTGAACAATTTGTGTAGCGCCGTTTTTGTAAAAAATCATTTCAAGGGAACACAGTACTTACATAGATGCATTGCTTGCTTTATTGTTGAATTGGAAACCAAAATCAAACATTTAAAAGTAATTAAATGATGTCTTTGACGAATACAATGCGTTTGGTTAGAAAAAGAAGAGAT
This sequence comes from Drusus annulatus, assembly GCA_022651775.1. NCBI lineage: Eukaryota > Metazoa > Arthropoda > Insecta > Trichoptera > Limnephilidae > Drusus > Drusus annulatus. The sequence continues at coordinate 239,699 of JAGWCC010000391.1, read as the reverse complement.
TTATTCTGAAAAAAGAATTCTTTTCAAACGAAGACAAAAGCTTGCATCAAAATTTCTGACATTATTAAAAATAGCTTTTTTGTATTATTTTGCTAAATATTTGGCAATATTTTTTATGATATTTATTATAATATAAGCTTTGATACCACACTTGAGTTCTAATGTTGAAAGTTAGTGATTATATTGCATTATTGATTGGATATTGTTTTTTGGTGTATTTGCGAAACGGAGAGAAGAAATTCGTTTTTTCAAATCTGATTTGAAAAAATTTTATTAGAAATAATGTTTAAAATTAAACCTAAAGTAAAGTTCACACTATTTTTGCTTTTGCTTTTTCTCATACTAATCGAAATCATCAGCGCACATTTGTTCTGGGCGTCGTGAATAAATAGCATCGTCCAGATAGTCCACTTAACATACGCAAGCCATTCCCAACTAGCAGACGAATAAGTTTGTAGTCAAAAGGGAAAATTAAAGAGAATGAAATCATCTGTAACTATAATAACATATTCAGGCCTTTCCATAAATGTTCAAGAATTTCAAGACTTCATTGCTAGTTGGGAACGGCTCACGCTAGCCTCACGGTTTTTGAATGAAGCTTATGAAAAATATTAGAACTTTTTTTTAACCTTACAAATGCTGCCGTATCAAAAATGACTGTCACAAATACGATCCACAAAATTTCACGATTGTTAAAGTCTAAAATGTTGATCTTAGCTATACTTAGAGCCAGATGAACTATGGTATTCTCACTAGTGTCTAAAGAAGGGGAAGAGGATGGTTAATAACTATTACTCACATCGAGACTTATCGCTTTTTCAAATATTCATAAACACCTCATCAGCGGTGGGAATCGAATCCTGTATTGCCCGATTCGTTATTGTACAATTACTCTACGGGTGGACTTATAATTTATGTTGCCAATTGATCCAAGCTTTTGTTTTCGGTTTCTTTTGGGTGAATTTTTTTGTTCGGTCAAACATGTTTATGAAAAAAAAATGTGTCGTCTTATAAAAATGTGTTTGTTTAAATAATTCTATAATGTATTATATATAATTAAAATAGATTAGCATATATATTATACTACTCATAAATTACGAAATAAAGCCATAAAATGAGGATTAATCAGAAGCTTATAGAATTAAGTTCTTATATTATTTGACAAAAATAGAATTTCAAGAAATAAGCGAAAAACCGCAGATCTTAAAATGTTTTTTTTTTTTCCAAAAGATATTGTATCTTTTATTAAACGTACATAATGATATGTAGATAATAAAATAAAATATACACAAAATTATGTTTAAGTCAAGTGAGAAATTGAATGAAAAATATAGAATTTTAAAAATAGATTTTAAAAATTTCGTTTGTAATTTGTTCTAATTTTTTTATGTTTATTGAAAAAAAAAAAACTGCTTTTGCCGATGAAATCAAAAATTGAAGAGGTTTCACAAAATAAAATTCCACCAGCTGCTTTCACGAATCGAAACTGAGCGAATGCTAAGTAAAGATGCATTCTACCCCTGGCAAAAGACTTTATTTTAAAATGCATTTCAAGATTTGTTTTTATTTCAAAATTGTCAATTTTAATCAAATTATTAACTTCTTGTCAATACATGGAAAAATATATAAGCCAACAGCGTTGAATTGATAGCGCATTTGTAAATAAAGTCCCATTTTAACCTAAAAAGACTAAACAAAAATCTCCTAGATAATTCAGCGTGCAGCATTGAAAATCCACACAAAAATATTAACTTCCTTGTCTGGCATTTAGCAAAATTGTGCCGCTTTGAGTTGGTGATAACCAAAAGTTTCTATTATAATTGTTTATTGACATCACAACATCTCAATTTGATTAATTATATTGACATCACAATATCTCAATTTGATTGGTGAAAGGGGCTTAAAAAAAATTCAATTCTGTGGCATTAAGATAAAAGCCTGTAAGACCGTAAGACGTATTATCAGTAAAATTTATTGAGAATAATCCAATGAACTTGGTGACAAACGTAATAGATCAAGCATTGTCGAAATTAAAATGATTGAAAAAATTCATTACGTGAAACGGTGTCATAAAATAACAGATTTGGTCTACAGTGAACCAAACTAAAATGCCACAGAAAATTTAAAACATATCTGAAATTGTTTACTTTAGAATAGTTAACCGTTTGTTAAATATAATAAGTTAATTATTCATTTTTAGCAGATGTAAAATGATTACCATTTTTGTGTTATTTAATAACAGTTTCTCAACAAACCTTTTCCTTTTGGTTGAGTTTTTAAAGAAAACGTATTCTTTTTCGAAAAATTGTTTTTTATTGCTATAAAATTTATTTACTCTGATGCTATGCATTTTGACGTCATATTAAGTTTAAAACATGATGTTATGTTTCGATTTGTTGATGTTTGTTTTTAGCTATGGTTTGTTAAATTAATAAATTATTTATGAATACTCACCTTTTTCATTTAAATATAACTTTTGTGTTGTATTTATTAAAAATACAAGGTAACTTACCACCACGCCTATTCACTGAGAGGGTAGGCAGAGAAGATAGAATACCATTTAACACACTCTGTCTTGGCACACACTCCTTACTTCATTCACATTCATACATCGTCTCATACCCACTCTTGGCTCTGGCTCTTGACATAGCCCGTCACAAGTATTTGATTCGCTTGATCGTGCCACGTTTTTCTGGGGCATTCCCGACGTCTTCCTATTCACTTTCGCGTCATGTATTCTTTTTGCGCTCCTTTCTTTGTTTATTCGTTTTAGGTGCTTAAACCATCTAAGCGTCCCTTTCTGGATCCTATTCATTACGCTTACCTTGCATTATTTTTGGATATCCACCTTTTTAACATAGTCAAATATGGTTTTGCCGCACATACACCTCAGGGATCTCATTTCTACAGCATTCAGTCTACTTTCATCCTTCCTCTGCCAGTTCCGCGCCTCACTGCCATACATCGGGGTTAGTATAAGCACTCCATTATGGACTGTCAGATTCGCTTTTTTGTAATTTTTTTTATTTCCGAAGATTTTATTTTTTTACGAAATATTGAAGCTATAAATTCACTGGCACTAGTGCTATAAAATTCTTGCACAGGATCACAAAATGTTTTAGCAATTTGTTTTAAAACAATTGACCGACAGATGATTGCAGGCTCTCACGGCCAAAACTATTATAACTACATTTTTTTAGGTCAAAATAGATATGCCCATGATAAAAACCTAAATATTTACATAATTGAAAGAGATGATTGCTACTTATGCAAGAAATCTGTCGCAAAATAAGAAAAAATATAAAAACAAAAATAAAGCTTCCACCGGTCAGTAGCTGAGTGGACAAACGCATCGGATTCCCATTCAGTCGTAGGCTCCCGGGCCTCCATAGTCGAGTGGTAAGACTCTTGACTACGAATTCAAAAGTCGCGGTTTCAAACCCGGTGTGCGCCAATAACTTTTATTCAATTTATTTGTATCATTACACATTTAATTCTTATAAAATAAAATAAAAAGTATATTTGCGATACGTTCCAGAGTGGTAGATACTCTAAGTATCGCCCTGGTGAATGACCACAATTCAGAATCGAAAAGTTGCTTGAAACAGCTTTAGCCGTGTTTGGTGACCAGATCTTAATAACTAGATCCTTCCTTCCCTTTCTCTTCCCCATATCATTTCCCTCTCCACCACCTTCAGCCTACAACATACTTCGATTGGGGATGCCATAGTGTCACTGGCTCGAGACGGTTGGGACTCTTGTGCAGTATTCAATATAAAAAAAAAAAAAAAATTCTGCTAGCTCAGTTCTCCATCATTGCACAAGCAACAATTTCCGCTTATAGTGATGACAGTGAGAGTTTTTCGCATACAGTTAGGTTATTCTTAGCCCGGGAATACTTGTATTTTTTTACAAAAAAGCCTCCACTCAGCAAAGTTAAAATAAAGATCAAGAAGAGGAGAGACGTCAAAGGTAACTTTTAAGATCCGTACCCTTTTTAGCACGTGGAAAGCAAGCCCCATGGACTCCCTCTTGATGGCCTTTTGCAGAAATGAGACCTAAAATCCTCCATTAATATTTCAATTTCATTTTAAAAAAAAATTCTTTTGAATTTATGTATATTTTTCTTTATTATTATAATTGTGTGTATTACAACTTTTATGTTATTATTATTATTACTATGTATTATTATCAGTTATGGAAGGTATAACATTGCACTAATCCTGCATACCTTCTGAAATAAAACCTAACTATTATTATTTAACACTTTTACATCAATAAAAAAAATATATGAAAACCATGTTGAACATTGGAGAGATACATAGGAAACAGACCTAGAAGGGTGTGAAGAAGTGAAACTGAGTTTGATGCAAAGCGATTTGTTTGATAACTGTGAATGAAAAAACTTGTTTTTTTATTGAAATTATTTTTTTCGTTACTAAAAAAAAATCCTTTTTTGCATATTGTTCTTATGTTTAACAGCTTGGCTGTGGAATTTTGCCTGCCTCTGTGTTTCCTCCCTCTTTCAACGTAGGCCTCCTCGAGCACCAGTTTAACGTCTGCCCTGAGTGAAATCAATTCTCTCAAGGTCTCCAGTGTGGAGTTTTTTTTTCCTTTTAAATTTAATTTCGTACAGTATTAAACTAGCCAACAGTTTGGCTGTGGAACGATTTGCCTGCTTCTGTGTTTCCTCCCTCTTTCAACGTAGGCCTCCTCGAGCACCAGGTTAACGTCTGCCCTGAGTGAAATCAATTCTCTCAAGGTCTCCAGTTTGGAGTTTTTTTTTCCTTTTAAATTTAATTTCGTAAAGTATTAAACTAGCCAACAGATTACTGACACTCCTACGAAAAAACTCACAAACATCGATATTTTGAAATCATTTATAAATAAATGGTGTATTGGACGCTTTGAGTCTCCACCAGCTGATGATTAGAGTTATGATAAAAAATAGAATATCTGTAAAATAATTTGTCAACAATTCATTTTATGTTGTTCCCGAGCTAAATACCGCCCGGGAGCTACGTTTGTGCCGCCCACCCGGAGTCATCTGAGACGCCGATCGGTGTGAGACGGCATATTTACGTTCCATCCCCTCCACAGTACTCGAGAACTATACGAGTACTCGATACGAGCGAGCTCCGATCCTGATCGTATGACGCTCTGGCGGCCTTCTGGGAAACAATCCCACTAAGCCCACAGTATTTACGCTCTATCCCCTCCCCAGCGCCCGGAGGCTGACCCTTTTGGCCAATGGACCAATCCATCAGCCGATGGGCGCTAGGCAGAAATTCTGCGTATTCCAAAAAAATAATCTCGAATAATTAGATAATAGGAACACTCCCAGCATCCCGACCGGAATCTACTCTTCTGACTCTACGCTACTGACTGCTTCTTCCCGCCTGAACCCTACAACTTCGTTTGACTTTGCATCTCCCTGGACCATCCGCCTTCTCCCGCCTTTGGACCTTTGACATGCTGCAACCGACCCAGGCCCGCTTCGCTGACTGACTAGAGGAAACTGGCCTCTTCAAAATTTATAGTCAATGTGCTGACTATACGTCTGGCACAAATGGACATGATCCAAAAAGCATCACGAAATGTCCAAATGCTTCAATCAAATACATACAATAAAATAAAACAACCAACAGAATTACACAAGACTACACACACCAACATCTTGCAACCTTTTCATATAAATTTTATAATGTAAAATGGTTTGACACATTTAATGAAAAAGAAATTGGCACTAAAGAACAAATAGCTTCCTGTTTGGGCGCAATCGACTCAAACGGGACGCTTTTTGTTGAGTATGGATGAGTGTGAAAATAACGGCAAGCCTGTACGCTTACAGCGGCCGCGCGCGTCGTGAGTTAAATGCTCACAGGAGGCACCATGTTGAAAATCTGCAGTCAGAGCACATTCGTCGTCCGGGAGAGTAAGGCCCAGGGTAGGAAGCTAAAATGAACATGTTATTGCTGGTAAGCTAGATCGAGTTTTGTGGATAAAAAACTCCAATTATTGTACAAAGAAAATGAATAATATGAGGGAATAATCCAAAACAGAATGTGTTTGTGTGTGTGCGTGTGTATAAAGATACTTTAGAATGTCTAGGACCACCGAGGCCCGAGTCTCCCCACGGGTAAACCGACCGCGTTCTCGCCAAGTGAGTTCGTAGCCACGAACAAGAAACGTATGGCGTGGTGGCTTTGATGGGTAGCCCTCGCGCCAGGTAAAATGGTATGATATCCCGTTGATGTCGCCACGAACGAGAAAAGGTGTTGCGACACAAAACAAAATACTATGCAATACAGAACCGCTGCGGCGTAGTGAAATATAGCGTCCGAACAGTAGGGCCGTTGGAAAAGAAGTGACGACCCGACGCGCATAAGGCGACTGCGAACGCCTAGCCTGTCCGAGTTGGCCGCCCTGGCCACCCAACTCAGGTAGACAAACCTGAGCGCAGAAGCGTGACATTAGCAACATATTCCCACGCGATTAATTGAATACTTTTGTTAATTCCTATTATAACGTGTCGAATCTTTGAATGTTATTCTTAACCCAAACCACATCTTCTTGGGTGTTAATGGCTTGAGGAAACAACGCAACAAGTGTGATACATAACATAAAAAAATAGTGACATAAAAATAACACAAATAATTAGGACCCAAAAACGTAAGTAAGTTAACAGAAATATTATAATGCAATAAATTAACAGTAACATTTTTTAAAGAGGTATGCTATTATAGGCTTCTTGTAACTAGATTCAGTCCAGTTGAATATATCTACTATTTCAGCGATAGAATTACTCACTGCATGCAATCTAGGTACAAGCGAGTATTTAAATGACTCAGTCCCGATATTATTGTTACATTTAAAAATAATTTTGGATCGAGTGGATCTGTTAGGTACATGGAAGATAATTAAGCTAAGTAAATCAGGACTGTCTATGATACCATTAATAATTTTAACAATAAGAGTCAATTTGCAAATTACATAATTTAGAAGCACTAGAAATAAAGATAGCCAATAATAGTCAAATTCTTAATAATCAGCGAAATTCGTCCAGTAGTCCAATATTAGATGTATTTTCTGTAAACTCATGAAATTTCTCATTATTCTTTTATCACCTTCTTAGTTGACGTTTTGCTTCTTTGAATTCTCATAATCTGTCCTTTTCTCTCTGTTTATTTGTTATATTTAAATGTTATCCTTCCGCTTTCACAGTTAATGAAGTAAATACACGGAAAAGTGATTTATCGTAAATTTGTATCGGTTGGGTAAAAATATTTGGCTTTCTCTCCATATATATTTTGCTCTAAAAATTAAACCCATGACGTTCCAGTGAGAACTTGACGCGTTTTTCCACTCAGCTACCGACCGGTCAAAATATTATCTGTATCTGTAGCAATATTATCTGTCTCTGTTTCTCTGTTCCTTTGTTACAATTTAAATGTATTTCTTTTTGTTTTCTTAATGTTCTCTTATTTTATTTAATATTGTGGTATTTCTCGCTATGTATGAGCATATATAACCTCACACCATGTATTTTTGTTTAAGTTTAATTTTGTACCCTGATGATGGTTAGGCCAAGCAAAACTGATGGGTCATAAAAATTAAAATAAAATCTGTGGTCTTATAAAAAACGTTATTATTAATTTTTCAACAAAATGTATTACCCAGCACGTAAAATTATAATAAAAATAAGCATAAAAATAACAACTAAAAAGATATCATGAAAATTCTCACCTAAATATGCCAAAAGTGCCCCACTGAATCTGTTTGCAGAAGTGTTCCAATATTTACCTAACTGTCTTATTCGGTTACCATACGTGCGATCAACATACGTCAATTTGTTCAATACATTTTTAGACTTCGTATTTGCATCAAAATAGAGCCTTAATATTAACCCGCTTGGTCTATATGAACAAATGTGCGAAGTATATTTTCAGATCGTATTATTAAAGGGTTGACAAAAGCTGAAAGGGGCACAACCACAATTATTGCGAAATTTAAACGTTTTGGATTACGCATTTATCCATTTTTTTGGTGTCCAATCGGAGCTCGGCTATCGCAAGAGCCATCTATACTCACAGACTGCGGCCCACACACACAACTCAAACAGTGAAGGATTTTGAAGCCACATTCTTCTGCTCCATCAATCTGTTTCCTTGTTGACAGTCTTGCATATACCAGCACTTGTAATGAATTAACTTTATATCTACTTAAATTGTTTGGCCAATTGGACGAAAAGCTTCCGAATCGACTCAAAAGGCTTTTGTATAATATGACAGCTGAAAAATGTGCAACCTGAAATTAAGCAGTTGTGTACTGTTGAAGTATCTGTAGGCCCTTTACAGTACGCCCAGCTTTTAAGAGGCTAACTTGACTTTGGCTTTGATGGAGCCCTCGCGCCTCAACTGGTCGCTTAAGGTTAGCATTTCAATGGAAGGTTTGTTGGAAAGATTACTTCCGTTGAAGAAAACTAAATTGTCATTTGGATCCCCTTTTAGTCGTGATCAGACATGTTTGGGTCTTTGAAACATTACATTCGACAAGATTATTCTTACTTCAAGGGGAGATTCTTTCGAGGTAATTGTCCATTCTCTGCTTCAAAGCCCTCCGAGCTGTTATTTTTCTTTGCCCTTTGGGGATTGAGAAACAAAAACCCATTATGGATTGTCTGACATCCGCTTTTAAAATAATGGGTGCGCCCGACAAAAAGGTCGTTGACGCGCAACCAAAACAAAGTAGGAGACAGAACCCATCCCTGTGGAAATCCTAAATTCATTGAATGAAAAAAATGGGTGATACTGTCAACAACCAATCAGGTTCAGAGAATCCATATCTCCTTTAAAAAATCGACAATCCAAGTACATAAGAACCTTTAAAAAAGCCATTCCCAATTCTCCTTGAATTATGTGGTTGGGTCAAAGATAAAACCGTTGCCTGTTTGGGAATCGTAGACGCAGTGGCGATTTTCGGAAAAGAAGCGTCTTGTGATTTTGAGAGTTTTAGATGCCGCTGTCGCACCCATTTAGTGTTAATTTTGACGGCCATGCGATATAACCTACAAGCAAAACGTTTTTCAAAGATTTATCACGCAATTCTTAGCAATGAGGCTCGACGTAAATTGCAAATTAAAATGTCATCTAGTGCCAACCCTATTGTATAAAAGATCTGAGTACCTGTTTTTTATCAACTTTTTTAGTTTGTTTTAGAGAAACAAATCAAAAAGTGACAGGGAATTGTTTGCCGATGAACCAAAAAGACTAAATAAAAGGTCGGGCGCGGTGTTTTTCAACACACTGTTTGCAGAACTCAGGTAAGAATTTTCTGATTATTTTGTCTTTTTTCGATCTAGCGTTTCAATCACTTAGAAAACCCCTTCTCTCTTGTTGTGCGAATTTGTGTGTAAAAAGCGATAGCTCAAGGGTTTAAACAGGGCTGCAGTGTCTTTTGCTGGAGCACTGAGCAGTTGAAGATCTTCCACTTTTCCTGTGTCCCTAGGCATCTTGAATAATTTATTTGGTGTCGCTTGTGTTAATAATAACTACCATAATACAATACCTTCTGAAATAAAACCCCTCAGTTCATACAGCGATTAAAAAAAAAAACCATACACTTCAGAACCTGCTAAATTAGGATATATAATACAAAAAATTACAATTAACGGGAATTTACAATACAAAACAAAAACTACTTTGGTTTTGGATGAACTGTGACAGTTATGAATGTTAAAATTAAAATTAAAATTAAGATTTGTACAGCGCCCTTGAGGTGATTTTCCACAAAAACGGCGCTATAAAAAATCATCCAAATATTATTATTATTATTATTGTGTTAATGATTTTTAGAACTTGTTGAACACTACAATTAAGTTTTCGTCAATCTTTTGGTGTTGGTTTATTTACATTTGACTCTATTTTTCTCTTCTTTTGCAAACTTTCTTCATCTAGAATAATCAGCCTTTGTACTTTTAGTATTAAATCTATTTATTTATTTTATTGCATTCGCCCGAGAGGGCTTTTACATTAAAGCTTTACAATTGACAGTGAAAAAATGAGAATCATATGCACAAAAAAAATAAGAAATGGGTTCTAGAGTAGTAAAAAATAGTGTTTAAATACATACAAATATTATTGATTACAGATGTATGATATTAAAACCTCCTTGTAGCCACCTCTGCGTATGTATTACCAACTACATGCAATCTAGGTACAAGCGAATATCTAAAAGACTAGTCCTAATGTTATTGTAACAACTAAATAAAATTTCGACCGAGTAGTTCTCGTTGGTATGTGAAAGGAAATAAGGTTCAATAACTCAATTTTATAAATAAAAGTCAAGTCAAAAATAATTCTTCGATCTGAAAGTTTTAAAATTGTAATTCAATCATAATTTAACAATTTATCGTCATCAGCAATCTTCCACCCAATGCAGTGAAATTATCACTTGATGGGTAAATTCTCGAAAAATGTTAACCCAGTATCGGTTAAATTATCAATAAGTTCACAACTCTACATGATGCGAATGAAGAATTGTGTTTTTATAGAAATCATGATGAAACTCGCGACCATGGGGCTTTTGCTGGCCTGCGCCGTGGCACTATCTCACGCTCAAATCGAAGGTAAGTTAAACAAAAATTTAAATTCATCTAACCAATCAACTACAAGAACCTTGGAGTAACAATGTATGGAGGGAGAGCTAATTATTTTTACCCAACCTATTCAAACTTGCGATAAATCACTTTCTCCGGGTGCTTACGTGGCACACCACGACAGCAAAAATATCACACCGCTTTTATGTACTGTGCGGATGATCTAGGTCTCCCACATTGTGATTTGCGACTAAGCTGGACGCAACTAAACGGGTTTTTAGGTTATATGCTATATTTTCGTTGATAGCAATACTGTGAAAAAGTGGTTGTACGAGTAAACAAAAACATTATGTCGACATGTGCTATGAACGGATGAATAAATAACCCAGCCCTAGTTCTAGCCACGCCCAGGTCTGCCGAGTCCGGCAAAAATCATCAAAAACTGACTACACTGACTTTGACTTGGATAGATACTAGTCTATGTTGGCACCCAAAAATTGATACTTTTAGCTTTCTAGTACAAACAGTACTACAAACGATTCATCTGTTGATTCTATATAGGTAATTAGAAAAACATATGAGGTTTCTATTTAATACAATTACTTAACAGTAATCTTTTAAAGAAATGAAAAAAAGGTTTGTACAAGACCACGGATATTATTGAAATTTTTATAACCAACTGGTTTCGCTTAGTCTGAGCATCGTTATAACAAATAAGATGATACAAGTATACGCTACACGGTGTTGACATGTGCCGTGAATGGATGTAAATAGGTGTGTCCACGAACACCCAAGCCACGCTTAAGTATGAAAAAAATCAACTGTCCTGACTACACTTGTATATTGTTGCTCTGAGCTTACAAGTTATCAAAAATAGAGCCATTAAGAATTCATCTCATTTACCATTAAATTCCCATGTCAAAGATATATACTCACATTAAAAAGCACTTTATTTAGGTTTTCAGGTCGTAAACCACGAGAGAGAAAGAGACAAGACAAGTTGTCACATAATACTGCACCACTTTTTATCTCCGGTGACTACGCCCAATAGGTTTTGTTATGCGACATAACTCAACGATTCTTGAGAATATATCCCTTATCACATTATCAAATCACTTTTCCGGATTTTTACGTGAGATAAAAAGAGACGGGATTAGTTATCACATAAAATTGCACCACTTTTAAGTATGTAAGCATGTTTTCCATCACCAGTGACTCCACTCACTACGTTTTGTTATGCGACATAACTCAACGATTTTCGAGGTTATATCCTCTATTTTTGTTGATAACAACACTGTGAAAGAGTGGCTATATAAAACATTATGATGAAATGTGCTATGAATGGATTTAAAAGGTGTGTCCATGAAAATCCTGGCTACGCCCGAGTCAAGAAAAATCCACGATCCTGACCACAGTATTTTGAAAGGCTATTCTTCCTGTAATATTACTGCTTTTAGCGACCTTCCCTAGATTTAGTGCGAAACAGCAAGAAAATCCAGACAGACTAATTCAACTACCCCAATCGTTACCTTCTAGGGGAGTGCGACCAGAACGAGGGATTCCGCAAATGCCGCATCGATCAGACCTGCGAAGGCTTCCTTCAGACCGGCATCGTGGTCCTGCCGAGAGAGCGGCCTTGCTTCTTCCTGGAGCCGCAGTGCCGCTGCCTGCAGGGCTTCGTCAGGGACGATAATGGTGACTGCGTCTGGCCAGAGCAGTGCTACGAACCAGAAGGTTAGTTTTGAGAAGGACGCATCCGGCACGGGTCTAGTTTTATTTATTTATAAATTGACGGACTAAGATCCAATAACAAAAAAATACAAAACACAAACAAAAAAGAGCAACAGAGAAAAAACAGCACCACACACAATATTATATTAATATAATGAAGCAATGACAAACATAGAAAAAAACATACATAAGAAAGAATATTCAAATCAAAGCCAAGGTCAAGTCAAAGTTTTGGCAGAGTCGTAAAGAATGACAAAAATCATTTAGACTGCTACCAAAAATTTTTGCTTGAGTTAAGAAGCCTGTTAATTGTTTTTCGCATCCGGTTTTGTTTCATTTGCGTCACATTAAATCTTATAAGGTCAAACCGCACTAGCGCGTCGCTGCGCGTCACTTTTCTGTTCGCCGTGCCGCGCAGAGCAGCGCCGCTCTGGTGCGGTTTGCTTCATACAAAACAGTGAAAACATATTTCGTGGTGAAGCGACGCGTTGTGCAGTGCAGCGCCGCTGACGCGCTACTGCGGTTTGACCTTTAAAATAAATAATGCGCCTCATGCAACAAAGATGTTGGTAAACTCATACGTTGTGTCACGACTTGATCACTGCAAGGATGTCCTCGTGTATGTACACGTCAGTTTTCAATGCTGCAGCAAGGCTGATGACTGGCGTTTCCAAATATCCCCATAGATTGTAACATCTTAAGAACCCTCATTGGCTTAAATGTCCTGGCGAAACATGACGTGGTGCCGCCTTACTTGTCGGAAGTGTGCATTCCGAGCGAAACTAATATGAGACAAGTAACTCTTTGATCAGCACCTTCACCGGCCATAGGTAGACTCGCAGTACCCAAACACAATCCCAACACCAATTTCGGAGAGCGAGCTTTTGCCGTAGCAGCCAGCAGGTCCCACAGCTTAGAATAACCTCCCTTCCCACATTTGCGAAAGATCGACAGCTCAACTTAGTTCAGAGCAAAACTAAAGATTTACCTTTTAAAATTATCATACCCTCAATAACATAATCTACTTTCATTTACTTCCTCTGCTAGTTCCGCGTCTCACTGCCATATATCAGGGTTTAATAATAATAATAATAAATCTTTATTTTAATACAGTTTACAGTAATAACAGCAAAATAATAAAAATAAAAGCAGAATAATCATATAAAATACAAAGGGTGTATAAAGGTGTGGGTATTTTAACAAGAGATCTATATATACATTGTAAACAGTATATATATGTATATATATATATATATATATATATATATATATATATATATATATATATATATATATATTACAGAAACATTAATTAAAAAATTAAATAGAAATGGAATCAAAAAGGACCATGGTTTGGGCATCCGTATTTGCTTAAAACAATCGGGTCATAAGAGTCAGCAATTTATCGAAGGAAACAATCGAGTGTCTGCTTTTATTGCGGTCCGTCCTCTGCCTACCTGAGAAATGGCGTGATGGTTATTAGTTAGTAGGCTTAGGGGCGTATCATTTTAAAATCAACAGTTATCTAATCTTTTTATTTTATCAGTTTCGAATGCATTGCTTCGACGGTTTACTAAATGTCCCTAGTTCTTCAAGAATAGCATCATTAACACAAGCTATACAAACAATTCAGTCCATAAACACATTTAACCAACAGATTTAACCAAAATATTTGATTATCGAAGGAAGCAAACACTTTGTTATAATTTAAATAAAAATATTTTTAGTTTTAAGCCACTTTGTTATAACAATTCGACCGGTTTCGGTTCTTCAGGAACGTATATATATAAACTGATATATTATTTATGTATATATTTATATATATATATATACTACAAGCGAAGGTTAAGTTTAACCGAAACCGGTCGAATTGTCATATGTGTATAAATAAAGTGGCTTAAAACTAAAATATTTTTTATTTAAAACATATAACTTAGTTTTTGTATATTGTATTGGGCTGACAATATTATTCGGACGCTATATCAAGGGAGCGACCTCGTTATAACCGGACACGATTGTGTGAAAATAAGCCAGGACTAACATGTCATTAAGTAATTGCTCGTTATATCCGTGATTTCGCTATATCCGTGATCGTTATAACCAAGTTCGACTGTATGTATATATATATCACTCCTGAAAAAGGGAAAAAATACCAACATTTTTATCTGTTCTTTCAACCCTTGCGCTTTCTTCAAATATTCCCGGCGCGTCTAACAAAGTAATGGAAAAAATGCATGGTTTTTCAGAATGCGAAGACCCAAACGCTTGGAGAGTCCCGTGCGCCAGCACGTGCAGGGGGGGCACCTGCGCTCGGCCCCGCATCATCACAACTTGCAGACGCGCCTGCATCCCCAACGGCTGCCAGTGCCTGCCAGGGTTCGTCAAGGTGTCCGAGGCTGACCCCACTTGTATTCCGATCGAGGAGTGCTATTATTCATAGACGAATCCAGTGAAATTCGTTGACTAATAAACAATGTTGAAAATTTAAGGATTTATTTTATTTGACCTTTTTAACCTACCTTGAAGTTAAAATAATAATTTAAAAAGTCATTGACGGCCACCGTAGTCGAGTGGTAAGACGCTCGACTACGAATCTAAAGGTCGCCGGTTCAAACCCGGCGTGCGAAAATAAATGTTATTTTATCAATATGTGTCATAACACATTTAATGAATATAAAGTATATTTGTGGCACGTTCCAGAGTGGTAGATACTCTTAGAACGGATACATTTGACCGGTCCCAGTTAAACGCCGAAGCTTTTGAACAAATCGTGTTGAGCTGGAAAGCATAACAGCCATGTTGTTATATCTGTCAGCTCACCGCAATGTGTCAAATGTCAAAAAAACAAAATGGCGCATTAGTTGTGATTACACAGTAATGTGACGATGTCAAATGTGACGATGTCAAATGTGACGATGTCAAATGTGACGATGTCAAATGTGACGATGTCAGATGTGACGATGTCAAATGTGTCGATGTCAAATGTGACGATGTCAAATGTGACGATGTTAAATGTGACGATGTCAAATGTGACGATGTCAAATGTGACGATGTCAAATGTGACGATGTCAAATGTGACGATGTCAAATGTGTCGATTTCAAATGTGACGATTTCAAATGCGGCAAAAGTTTAAAATACACTACAGTAAATAAATAGTTTACTAGAGGTAGCCCAAGCCAAGGCAGTGAAGTCAGTTTTGGACTTGTTTTTGATGATTTTAACATGACTCGGCGCACCTGGGCGTGGCTAAGACTAAGGCTACGGTATTTATACATCCATTCATATCACATATCGACATAATGTTTTTGTGTATTCGTATAGCCACTTTTTCACAGTATTTTTACCAACAAAAATATAGCATCTAACCTAAAAAACCGTTTAGTTGTGTCAAGTTTAGTGGCATAATAAAAAATGTGGGCGGAGTCCTGCCGTTAACCAGCACCTTAAGATCATTGCGACAGTATATAGAAGCGGTCCAAGAAATTTGTTGTCTCTTTCTCTCTCATGGTGTACGCCGTAAAAGCCCGGAGAAAGTGATTTTTCGCAAGTTTGTGTAGGTTGGGTAAAAATAATTTGCTCTCCCTCCATATATTCTTACTTCAAGAAAATACACCAACCTTAGTATCGCTCTGGTGAAAGACCACCATTCAGAGTTGAAGAGTTGCTTGAAATGGCTTTAGGAGTATTTTGCAACCAGATCTGAGTCATCAGGTACTTCCCAACCTCCTTTTCCCTAAATCCTTTTCCTTTCCACTGCCTAAAGCCCCACAGCATACCCCAATTAGATGCTAAAAAGTTGGGATCAGTTGAGACTCTTGTGCGGTATTTACTATAAAAATAAATACAAAAGCAACAAAATACTTATGGCTACACAAATACTCTAAGCCTTCGAAAAACTCCTACGTTGAACATGTGAAATCCATAATTCCTTTAACAACTGGTCTACTCTTTCAATGGTTCCTTTGTACATCCTTACTCCGCGTCACATACGAGGCCTGTTCAAAAGAAAAGGTGAACTTTGAATTTTCGCGGGCTGTGTACATTTGATTATCGATTATTTTGTTGTTATGTTGGTAAATATATTTTTATCATATGTTAGCATTATCAGCCATTTCGGATTAGTGGTTTGTTTTTGACAACTGGAAAGGTTAGTCACGTTTTAGTGTGTTCTTCGATTTCTTACTTTTTGAAAAAAAAATGGATCAAAGAATAAAATCCATGATTTGTTTTTCCACAACTCCAGGACGCTCATCGTCATTAACATCTTCTCGGCCTTCTGTAAAGCGCTTGTACCACTTAAAAACACTTTTTTGAGACAAAGTAGACTCGTCGAATGCCACAGTCAACATTTTAAGTGTGTTGGAGCACTTTCTTCCATTTTTAACGCAAAATTTAAAACATATTGATCCATTTTTTTCAAAAGTAAAAAATCGAAGAACACACAAAAACGTGACTAACCTTTCCAGTTGTCAAAAACAAACCACTAATCCAAAATGGCTGATAATGCCAGCATATGATAAACATATGTGTACTGACATAACAAAAAAAGAAACAATAATCGAATGTACATAGCCCTCGAAAATTCAAAACTGACCTTTTCTTTTGAACAGGCTATGTAGAATGCTATTTTTCACTTCTATCTGAGTTTTCTAGTTAGTATATGGACAAAAAAATGTCAAATATACAAGCTTGGAATAAAAATACATATGGAGAGAGTGTTAAACATTTTTACACAATCTATGTATATATATACGATAAATCACTTTCTTTGGGTTTTTACGTCGTTGACCGTGAGAGAGAGAAAGAGAGACGAGACAAGTTTTCACATAATTTTGCACCACTTTTAGGTATGTCAGCATGTTTTCCGTCTCCCACGTCTCCAGCAATTCCGCTTACTAAGTTTCGTTCAACTCAACTGTTTTTCAGGTTGTATCCTATATTTTTGTTGATAACAATACTGCGAAAAAGTGGTTACACAAATAAACACTACATTATGTCGACCTATGCCATAAATAGTTGTAAAAAAGGTGTACACATGAAAACCCTAGCCACGCCCTAGTCAGGAAAATATCTTACTCTATAGTAATAATAATAATAATATTTGGATAATTTGTATAGCGCCGTTTTTGTGAAAAATCACGTTAAGGGCGCTATTAAAATTTGAATATCCACTTATTTTTTATTTATAGTAAACATACCCTTCTGTTATTCTGACTCTCCACATGGTCCGATTCAAGTATTTGATTCTCTTGATCGTGCCATGTCTTTATCAGGCGTTCCCGACTTCTTCTTCCATTCACGTTTGCATCATATATTCTTTTCACGCTATTTTCTTTGTTCATTCGCTCTTCATGCCTCAAGAATCTAACGTTTTAAGAGCATTTTTACTTAGGTCGTCATAAAGTAGCAGAGGGTTTTTAAAAACATACAAAAAAAGCATTTATACATATTTATAAGTACAAAAGACTTAATATTTCAATGTCTCAAATAAGTTTTATTTTTACAATGAATATTTCAAAACATTTAAAGATAGTGAGAAAAAGCTTAAATGGAGGCATCATTAGAAGATTACAAACAAGATTGGACCGAGGTGTGCGCCTTGCGGCATACCAAAAAGGAAAGATTTTAGTTTTATTATTTGTTGCCTACCAGTTGATGGCTGAAAAACAAGGCTGACAAGTTACCGCGTATTTCCAAATTGGAATTTTACGGGCGACTGTATAAAAAGCTTTTCTAAAATTCCTGAGGAGGTTTTTCACTAAAACCATTTGTTATATTTATTTTACAAATTACTATGTTGGAAAGAGTACTCACTTATCATAACAGGTTTATTTGAAGGTTTATTTTGAGTGCGTCTGACATGTTTTTACATCTGACGACGTTGATTTCTATTTTAAGAAGTCAATGGCATTAGAATTTTTTTTTTCTTTCTATTTGTAGTAGTTTGACGTAGTACCTAAAAACTGTTCAATCAAAAGTTTTGACCACTTGTGCAAATGGACAGCAATAGAATTCTTCGAATAACATTCACACCGAGAGAAGGGTGTGCACAAAAATGATGCTTTGTTTGTTTCAACTCATATTATCTGTCTCTTTCTCCTCTGTTCCTTTGTTATAATTTAAATGTAATTCTATTGTTTTCTCAATGTTTTGTTATTTTATTTTATACTATGTTCTCCCTCTGTATATGTATATATAACCGTACACTTTGTATTTTTGTTTAGTTTAATTTTGTAACCTAATGATGCTTAGGCCAAACGAAACCGGTCAGTTATAAAAATTAAAATAATATCCGTGGTCCTATACAAAGTTTTTTTTTCATTTCTCTTGATTTTTTTTTAGCTATTTCTTCTTTGTTGTATGTTATAATTTTGCAATAGGAAGACACGATATTGGCAAAATCAAAAATCATGACAAACATCTTTTTGAACGCGTTCATTGCGAACTAAAATTCGTATATTTTAATGCCATATGAATGACGGATCAATTCACACTGACGAACAGTGACGGGTTTTCTTGTGCCCTGTGGAACGACTCAAAACCACGTGGCTGCGTCTGTTTTAGATCGGTTCAAAGCGAAGAGGCGGTACAATGCGCGTGGCGCGTTGTGCGCATACCGGTCACGTGTCTGTCAACGCGCGAAGCGTGGTTTCAGCAACGAACGCATTAGTGATGATATCAAGGGATTCTAAAAAATGAGGCTTTCATTAATTGTGCCATCCCTATTGTCTGAAAGATCCACGTTACTGTTTACTGTCATCGTTTTACGTGTGTTTTAGAGGGATAAATCAACGAAATGCCAAAGCATTGTTTGCCGATTAAACAAAAAAAATAAATAAAAGATGAAACGCATTATTTTTTGACACACTGTGTGCAGCACTCAGGTACGAATTAACTGATTATTTTGCATTTCATCGATCTAACCTTTCAATCACTTCGACAAACCTCTTTCTCCTGGTGAAGGTTACTTTGTGTGCGACAAGCGATAATTCAACAGCCATCGCCTACTCTTTGAAGCTTTTTGAAAAGTTTGAAAAGGTTTGGACAGGGCTGTGGTTTTTCGATGGAGCATTGAAAAGTTAAAGATTTCCACTTTTCCTGCTACGCTCTACATCACGACTAATTTATTTCTGTCATATCTCCTCGCAAGGTTTTCTAAGTATGCATTTATTTATTTAAACGGTATATTGGTATTTTTTCTAAAATCATTGTAGGAAATATCTCTCAGACTATGCTTATCATTTTCTAAATTTGTTTCTGCGCCATATTCAACTTTTTGTCAATTCTGTGTCTTGGTTTTTTAAAATGCGTCTACTCTATCTTCTTGACCCTTTTGCAAACTGTTCTCATGACTATGCAGTCTTCATATTTCTGGTATGAAAAACATGCTTACGTACCTAAAAGTGGTGCGATATTATGCGATAGCTTGTCTTGTCTCTTACTCTCTCACGGTTTACGACGTAAAAACCCGGAGAAAGGGATTTATCGTATATTTTTACAGGTCGGGTAAAATATTTAGCTGTCTCTCCATACATATTCATGTAAGCATGTTTTTCGTCTCCCGCGTCTCTGGTGACTCCGCCTACTACGTTTGTTACGCGTCATAACTCAACGGTTTTTGAGATTATATCCTATATTTTTGTTGAAAACAATACTGTGAAAAAGTGGTTACACAAATAAACAACACATGGTAAGAATAAATGTAAAAAAGGTGTGTCTACGAAAACTCTATCCACGCCCGAGTCAGGGAAAAATCAACTATCCTGACTATACTGTTTTGCAAAGCTATCCCTCTTGTATATTATTGCATCGAGGTATTAACCCGTCAAGTGTTAATTTCACTGCATCGGGTGCAGTGGAGTTTTTAATGTGATAGAGTACTGAGTATATTTTTTTTATAAAGATTTTTCAGTTGGGTCAACGACCTACTAAAATTGAAAAAATCATGAAAATCTTCAAACAAAAAAAAATGAAAAAAAACGTTTTCGCATACAACTACATCAATTATGACGTTTTTTCAATCTTAGACTCTAGCACACTAAAAAGTCACGAGTCGCCCTTGGTTGACAGGTTCCATACTGCGAAACACATTGTTGAAATATGTTAACACCGCTAGTTTCCTGGGACAAGCCAGAATGCTGTAAAACGCAGTGAAAAGCCAAACGTCCGTATTTGATCTTCACAAACTATTCAACATACGAATAACACGAAAAATCACGTTTGAATATAAAAGCGTATAGTGTCATTTTTAAACCAAAATATTTGTAATTTTTTGCCCATCTCGGGATCAAAGCCAAAGAGAGTAAAAAAAAATTTTTTCAAAACTATAATCCCAAGAACCACGTAAAATAAAATAAATTCACAAATTCCCTTTATTAAAAAAAGTGTTTATTTATAGATATCATGATGAAGCTGTCGACAATGGGGCTTTTTTTGGCCTGCGCCGTGGCACTGTCTCACGCCCAAGTAATCCAGGGTGAGTCAAATAAAAATTTAGATTTTTTTATTATTTTTTATTGTTAATACCGCACAAGAGTCCCAACTGCCCCTAACTGTCTAGAGCCAGTGAGACTATGGCATCCCCAATCGAGGTATATTGTGAGACTCAAGTTAGTGTGGAAGGAAAGGAGATGCAAAAGAGGAAGGTCAGGAAGTTCCGGCTATTCAGATCTGGTCACCAAACACGGTTAAAGCTATTTGAAGCAACGTTTGTCTTTCACCAGGGCGATACTTGGAGTATCTACCACTCTGGAACGTGCCGCAAATATAGTGTGTATTATTTAATGTGTTATGAGACTGTTGAATTACACATAGACAATTTGTTAGGTTTTCACCTTTTCGTTTTTTATCCAGTTCCTACCTATCCCGCCAATTTGCCATTCGGTTTCTTATTTAACAACACTAATATAAAAAAGAAGAAGTTTTTGGTGAATAACGTGCCACTTGTTGGTGCTCTTGTTTTCTCGTCTTCGGTTGTGTTGTTGCTCCCAAAAATAATACGAGTAAGTTTAAAAATAAACTTGGTTTCGTAAATTTAGGATATATAATATATTAAGTGTTGTGTTTCAAGAATATTTCAATAATTCGAAACCATAACTTCATCGGTGAGTGAATTGGCTTAGTCAATCATTAATCTACCCACATATGAAATCACACTTCCGTCAAGTAGTATTAGTTTATCGTTTTTACAGTTCATTATTATAAATTCATCGGAAGCTGAAAACACAGTCGGTGTTAAAACCCGCGAACTCCGGATTCGTAGTCGATCGTCTTACCACTCGGCCACGGTGGCCGTCATATACAAAACATCTTACTAATCAAATAAAAAAATTGAAGCGTATAGTGTTGATCAAACTGTCATTTATAAATCAAGATATTTTGTGATTTTGTAACCCATCTCAGAGTCAAAGCTTAAAATGAAAAAATCCCAAAAACCACGTAAAATATGATGAATGAAAAATCTTCATACAAAATAAACATTTACGACAACATTAACTACATCGTATTTTTCAATCTCAGGACTCTAGCACGCTAAGAAGTCACGAGCCGCCCCTGCTTGGGGCAAAAAAAAAATGATCTCCTTTAGTATGGATATATGTACCTCCAGAAATCCACCTATAAAAATGTTTGCCCCAAAAAATCTTCTGGCGGGCTAGCAGCGCGTGGAAGTCTAGCATTCCACTATCGTCCCATTTGACAAAGGTTTTTCCTTGGTTATACCTTGCATCCACCACTCACCACGGGTAATTTTTCCACAAATTTTCATTTCAAAAACCTTATGAGCTTTAAATTTCAGAAAGCTGCGGAGATAACGCGGATTTCCGGCTGTGCCGCGAGGACCAGAACTGCTACACCTACCTCCGCGGGGGGCCCGCAGTCCTGCCGAGACTTCGCCCGTGCTACCAAACTCAACCGGAGTGCCGCTGCCTGCGGGGCTACGTCAGGGACCAGGGGGGCGAGTGCGTATGGGCCGATGAGTGCGAAGAACCAGCAGGTAACTTAGTTAACCCGACGCACAACACAAACAAAAACACAAACACAAACACAAAAACAGACACAGATACAAAAACAAACACAAACACAAACACAAACACAAACACAGACACAGACACAGACACAGACACAGACACAGACACAGACACAGACACAGACACAGACACAGACACAGACACAGACACAGACACAGACACAGACACAGACACAGACACAGACACAGACACAGACACAGACACAGACACAGACACAGACACAGACACAGACACAGACACAGACACAGACACAGACACAGACACAGACACAGACACAGACACAGACACAGACACAGACACAGACACAGACACAGACACAGACACAGACACAGACACAGACACAGACACAGACACAGACACAGACACAGACACAGACACAGACACAGACACAGACACAGACACAGACACAGACACAGACACAGACACAGACACAGACACAGACACAGACACAGACACAGACACAGACACAGACACAGACACAGACACAGACACAGACACAGACACAGACACAGACACAGACACAGACACAGACACAGACACAGACACAGACACAAACATAAACATAAACATAAACATAAACACAGACACAAACACAAACACAAACACAAACACAAACAAAAACACAAACACAAACACAAACACAAACACAAACACAAACACAAACACAAATACAAACACAAACACAAACACAGACACAGACACAGACACAGACACAGACACAGACGCAGACGCAGACGCAGACGCAGACGCAGACACAAACACAGACACAGACACAGACACACACACAGACACAGACACAGACACAGACACAGACACAGACACAGACACAGACACAGACACAGACACAGACACAGACACAGACACAGACACAGACACAGACACAGACACAGACACAGACACAGACACAGACACAGACACAGACACAAACACAAACACAAACACAAACACAAACACAAACACAAACACAAAAACAGACACAGATACAAAAACAAACACAAAAACAATACACAAACACGAACACAAACACAGGGGAGATCAGAATTTGAAATTGAATTTAAAATTGAATTTAAAATTGACCACAAATAAAAGATTTTTCAAAGAATAAAACTATAAACAAGTTATGTTTTTGTAGAAAGGAAACACTTTGTGGTTCGACATATTTAAAGAAATGAAGAAATTACTTTGTATAAGACCACGAATTTTATTTAAATTTTCATGACCGGAAGGTTTCGCTAAGCTTAAGCATCATCATTAAATGAAATTAAAGTAGACAAAAAGTACAAAGCTTGCGGTTATATATAAATAAATAGGAAATCTACAACATTAAATTAAATAAGAGAACAATGAGAAAAAAAAAAAGATTTAAATTAAAACAAAGAAACAGTGCGAAAGAGGCAGACGACAGATGAGTTGAACGAGACAAAACGTCAACTGAGAAGGTGATTAAAGAATAATGGTAAATTTTAATAGTGTACGGGAAATATACATAATATTGGACTACTAGATACATTTCACTGATTATTAAAATATGAATATAAATAAATCAAGAATTTCGTGTTAGTTTGAATTAACACTGGGCTTTAAGGGACTTTTTTGTTTCACTTTGTTTATTCTTCCTTTCAAGGAATTCCATGCTAATAGGCATATTTCTTCCAGTACCACAATGCCCCGGAGAGAACGAAATCAAACAGTCATGTCGTCGTCGAGACCAGACCTGCGAAGGCGTCTGGCGCGGAGGGCCAGTTTGGCTGCCAAAAGACGTACCGTGCTACCGAATCGCCCCACAGTGTCGCTGCATCAGGGACTATGTCAGAAATGACAACGACGAGTGTGTATATGTCGACGATTGTTTTAATTGGTAACGACAACACCGAAAACCCTGTTTCAATTACACGAGCTACCCTCAAAAGGGGGTTTTAGTTACTGGATTCCGAGATTTTTCAATTTTTTTGTAACACATCACAGCCTCTTTTTAGTTAATAAACAATTCAACTTTCAAGCAACCTTTTTAAATATTTTAATTTTTTTAAATACTTTTTTTTTAAGTGAATACCGCAGAAAGTCCCGAATCCTTCCAACCTTCTAGAGACAGTGAGACCATGACATCCCTAATTTGGGTATGTTGTGAGGCTGGAGGTAGTGGGGAGGAGAAGGAGATGGGGAAAAGGAAGGTTGGGAAGTTTAAATGATACAACAGAAATTGACCGCCAAACTATCTTGACACATATTTTTTTCCAGTTAGGATATAATAACATTAGGTAAAATTGTGTGGCACTAAATTCTGCAATTAATGAGAGTGGATACGATGCAAATATAGGTACATTTTACCTCGTAAGTTAATACCGCATAGATGATCCAACTGCTCCTAGAGCCAGTAAGACTATGGCATCCCTAATTTGGTCATGTTATGAGGCTGAAAGTTGAAGGAAGGGGCAGGAGATGGTGAAGAGGAGGTTAGGAAGTACTTGGCCATTGAGATCCGGTCACCAAACACGGCTAAAGCCATTTCAAGCAATGTTTTAATTCAGAATGGTGGTTATTCACCAGAGCAATACACACAGTACTTACAACTCTGGAACGTGCGCAAATATACTTTTGTTTTTTTTTAAATGAACTAAATGTGCCATGACACATATTAATTGAATAAAAATAGTTGACGCACGCCTGTTTTGAACCCGCGACCTTTAGATTCGTAGGCGAGCGTCTAACCGCTTGACCACGGAGGCCGTCAATTCATTATGAATGCACCGGAAGACCTACATATTCCCTCTTCCCAAACAAAATCATTGGTTTCTCAATCACCTTTCTCTCAGAATAAGCCTGCAAAATAGCTAACTACATAAAAGGATGAAATATTATTATGCGCTGCTGGAAACCATAAAAATTATGGCCATCAATAAATTGAAAACAGCCCTTATGAACGATAAAGTATACATATAATTCACAATAATAACAAGTTTAAAAGTGCAAATGTTATTATTGAGTCAAAAGAAAACAATTGAATACTTTGTAAAATTTAATGTACAAACAGGTTATTTAAAATAAATTTATCTAAAACTTGGTTGATACAAAATCATGCTGTCAGAATATCAGAAGATTCAAAAAGGCTTAACCGATGTATTAAACCTCAGCATTGTGTTAGTTTTAATGATTTTTCTTTCTTGGTTGAGAGGGGTAACTTATTCTGGTGATTGACACGAATCAGGCTTAAGGAAACATATGAAAAACACCATACAATTCACACTAATGAAGCTTTTTGATGCCAAATGATAAACTACTGGTAAACGCCCCAAATAAGAAGAAAGGCATCCAAAGATATATCAGCATAAAATTTACACAAATGGGGCTTTACGATGCCAAATGATAAACAACAGGTAATTGACACGACTAAAGCTAAAGGTAACATTTGAAACAATGGTATACATTTCACACAAATGGGGCTCTACGACGCCTTATGATAAATAACAGGTAATTGACATAAATAAAGCTTAAGGCAATCTATGATACAACGGCATGCAATTCACACAAATAGGGCTATAGGACGCCAAATGATAAACTACAGGTAATTGATACAAATAAAGCTAAGGGCAACATAAAATTAAACGGCATACAATCCACACGATAGGGGCTTTATGACGCCAAATGATAAACTAGATGTAAAAGACACAAATACAGCTAAAGGCAGCAATTGATAATATGGCATACATTTCACAGAAATGGAGTTCCGTGACGCCAAATGATAAAATAAGTGTGATTAATACCAATAAAGTTAAAGGCAACATAAAATACAACGGCATGGGATTCACACGAATGGAGCTTTACGACGCCAAATGATAAACTACATGTAATTGACACAAATAAAACCAAAGGCAACGTATGATAAAAGGGCATGTAATTCACTTAATTAGGGTTATATGACGCCAAATGATAGAGTATAGGTAATTGAC
This sequence comes from Drusus annulatus, assembly GCA_022651775.1. Lineage (NCBI taxonomy): Eukaryota > Metazoa > Arthropoda > Insecta > Trichoptera > Limnephilidae > Drusus > Drusus annulatus. Next base: position 213,395 of record JAGWCC010000391.1, on the reverse strand, counting down.
ACAAAAAATGCTAAAGGAAACATATGAAACAACGGCATGGGATTCAAATAAATGGAGCTAAATGACGCCAAATGATAAACTACAGATGATTGACACGAATAAAACTAAAGGCAGCAATTGATACAATGGCATACAGCTTACACGAATTCGGCTGTATGACTCTAAATGATAAACTACAGGTAATTGTCACGACTAAGGCTAGAGGCAACATATGATACAACGGCATGCAATTCACACAAATGGGGATATATGATGCAAAATGATAAACTATAGCTAATGGATACAAATAAAGCAAAAGGCAACATTTGATGCAACGGCAAGCAATTCTCGAAAATGGGGCTTTATGACGTTGAATGATAAACTACAGGTAACTGACCCAAATAAAGCTTAAGTTAGCAATTGATACTAAGGCAGACATTTCACCAAAATAAAGCTCCATAACGCCAAAACATAAATAAAGGTGATTAAAACGAATCAAGTTAAAGGCAGCATATGATAAGAACAGCATAAAATTCACACACATGGGGCTTTATGACGCAAAACGATAAACTACATGTAATTGACACAAATAAGGCCGAAGGCAAAATATAATTAAACGGCATACAATTCACACGAATGAGGTTTTATGACGCCAAATGATAAAACCAAGGCTATTTATACCAATAAGGTAAAAGGCAACATACGAAACAACGGTATGGGATTCACACGAATGGAGCTTTACGACGCCAAATGATAAACTACGTGTTGATAATACAAATAAAGCTTAAGGCAACATATGATACAACGGCATGTAATTCACACAAAAAGGGTTATATTACGCCAAATAATAAATTACAAGTAACTGATACAAATAATGCTAAAGGCAACATATGATACGACGGCATGGGATTCACATAATTGGGGCTATATGACGCCAAATGATTAACCACATGTAATTAATACTAATAAGGCTAAAGGCAACATATGATACAACGGCATGCAATTCACATAAATAGGGCTTTATGATTAATTATAGGTAATTGACATAAATAAAGCTTAGGCAACAGGGATTCACATGAATGGAGCTTGATGACGCTAAATGTTAAACTTCATGTAAATGACACAAATAAAGCTTAAAGCAAAATATGATACAAGGGCAAGCAATTCTCACAAATAGGGCTTTATGACGTTAAATGATAAACTTCATGTAATTGACACAAATAAAGCCGAAGGCAACATATAATTAAACGGCATACAATTCACACAAATGGGGTTTTATGACGCCAAATGATAAAATCAAGGCTATTTATACCAATAAAGTAAAAGGCAACATATGAAACAACGGCATGGGATTCACACAAATGGAACTTTATGACGCCAAATGATAAACTGCGTGTTATTAATACAAATAAAGCTAAGGGCAACATTTCTTACAACAGCATGTTATTCACACGAAAAGGGTTATATTACGCCAAATAATAAACTACAGGTAATTGATATAAATAATGCTTAAGGCAACATATGATACAACGGCATGCAATTCACATATTTGGGGCTATATGACGCCAAATTATCAACTACATGTAATTTATACCAATAAAGCTTAAAGCAACATATGATACAACGGCATGCAATTCACACAAATAGAGCTTTATGATTAATTACAGGTAATTGACATAAATAAAGCTAAAGGCAACAGGGATTCACACGAATGGAGCTTTAGATGCCAAATGTTAAACTTCATGTAATTGACACAAATAAAGCTTAAGGCAACATATGATACAAGGGCATATTATTCACACAAATAGGGTTATTTAACGCCAAGTGATAATCTACAGGTAATAGACACGAAAAATGCTAAGGGCAACATTTTATACAAGGGCAAGCAATTCTCACAAATGGGGCTTTATGATGTTTAATGTTACACTACCGGTATTTGACCCAAATAAAGCTTAAGGGAGCAATTGATACTACGGCATACATTTCACAGAAATAAAGCTCCATAACGCCAAATGATAAAATAAGGGTGATTTGTACAAATAAGGTTAAAAGCAACATATCATACAACAGCATAAAATTCACACAAATGGGGTTTTATGACACCAAATGATAAACCACATGTTATTGAAACAAATAAAGCCGAAAGCAACATATAATTAAACGGCATACAATTCACACGAATGGGGTTTTATGACGCCAAATGATTAACAACATGATTTAATAAGACAAATTTATAACTTTATTCCACTTTTATTTTATGACTGAACCGGTTTCAGCCTATGACGGCCATCTTCAGACTCGTATGTAAGACGACGGGGTTGACTGCGGGGTTCTGCTTCCAAGTGAAGATTCTGCGACGGGTCTGGTCCAGAGAGAGGGTAGTAAGGCGGTCCAAGTGAAAGCCACTTGGGGTCCACATGGGGTAGGAAATTAAATATTGCTTTCTTAGCCTCCATAGGACCGAATAAAATGAATCTTTAGAAATTAGTTAAGAGTTATGGAATGTAGACGATTTAATAAAAACTCCTCCAAAAATTCCATTTGTTGGAAAAATAACACATGGCGGGCAAAATGCGAGACATGGTGTCGGAAATCAAAAATGGTTTTCTTAGCTTCTGAAAGACCAAACCAAATAACCCTATGGAATTAGGTTAAGAAAAAAACAAGCCAAAAGTTTTTTTTTTCCTTTTTCAGGGCTAAATGCGAGACTTGGGGTCGGAAAATAAATTTGTTTTCTTAGCTTCTAAAAGACCAAGTAATATAAACCTATGGAATTAAGTTAAGAATGAAGGAACAAGGACGATTTAATGAAAAACGAGCGAAGAGTTTTTTTTCTTCTTTTTTGCGGGCAAAATGCGAGACTTGGGGTCGGAAATTAAAAATTGTTTTCTCAGCCTCTAAAAAAACAAGTTAAATAAACCTATGGATTTTATTAAGAATGATGGAACGTGAACCATTTATTGTAAAACTCGGCAAAAGTTTTTTTTTATTTTAATTTTTCTTTGCGAGCAAAATGTGAGACTTGGGGTCGGAAATTAAATATTGCTCTCTCAGCCTCTATATGACTGAAATAAGTAAATATTTAGAAATTGGTTAAGAATGATGGAATGAAGAAGATTTAATAAAAACTCTCCCGAAAATTCCATTTGTTGGAAAAATACCACTAAGCGGGCAAAATGCGAGACTTGGGGACAAAAAATACACATTGTTTTCTTAGCTTCTAAAAGATCAAATAAATAAATCTATAGAATTTGGTTACGAATGATGGAACGAGGACGATTTTTAATGTAAAAATCGTCAAAAGTTTGTCTTTTTTTAAATTTTTCTTTGCGGGCAAAATGCGAGAACAAAATGCGGAAATTGAATTTATTGCTTTCTTTGCCTCTTTATGACCGAAATAAATGAAACTCTAGAAAGTGGTTAAGAATGATGGAATGAAGACGATTTAATAAAAACGCCCCCGAAAATTCCATTTGTTGAAAAAATACTACAAAGCGGTTTAAATGCGAGACTTGGAGTCGTAAATAAAATATTGCTTTCTCAGCCTCTATATGACCGAAATAAATAAATCTTTTGAAAGTGGTTAAGAATGATGGAATGAAGACGATTTAAACAAAAATTCACCCGAAAATTACATTTGTTGGAAAAATACCACTTAGCGGTTAAAATGCGAGGCTTGGGGTCAGAAATTAAATATTGTTTTCTTAGCTTTTAAAAGACCAAATTAAATAAACCTATGCAATTTGGTTAAGAATGAAGGAAGAAGAACGATTTAATGTAAAACGAGCCAAAGTTTTTTTTTTCTTTTTCGCGGGCAAAATGCGAGACTTGGGGACGAAAATTAAATATTGCTTTCTTAGCCTTTATATGACCGTAATAAATGAATCTTTTGAAATTGGTAAAGAATGATGGAATGAAGAGGATTTAAACAAAAATTCACCCGAAAATTACATTTGTTGGAAAAATACCACTTAGCGGTTAAAATGCGAGGCTTGGGGTCCGAAATTAAATATTGTTTTCTTAGCTTTTAAAAGACCAAATTAAATAAACCTATGCAATTTGGTTAAGAATGAAGGAAGAAGGACTATTTAATGTAAAACGAGCCAAATTTTTTTTTCTTTTTCGCGGGCAAAATGCGAGACTTGTGGACGGAAATTAAATATTGCTTTCTTAGCCTTTATATGACCGTAATAAATGAATCTTTTGAAATTGGTGAGGAAAGATGCAATGAAGACGATTTAATAAAAATTCACCCTGAAAATTCCATTTGTTGGAAAATTACCACTTAGCGGGCAAAATGCGAAGCTTGCAGTCGGAATTTTAATATGGTTTTCTTAGCTTCTAAAAAACCAAATCAAATGAACCTATGGAATTTCGTTGAGAATTAAGGAACAAAGACGATTTAATGTAAAACGAGCGAAAAGTTTGTTTTTCTTCTTTTTTGCCGGCAAAATGCGAGACTTTGGGTTGGCTATTAAATATTGCTTTCTTAGCCTCTGTAGGACCGAATGAAACGAACCCATAAAATATCATTGAGAATGATTTATGTTAAGCTTTCCTTTTGAAAAAAAAAAGAAATAAACCTTGGGAATTTTATCATTTGTGACGGGCTGAAGTTGATTAAATGAAAAAAATGCCCAACAGTAACATTATTTAATTACGTGACTTTTAAAGATTTCTACCGACGTGGAATATTTATTTGCCTGCGATAGCAATCTATGCAATGATAAGTCAATTCAATTATTATTGTTGTTACTTTCAGAATTACTGCACTGACTATATACTATTCTGACCTTACCTTTACCCAACCTATACAAATTTAGGATAAATGACATTCTTCAAATTTGTACGTCGCTTAAAATAAGAGAAAAAAAAAAACAAAAAAAATTCCACATAATATTGCAACACTTTTAAGTGTGTAAGAATGTTCTCCGTCCACGCTTCTATCACATCATCGAGTTGCATAACTTGCGTTAACGATTTTCGAGATTATTTTTTATATTTTGGTATCTATTAAAATACTTGCAGTGGTAATACAAATAAATCAAACATGATGATGATATGTGCTATGAACTAATGTTCAAACAATACCAAACAAAGGTTATAAAACTTCACCTTTCAGAGGTATTTCAACAGTTTTAATTAGATTTTACTGAACTTTAGAACTTCACATTTTAAATAATATAAAGCGATAAATCCAACAATAAGCTTCCATCATTTTTTAGGCAAACCTTCTGTTATTAGTGTTTGTGTGATATTTTGACCTTTTAAATCATTTTAATGGTGTATTGATATTGTTTTGTTGAATGTGTTCAAATATGTTTTTTGAGAACTTTCAGAATTCCATGTGGGTTGTTACAAATTGGCTTTCCAACATACTTTAATATATCTTTGTCTCTTTCTATCGAGTCAGTATAAAGTCAACAATACTGACTTCACTGTTTCGCAAAGGTACCTCTCCATGTGTATTTTAACTCTAAGATTTCGACCTTTAGCATTGCGTATCATATTAACGTTTTTATGTATACTATGTCAGAAAAAAGCCAACAGACGTATACTTACTGATGGACCTAATTTTTGAAAACTGGATTTATTACCAGGTTATGTCAACCAATGTTATTTTCCTCTTCGTAGACGTCAACATAATTTTCATTTTTGAACAATATTGCTACGGCTTTTGACTCATTATCACGAGTTCGGTTTGATGTCACTGCGTCTGCATAGACATAATTTACAAGGCACGTCATATTCATACAAAAATCTTACGAAAAATGTTGCACCACTAGTACCGTCCTGTTTTTCGTTTCACCCGCTTATGAAAAGGATAGCTATTCAAAGAATGTGTGTGTACGGATGAGATGGCTATATGAACGTCCCACGCTACTGTTATTATCGGGTACTGCGCCACTAGCCGTGGCTGTCTTCACACACTTATGTTTTTCTGCATTTGCTATCTCACACCGTTATCAAGTACCTAAAAACCTAGTGAATAATTTTAACTATTGAATTGAAATAATAAGTGACTTGTGGATAATTGTGAATGGTTATAAATTCCAAAAGATATGTTTTTGCTCCCGAATGATTTTTACACCTCTTGAGGCATTTTTTCTCAGAAAGAAGCCTACAGCGACGCGTTTGTGTCAGCTGGTGACAGCTTGTCTGTCGAACGAATGTTTGTGTGATACTAAACGCAGTAAATCTCAGATATGCCGCGTTGGCTTAGTTTAGTGCAGTCACGCGCGTTGTCTCAGTAAAGTAACTACATTATTTAATTCATCTAAGTACGTCTGACACCATTTCACTCTTACATTATATTATTTTGATTCCAAGAATTCAGAAATCCAAAATAGAATTTGGAAAATATTTTTAGTTCAATTAGTAGCTCGACACACAACAGCACTGCGCTGCAGGGAAGCAGCGGTAAGGAATGGCACCAGCCTATATATCGGAACTGTGTGTCCGACAAGCTTTTAATAGTAGACGGCTTACTTTTTAAGTCAGCAGATGTTGATACTGATAATCGATTAATTGATCCATCTCGATCAAATAAACCTGTCTACCACGATCGCGCTTTTGGTGTATCTGGTCCAGTCATCTGGAATAAGCTTCCCAAAAACTCGCCAATATACGGAACTTAGTAGAGTTCAAACGAGTCTTAAAAACTAAATTGTTAAAAAATACTGCATACAAAACGTAACTTATTAAAATTAAATTTCTTTAAAAACGTCCCTAATTGTCTTTGTTTCGGTGTTCTCCTTACTTCTATCATTATAACTCAATGTCCTCACTATCTACTGAAAACCATATACTCATTGTCATATTTACACTGTTTGCATCTTTAGAATCGTTTACTCATAATACTTAATGTTTTAAGTACCAACATATTAACTGTCCTCAATCTAATTACCTTTTCTTTGATTGGACAAATATGTTAAAATGAATTCATACGTTTCATCTGAATTTTTATACCCTTAGCTTCTGGTAAATTGTTTTTTCAATCTGTCGATGTACACATGCACTGTTATACCCATATCTTAACCTTTTCCTCTCATGATTTATGATAACGATCATAATTTTAGATAGTTTTAATTTGTATACATATTATATATTATTTTTTGCTTGTTAGTTAATCTTATTAGCATAATTATCTTAGTATGAAGCGCACTTGAGGTAAAATATCACAAAACTGCGCTATATAAGTTCACTGTTATTATTATTATTAAATTCGACGTAGAATAAAAAAAAAATCTATTAAATTTAGAAGTGACCTAGTTTTTTAAACACTTGTGTTAGTATATGTTTTTTTTTTAAATATAATTCTTTTATTTGGTCCCCTCACTTAAAAAATTCACTCTGATTCCGTTGAAATTTTTTTACATAAATTTCTAAAATACATTAACTACAAACTCAGTCTACCTATTGAAACCATAATTATAATAATTCAAATAAATAAAATTATCAACACTTTCAGACAGGAGGCTTGTTTCTGATGTGACTTTTATTTTCAAAATTGTTAATGGTATTATATACAGCCCTGATTTACTTAGCTTAATTACCTTCCATGTTCCTAACAGAACCACTCGATCCAAAAATTTTTTTAAATGCAACAATAATATCAGGACTGAGTCATTTAGATACTCGCTTGTACCTAGATTGTATACAGTGTGTATTTCTTTCTCTGAAATAGTATATATATATATATTCAACTGCACTGAATTTAATTACAAAAAGGCTACAGTAGAAGACTCTTTAATAAATATTAATGTTAATTTATTGCATTATAATATTTCTATTAACTTATCTTTATTTTTGGGTGCCAATCATTTCCTTTGTGTTATTTTAATGTCCTTATTATTTTATATGATCTATTACACAGGTATGTAAAAGTCTATAAGGGCGTATTTAATCAGATAAATAAATAATTATTTATAATAATGTTGACTGTTTAAAGTAACGCAACAATCTTAGCACTCTAGCACACCAATTAGTCGCGAGCCGCCCTTGGTATCATGCGTATGTATTAAAATCTCATTTGTGCCATCCCTATTGAAAAAAAAACAAGTTACAGTTTGTTGTCTAAGTTTCACATGCGTTTTAGAGAAATACAAGTAAATTAGACAAATGCCAGTGAGTTGTTTGCTAATAAACCGAAAAATTAAATAAAATATCGAACAAAGAATTTTTCAAAACACTGTGTGCGTGACTCAGGTACGAATTGGCTGATTATTTTGCATTGAACTGATCTAACATAGAAACCTCTTTCTTCTGCTTAAAAGCAAATTACTGTAAATTAAACCGCTATTGTTTATTCATCTGCTGAAGTTTTTGTGTCGTAGACGACGAGTCAATAGATTGACTGTGGTATTTTTTGCTGGACCATTGAGAAATTGAAAACCTTCGCCTCCTTTTGTGTCCTTCAATATCTTTACATATTTTCTGTTGCTTCCTTCATGAAACCTTCTCGATATTAATTTATTTCAAGTAGAATTAACTTTAAGGCTTTTATGCTTATCATATTCGACATTTAATAAAATAATTATATCGTAAAATATAAATCGACAGTTTATCCTAGACACCGTTTAGGTATACAATATGTTCTCGGGTAGAGCTTTGTATACCATTACAAAGATGGCAGCCAAGTCGAAAGAAATTGAAAAATTATACTAATAATTTTCAATAAAGTGTGAGATCGGTTAAAATACTGATTTCTAATGAGGGCTCGGTGGTTCGATTTGTTAGTTCATCTAGGTATACAATATGTGTTCGGGTAAAACTTTGTACATCATAAAAAAGATGGCAGACAGATCGGAAAAAAGTGAAAAATACCATTAATAATTTTCAATAAAGTGTGGGATAGATTAAACTGCCGGTTTCTAATAAGGTTCGGTGGCTCAATTTGCAAAAGTGTAACTCCCTGACAGAGTAAAGGTTTCAAGTTCGAGTCTCGGTCGCGACCGTTATTCTTTTATTTTCTGTTTTATATTTACGTTATATGAGCGTAATGGATAGGATTAAGAAAGGGACGCTTAGATGGTTTGGGCATGTAGAGCGAATGGACGAAGAAAGGAGTGTGAAAAGAATATATGATGCGAAAGTGAATGGAAGAAGAAGTCGAGGACGCCCGAGAAAGACATGGTACGATCAAGTAAATCAAATACTTGAATCGGGTCATGTGAAGAGTCAGAATAACAGAAGAATATGTATGAGACGATGTATGAATGTAAATGAAGCAAGAAGTGTGTGCCAAGACAGAGTTGTATGGCGGTCCGTCTTCTCTGCCTACCCCTGCGGTGAAATATATATATATATATATATATATATATATATATATATATATATTTATGTATTTATAACATATATATATATGTGTTTACATATTTATTTATTTTTGTTTCTTCGTTGGGAATTATCGATATTGTATAAATTATTAATATAAAAAATAATAATCATAAATGCTTCATAGTTAATTCTTATTTAATATATAAAAAAAATGTTAAAAACAAACTTTGTTGAATTTCCTTTATAAAACTCAACTATACACACATAAATATTAAACTAACCTCTTATCTGCTCCCGTCCTTCTTCCTTTATTCCATCCCCATGTTCCCTTCCACTTTCTTCTCCCCCCACAAAGTTAATTTACTAAATTATAACTGTATATACATTGTCACACTTTATTTATAATATTTGTCATCAGCAGAGAAAAATTTCTAATTGGCATGATTTATTATTTTTATTATTACATAATTATGTACTAATGAATGTTGATTTGCTGTTAATTTTCCCGAAATAAAAAAAAAAAAAAAAAAAAAAAACACTAAATAAAAATTCTAATTGATCCCCAACTGATATCTCGTGTTAGTTCAAACTAACACTGGGTGTTAAATGATTAGGTTATTTTTTCACTCTGTTATTTCTCTTGTGAAGAATTTTTTTAGTAACAACCATACTTTTTCCAGAACTACAATGCCCCGGAGATAACGAAATGAAACAGTCGTGTCGCCGAGACCAGACCTGCGAAGGCGTCTTGCGCGGAGGGGCAGTTTGGCTGCCGAGCCTCGTGCCCTGCCCTCGACTCCTCCCGCAGTGTCTATGCGTCAAGGGAACAGTCAGAGACTCCAACCACGAATGCGTACCTGTCAACGAATGCTAGCTTTGATAACAACAACAGCAAAAATACTGTTTTAACACTGGATTTACGGCCATTTTCACATACTTATTCCTACAGGCACCCGTCAAATTGACGAATAAACACAAATACTGCGTAAATAAATGTTTTGTTTAACCTTACTGTGCCAAATTATTCTTCGCGTTCCGGCGCTGTGTAATCATTACACTAACTAACTAACTATCACGCCGTTTCTCCGCAGGGGTAGGCAGAGAGGACGGACCGCCATACAACTCTGTCTTGGCACACACTTCTTGCTTCATTTACATTCATACATCGTCTCATACATACTCTTCTGTTATTCTGACTCTTCACATGACCCGATTCAAGTATTTGATTTACTTGATCGTGCCATGTCTTTCTCGGGCGTCCTCGACTTCTTCTTCCATTCACTTTCGCATCATATATTATTTTCACACTCCTTTCTTCGTTCATTCGCTCTACATGCCCAAACCATCTAAGCGTCCCTTTCTTGATCCTATCTATTACGCTCATATCAACCTTGCATTCTTTCCGGATATCCACATTTGTAATACGGTCATACATGGTTTTACCGCACATCCGTCCCAAAGATCTCATTTCCACAGCATTCAGTCTACTTTCATCCTTCCTCTGCCAGTTCCATGCCTCACTGCCATACATAAGGGTTGGTATAAGTACTCCATTGTGGACTGCTAGCTTCGCTTCTTTGGACAATTTCTTATTTGCCCCAACAGCGTTCAGTCCTCCATTAATGGAGTTTCCTGCATTCACCTTTCTTTCAATATCCTTATCAGCCTTTCCGTCTCTTGTAAACATACTTCCTAAATACACAAACTCATCCACTTGCTCCAAGTATTCATCATTCACAACTATATTGCACGCTGTTCTCGTACTCTCTCTTTCAAACACCATCACTTTGGACTTTCTTACATTCATCATCAACTCATTTTGCATACATACTTGGTTCACCCTTGACACGAGAAACTGTAGATCTTCCATACTGTCAGCAATCAGCACCGCATTGTCCGCATACAATAGGCAACATACTTTCACATTGTTCATTTTCGCGCCCAAGCCCACACCTTTCAATTCTTGCATACGATTATCCATGTTCATTATCCAATCATTACACAGGTAAAAAATATAGATTTTTTAAATTATAAAAATAAGAATATTCACAGCCAAACGCTTAAATTATTCATATTTGAAATCAACAGTGACAATATTTAAAATTGAAAAGTCGAAAATACCAAAGGTTGATGTTCACAAAACGGACAAAAGGACCCCCTCCAAGAGGATCACCTCCAGGACCACCTCCAAGAAGATCACCTCCAAGAGATGTCAAAAGCTTCTGCCAGTAGCTCGAGCTCGTAGGCGCTGTGTATCTAGAAGTAAAAAAACACAATTGCTAACTGAGATTCCATTTCTCTGGTTCTCATATAGCGAAGTCAAGTAAGAGTGAGATGTGAATAGCGCCGCATCTCCCCGCACACTCTTCGCGTATCTTCGCACCCCATAGTCTTTTTTTAGAATGAATATAACTACGTCTCACACTAGCAAACGTTTGATTGTATTGGTGATTTTACTCTCGATTTTCACAAAATATCTCGTTCGTGCCCAAAAAGTGCTAATTAATACTAACACTATTTTTTCATGAAATGCATTAATATATTATAAAGAAGTACCTAAGATCTGAAGCCAGTATTTATGATGGTTATAGAGATACTAAAGTTATTAGAAGCAATGTGTAGTAGTTACACATCATAGTTAAAAAACGATAAACTAAAAAATAAGTCTTCACACACTGACTACAACTCTAAAACTGAAGATGGTCAACTTGGCCAGACTTCCGCCCTCGAAGAGACCTTTTTTACTGTCCCAGAAATCATAATGCGCCGAATGTTTTACGCAACAAACGCCTCTTTGTAATTTGGGTTTGAAACAAAATATCCTTCACACCGATGACAACCCTTCTTCATTGCTTCACACAAATTGTTACAGTGATTATTTTGTTTTAGAAGCAATAATTTTACAAATAGGACAAATTCAACAGTGTTATTTCAATTTGATGGGTGTCCGTAGAGATAAGTATGCAGCGACTAGATTTAAAAAAATAAGAAGTTTTCGAAAGTAAAAATACAGTAAACATATTTACACTGTTCAATTATAAAAAGTCGTAAAAAAAATAGTGTCTGTTTTTCTGTAATCCGTCAATTTGACAAGTGTCGTCAACCTAGTGTTAATAACAGGAGCTCACCTAACCTAACCTAACCCAACCTTACTTAACCTAAGCTAACCTAACCTAACCCAACAGAGGATTTTAGATAGTGAATTCAAGTATTTTTTAGATTTGAAGGTATAGCTTCTTTTTTGATTAATAAACTATTTTATTAAGACCTTGCATTTTAAAATATATTCAATGGATTATGAATGCACCAGGTGACTTAAGAATTCCCTCTTCACTTCCAAAATCATCAGCTCCTCGACTGCCCCTCTCCTAAATGGTTGATGGAAAATGATGCAGTAAAAAAATCAAGAAATTCGAAAAGGCTTTAGGAATGTGTTATACCTCAGTAATGCATGAGTTTTTTTTAATATTTTTTTTTATATGGATATGGCATAAGAGTCTCAACTGCTCCCAACCGTCTAGAGCCAGTGAGACTATGGCATCCCCAATCGGGGTATGCTGTGAAGCTGAAGGTTGTGGGGAGGGGAAGGAGACGGAGAAGAGGAAGGTTGTAAGGTTTTTATTTTATTTTTTAATACGAATACCGCACAAGAGTTTTAACTGCGCCCAACCGTCTAGAGCCAGTGAGACTATGGCATCCCCAATCGGGGTATGTTGTGAGACTGAAGGTAGTGAGGAGAAGAAGGAAATTGGGGAGAGGAAGGTTGGTAAGTACCTAGCTATTCAGATCTGGTCACTTAACACGGCTAAAGCCATTCCAAGCAACGTTTCGCTTCTGAATGGTGGTCTTTCACCAGGGCGATACTTCGAGTACCTACCACTCTGGAACGTGCCTGAAATGTACTTTTTGTTATTTTTACAAGAATTAAATGTGTACCTGGCTATTCGAATCCGGTCACCAAACAAGTCAATTCTGAATGGTGGTCCCTTACCGGGGCGATACTTAAAAAATGAATCAAAGAATACGTAGTCTTGTACGGTATTCACTTTGATTATAAAAATAACATTTTAAAAGCAATGCAATTTTTGCCTATGAAGATTTCAACTCGGTTTTATTCACTTAAACAATATATTTTTTTTTGGCTTTTTACGAATAAAGTTAGATTCACTGCGTCTGACACCGTTTTGCTTCTGACGAGGTTTGTGTTCGTTCCAAAAGTCAATAGTATTTGGAATTTATTTTTTCTATTGGCAGTAGTTTGACGTAGAATAAAAAAAAAAATTGTTCAATTAAGGAGGTACCTTGCAATTTCTAGCCACCTGAGTAAATAAACAGAAATAGAATGATCCAAAAAATATTTACACTCAGCGAGGTTGTGAGCGGAGCGACATTTTTTTAAATTTTGATAACATTTATTAATTCACGACAATGTTGAGTGTACGAGTATGTTATACAATGGAAATTTTTATTTATTTGAAAAAAATATTGAAAAGAGCACGATGGCAATAAAATCAATCAATTAAGAATTCAACGTATTAGTGGCTTGTATGAAATGATAAGGAAACCAGACTAGCAGTCTATACTAGAGTTCTGAGAAGCTGCTAAAACAAAAGGCCTGTTGACGTGCTACAAATGCAGCTTCAGCCGATCGGAGCGTTCAGCGTCATCAGTGTTTGTACGACCGCGCTTAAAATCAGTAAACCACTTCTATCCCATTTGTCTTGATGAAGCTATGTTGACACCAAACGCGGCTAATGCCATTTTTAAGCAACGTCTCGATTATGAAAGGCGGTTTTTAACCAGGGCGTTACTTAGAGTACCTACCCCTCTGGAACGTGCCGCAAATACATGGCCTGTTCAAAAGAAGAGGGGAATTTTTAATTTTCGCGGGCTGTGTAAATTCGATTGTCGATTTTTTGTTGTTGTTATGTTGGTGCACACATGTTTATTGTATGTTAGCATTATCATCAATTTTGGATTAGTGGTTTGTTTTTGACAACTGGAAAGGTCAGTCACGTTTTTGTGTGTTCTTCGATTTTTTACTTTTGAAAAAAATGGATCAAATAATAAAATCCATGATTTCTTTTTCCACAACTCCAGGACGCTCATCGTCATTAACATCTTCTCGGCCTTTTGTAAAGCGCTTGTACCACTTACAAACACTTTTTTGAGACAAAGTAGATTCGCCGAATGCCACAGTCAACATTTTAGGTGCGTTGGAGCGCTTTATTCCATTTTTAACGCAAAATTTAATACATATTCTGTGATCCATTTTTTCAAAAGTGAAAAATTGAAGAACACACAAAAACGCGACTAACCTTTTCAGTTGTCAAAAATAAACCACTTATCGAAAATGGCTGATAATGCCAACATATGATAAAGATATGTGTACCAACATAACAAACAAAAAAAAACGATAATCGAATGTACACAGCCCGCGAAAATTCAAAATTTATCTTTTCTTTTGAACAGGCCTCGTATACCTGTATTATATCATTTTATATGAATTAAATGTGTTATAACAAATATTCATTGAATAAAAGTTATTGGCGCACGCCGGGTTTGAATCCGCGACCTTTGTATTCGAAGTCGAGCGTCTTACCACTCGACTATGGAAGCCGTCGAGCGATTTCAACGTGGTTTTCTTAATTAAATAACATTGCCGAAATCTTTGGATCATCGCGAGCGAGGTTTAAATTCACTGGGTCTCAAATCGTTTCAATGATTAGAATGTTAATTTTTTTTTCTAGAAGTCAATATCATTTTGCAATAGTTTTTCTTTTTGTAGTAGTTTGACGTAAATTTTTTTTTGATAGGTGCCAATTTCCGACCACCTGTATAAGTATGCAGAAATAGAAAAATATAAGCAATATTTACACCAACACAAGGTTGTGAAAAGAGACAGCATTTCAAAAGATAATAAACTTAATTTATTCATGAAAATGTAGACTATTTATTACCCAATTGAACTATTGATTTGAAGTTTTTATGCACATTTTTAGATGGTGGAGAAAGGGAAATGAAAACATTTAAATAAACAACGTATTTCTGACTTATGTATTAGGTGCACAACTTTTTTTTCGCCGTGGTTTTATTTATTAATTTATAAATTAACCAACTAAAGTCCAATTACAAAAAAGACATAAAACACGAAATGGAAAAAAGAGTAACAGAGAAAGAACAGTACATACATAATAATAAATGAAGCTATGACAAAAATAGGACCAAATTAACATTCAAGCCATGGTCTGGTCAAAGTTTTGGTTGAGCCCTAAAGAATGACAAAAATCATTTAGACTGCTACCAAAAATTTCAAGACCACTGCACTGAGTTAACAAGTCTCGACATTCTAGACGTTGGAGAATTATACCCATAATTAGTATTGTGGTAATTGAGGAACAGCAATTCATTGTTTCTGAGTCTACGGCAAGGAATGTTGAACTGGATAAGTAGCAACAGAGAAGGTGAGTCAATAAAACAATTAATAATTTTGTAAATGAAAATTAAATCAAAGTCTTTCCTGCACGCGTCTAATGAAGACATTTTCAATAATTGTTCAATTTGCTTTAGCGGTAAGTAGTGTCTGAAACAATTAGATAATAGACGTCATGCAAAAACTGAAGCATCTGTCAACATAGCCCTATAGAAACATTAGTCGATTTGTGTATTGTGCATCATAAAGTTATTTTCGATTCAAAATAAGTTAGTCTACGAGCCGAATTCTCGTTATTTTCGGGAGGTGCGGCGTGGCGATGCTCGACCATATGTTGCGAAGGTGGTCAAGGCATACTTGTAAACATTAGAATGGGAAATCTTGCCCCACCCTCCGCATTTTCCAGACCAGTCTCTTTTTTCAACTATCACTTGTTTCGACGCATGGCACAGGACCTGGCGGACCAGCACTTTCAGTCTTACGAAGAATTAAGACATTGGGTTGATTCGAGGATCTCTTCAAAAGATGACCAGTTTTTTTGACACGGTATTATCAGGTTGCCCGGATGATGGAAGAAAGAATTCATTTGATCCCGTATTTTGATTCCCGCCACTTCTCTCTTCAATCTAATTCTGTTGGCTTAGACCCCGGAATGTACTCTCACGTTTATCTTTTAGATTTGGTAGTGCTGTTGAAGTGCTTATAAAAGACAACAAACTGCCGTGGGAAGATTTTGAAACCAGAGGTAGAAGAAATTACCGCCGGCAGATAAGGTTTTCTGGCAAAGATTAGGGAGACTTCGTAATGGAAACCGTTTATCAGCTAGATGCATTATTAGGAAAGACCCTTGTTGGATTTCAAATAGACAATTTGCATTCAGTTCCTACCTATCCCGCCTTTTCGCCATTTGATTCTGTATGCAACAACACCGTAATATAAAAAAAGAAGATGAAGATTTTGGTGAACCACGTGTTGCTTGTTGATGTTTTTGCTTCCTCGTCATCGCTTTTGTTTTTGCTCCCAAAATAATAATAATGTTTCGTAAATTAAGAACATAATATATTAAATTTGAAAAAACCTTCCAACGGTTTATTCCAATATTATAATTTATAACTCTTGTATGTTGCCTATTGTATGCGGATGATGCGGTGCTGATTGCTGACAATATGGAAGATCTACAGTTTCTCGTGTCTAGGATGAACCAAGTATGTATGCAAAATGAGTTGATGATGAATGTAAGTAAGTCCAAAGTGATGGTGTTTGAAAGAGAGAGTACGAGAACAGCGTGCAATATAGTTGTGAATGATGAATACTTGGAGCAAGTGGATGAGTTCGTGTATTTAGGAAGTATGTTTACAAGAGACGGAAAGGCTGATAAGGATATTGAAAGAAGGGTGAATGCAGGAGACTCCATTAATGGAGGACTGAACGCTGTTGGGGCAAATAAGAAATTGTCCAAAGAAGCGAAGCTAGCAGTCCACAATGGAGTGCTTATACCAACCCTGATGTATGGCAGTGAGGCATGGAACTGGCAGAGGAAGGATGAAAGTAGACTGAATGCTGTGGAAATGAGATCTTTGAGACGGATGTGCGGTAAAACCATGTATGACCGTATTACAAATGTGGATATCCGGAAAGAATGCAAGGCCGATGTGAGCGTAATGGATAGGATTAAGAAAGGGACGCTTAGATGGTTTGGGCATGTAGAGCGAATGAACGAAGAAAGGAGTGTGAAAAGAATATATGATGCGAAAGTGAATGGAAGAAGAAGTCGAGGACGCCCGAGAAAGACATGGCACGATCAAGTAAATCAAATACTTGAATCGGGTCGTGTGAAGAGTCAGAATAACAGAAGAGTATGTATGAGACGATGTATGAATGTAAATGAAGCAAGAAGTGTGTGCCAAGACAGAGTTGTATGGCGGTCCGTCCTCTCTGCCTACCCTTGCGGGGAAACGGCGTAATGGTTAGTTAGTTAGTTAGTTAATAACTCTTGTACATTTTTTCCTGATAGTTGCAAATCTTATAATTGCTCTACGCTGACAAAAAAGAATTATATAAAATATTTAGGTATTACAATAGACGAATAGACCATCATATGAAATGGACCAAGCACATTACATAAACTGTAAAAGAATACGTAAACTATTTTACATTTTCATAAAAATAAGAAACATCTTACAAAAACCTTTATTACTAAAGACTTTCTACGCACTGGCCCAATCAATTCTGCAATACGGAATAATAAGCTGGGGAGGTGCGTAAAAAACTAATTTAGCCCCACTCGAAATAGTCCAATGAAGACTGGTAAAAATAATCTTAGAAAAGCCATTAGATTACTCAACTGATGAATTATTTAAAGAATTAAAAGTTTTAGATTTGAAAAAAATATATACATCAAAAATGCATTACTTCAAATTTACAAAGAAAAAAGCAAATCGGAGACAGTGAGCACCAGACCAAGAACTACCAGGCCAAATAGTTACCCCGAAACTCAATACAACAGCACAACATCACTATTCCTACTCAGCAATTAAGATATTCAACAAACTTCCTGGTGAAATAATAGACCAAAACAACTATGATATATTTAAAAAAAAAAACTCAAAATACACTTTTCACTAAAATAATCTAGAATATATTATTTTCATCCGATATTCATGCGAAAATAATTTCAAAAAATCCATAATAGTACTCCCTCCCTAAGCACGAGAACTTTCTCAATTAGGGAGGTAATAATCATTAACTAGAAACGAGAAATTGTACATTTATTCAATTTATATTATACCTTTCGTTGGTATAAAGTGGAACAATTTTCATTTGGCATAAAAAAAGGTGTTTCGAGAATTCTATTCATAACTTTATCGGTGAGTGAATTGGCTTAGTGAATTCTTAATATACCCACATACATAATCACAGTTTCATCAAGCAGTGTTAGGTTATCGTTTTTACAATCCATTATTATAAATTCATCCGAAGCTGAAAGCACATTCGGTGTTTCCGTTGAAAAGAAATGAAGATAGGTGCCGCCAACGTTCGACGCCATTGACAAAAAAATTGCGCTAGCACTTGGAAATAATCAATAAATATTTTAGTAGCTATTACTCGTGTCTTATAATGTTCTTACTGTTTTAGCTTCAGCGCCTCCATGGTCGGGTTCAAATCCGACGTGCGCCAATAACTTTTATTTAATTAATATGTGTCATAACACATTTCAATTCATATGAAATAATAAAAATCATTATATTTATAGTTTTTGTGTTTAATTTGTAGAACTCCATTTTAATTTTTACATAATTCAATTGAATTAAATTTAATATTATTATTATTGAGTTCTGCTATTTTAAGTTTTTTATTTTAGTTTTTAGTGACAGCTGTTTCGGCGTTTAAGGCCACTGTCACAGTTTGACAATGGCCTTAAACGCCGAAACAGCTGTCACTAAAAACTAAAATAAAAAACTTAAAATAGCAGAACTCAATAATAATAATATTAAATTTAATTCAATTGAATTATATAAAAAAAAAAAAAATCATATTTGCGGTAAAGTGGTAGACACTCAAAGTATCGCTCTGATGAAAGACCGCCATTCAGAATCGAAACGTTGCTTGAAATGACTTTTAGCCGTGTTTGCCAGTTAGTTTTTAACCTTTCTCTTACCCATCTCCTTCCCTTCTCCAATAATTTCAGCTTCACGTCATACCCCGATTGGAGATGCCATAGTCTCACTGGTTCTAGACGGTTGGAAGCAGTTGGGAACTTTGTGCGGTGTTAACTTTAAAATATTATAATAAATTGAGAGAGACGCCTGTGTCGGACGCGAATGCCCGACAGCGGCGTTAATGTAGGAAATAAGTTAGATCTAAGATTTCTCCATACAAATTGTAAATTCTATAATTTTATGTATGTTTCTTCCGGCTCGCTCGGCCCTAAATGAGACAAGAGGTCGGCCTTGAGGCTAAATCCTCTAGACCCAGGCAGCGAAAAACGCGAACGCGAGCGGTCTAGAGCGGCCAATTACGACCGAGCTCTGTGAGTCTTGGGCCGCCCGGGCGGGAAAAAATCAATCTATCTGACTTTATAACGGGAGCCAGGTCAATCACACGACCCAATAAATTATACCGTCGTAACGGCCTGACTCCCAGCTACAAAAACAATGTAAATTTAAGTATGTAATTATTAGACTAAGTTAGTAATTAAGATTTTTAGCCCGAAAAACGGGCACCCTTTTTGTACTTGTGTTTTAAAATGATTATTCTTAACTTAATAAAAATGATGGAAGAGTATGGAGAAGTTGAGGTTAAAGGTGATGCTTAGGAGAAGGGGATAGATTCATTAAATCTATCCCACAAAATTGCCAGCGACCCGGAAAGAGTGAGAAAGGGGGAAACAAAATTCCCCCATACAAATCTCCCAAATCCGTGGTCGCGCTCTGGAGCGCAATATTAATTGCGCAAAAACCAGAGGAAGGCAGATCACCAGCATCCTCCGCCAGTATCATCTACCTTGACTTCTCTCCGCTTGAAATCGCCTACAACTTGACTCCTGCCATTTCTTCTGACCATCGCTTGCCCCCCTGGACCGCCTGACTACAACTTTCTCCGGACCACACCGCAGCATCTTCACTTGAGAGCAGAACCAGCCCCTACAAGTCAACCCTAGTCGGCTCCCTTACAACGAGACGACCCCTTGGAGCACTTCGCAGATCGGGACCGCCCCCCCTATTACAGTTTACTTGTGTACCTGATCACGTCGGGTACAACGCCATTTAAAATATTTCAGTGGTTCTTTGATTTTCTTTCAATTTTGTGATTTTTAGATCTGAATGCGTAAATTTTCCAGGTTATTACTGACAGTTTGTGCGGTAACTAGCGTTGTGACCGCTTTGAAAGAACTACTTTTTTTGGCAACAGTTCCTACTTCATTCATTGTTTATTGAACAAATACTTCAACTGAAGTTAATAGTTAATTTTAGCGTTCATTCATTCCAATAACTTCGTTTCATTGAACAAATACTTCAAATGAAGTTGGCACTTCATTCATTTCATCAACTTTGTTTCATTGAACCAATACTTAAAAGAAGTTGGTACTTCATTTTAGCCTTCATTCATTTCATTAACTTCATTTCATTGAACAAATACTTCAATAAAAGTTAGATTGCAAGAACTACGTCAATTTGCAGCAGTACAGCTTTCAAAGCGCCACCGACTAGTACGTGTTTTTTTGGCGAGGAACCAGTTCCAGTTCTTTTTGTTTCCAAACCCCTCGACTAGTACTTTTTATTTTGGCAAGGAACCGGTTTCAGTTCTTTTAAAATATCAATAAACCGGTTCCAAAAAGAACTGAACAAATAACCAGATAAATACAAATCTCTTTTTTGCGAGTTCGATTTCAATTGAAGTGTTCACGGCGAAGGGTTCATTTCAAAGAACTAGCAATTCGTGAAGCATTCACAAAACATTGAGGGTTTTCCTAACGCTAGTGGTAACCCTAGTCAGGGCTCCCACTTGTGTTGACTGTGTCATTGACAATAAACGCGATGATGCAAAAACACACTTGAAAATAAAATATCTGCGAAAGCCGTTACATAACGCGTTCGATCGCTTGTGAAAGGTGTTTTGCGTAAGATCAGGTAAGAATTTCACATAAATTTCTTTCTCGATTTCATTAAAATTATTTTATTAATCTCATAATTATGTTTAAAGCGAGAATAATCTCGTTAACCACTTTAATTAAAACGTTCTGTACCATATTCTATAACCTAAGGTTACAGATTCAAACACAATATTCCCCTTTTCAAGATAGATATAAATACGAAGAGTATGACAAAACGCTTAGTTTTTTCTCTTGGTATCGGTAGTTTGTTGTATTTTAATGGAAATTAAATTAAAATAACTTTGTGTGAGACCACATAGTTTATTTTTATTTTTTATGACCGTCCAGTTTCGCTTAGCCTAAGCATCATCAGCCTAACCTAACCTAACCTAACCTAACCTAATTAACCATCACGCCGTTTCTCCGCAGGGGTAGGCAGAGAGGACGGACCGCCAATAACTCTGTCTTGGCACACACTCCTTGCTTGATTCACATTCATACATCGTCTCATATATACTCTTCTGTTATTCTGACTCTTCACATGACCCGATTCAAGTATTAATTTACTTAATCGTGCCATGTCTTTCTCGGGCGTCCTCGACTTCTTCTTCCATTCCCTTCGCATCATATATTCTTTTCACACTCCTTTCTTCGTTAGTCGCTCTACATGCCCAAACCATCTAAGCGTCCCTTTCTTGGTCCTATTCATTACGCTCACATCAGCTTTGCATTCTTTCCGGATATCCACATTTTTAATACGGTCATACGTGGTTTTACCGCACATTCGTCTTAAAGATCTCATTTCCACAGCATTCAGTCTACTTTCATCCTTCCTCTACCAGTTCCATACTTATTATATTAACTCAACAAAACATACGAAGTGTGCAGAGGGAAAAAGAATATAAAATAAAATAAGAGAACAGTGAGAAAACAATTGAATAAATGTTATTTTATTATTATTTTAATGTTATTGACAAAACATTTTTTTCTATTTTTAAAGAAAGACAAACTTTTCCTGGTTACGAATAACCTGACAATATTTGAAAAAACTCCTACTGCCGTCATAATAAGCGGAAGATGTTGCTTGTGCAATGATGGAGGACTTAGCCAGCCGAGGAATTGAACGCACGACGCTGAGGTGGGAATCCGACGCGTTTGTCCACTTAGCTAAATAGTGAATGTTACTAAAACTAACTAACTAACTAACCATCATGCGGTTTCCCCGCAGGGGTAGGCAGAGAAAACCGATCGCCATATAATTCTGTCTTGGCACACACTCCTTGCTTCATTTACATTCATACATCGTCTCATACACACTCTTCTTTTATTCTGACTCTTCACATGGCCCGATTCAAGTATTTGATTTGATTGAACGTGCCATGTCTTTCTCGGGCGTCCTAGACTTCTTCTTCCCTTCACTTTCGCATCATATATTCTTTTCACACTCTTTTTTCCATTCATTTGCTCTAAATGCCCAAACTATCTAAGCGTCCTTTTCTTGATTCTGATCATTTCGCTCACATCAGCCTGGCATTCTTTCCGGATATCTAACGGATATTAATATGTTTGTTTTATCACTGTTCTCTTGTTTTGTTTTATATTGTATTATCCCTCTTTATGTATATATAACCGCACAGTTTGTATATTTTATTTATTTTAATTTTGTGCCAAGACGACGCTTAGACCAAGCGAAACCAGTCAGTCATTGAAAATAAAATACAATCTGTGGGCTTGTACAAAGTTTTAATTAAATTTTCATTAAAATACAATAAACTGCCGACGCAACTAAGCATGTTGTCATACCCACAGTTTGTATATCTACCCTGACAAAGTCACCCTAATGTCACGGACGTCCATACACTCCAATGGATTTGGAGATGGTGACGAAACTGCTGCCGTGACAAAAGTCACCCTTGCGCGCCTGACTTAAGGCTGTTTTTTTTTCTTCAGTGTCTCTGTCCACAATGAAGGCAGCAACCATTCTTCTGTTGGTGGTCTGCACCAGCGCTGTTGTTTCAGGTGATCTCTATCCAAAAAAACCAGGTAAGTTAGCTATATATATTTCGTTATCTGAATACCACATAAGACTCAACTGCTCCACAATTGGAACTCTAATGGAGGCTCTCTAGTCTAGTCTTGGGTTAATTTCCCGTAAATTCATAACATCTCTCATTTCTCTTTATTCAACTTGTCAGTTGAGGTTTCGCCTCTTTCATTTCATACTATTTGTATTATTCTATCTGTTCCTTTAAAATAGTGTAAATGTTTTTCTATTGTTTTCTCATTGTTCTCTTATATATGTAAAAGTGCTGCGATATTATGTGACATGATATTATACTCATGGTATACGACGTAAAAACCCAGAGAAAGTGATTTATCGCAAATTTGTAAGGGTTTGGTTATGTATGAGTTATACCTCTTTATATCGTTAGTCCAAGATATCAAAATGAGTGGACAAAACGCCTTAGTAGCCAGTGCCTACAAATTCTACTAAACAATTTACTTACCACTTGTTACTCGACCAAACTGGCATCGTGTAGACACGCCACTGACGTTAAGAAGAACTGAAAAAAAACCTTATTAATTTATTCAATGCACGCACTCGGAGGTGTTGAAGATATTGCATTGTTTTTAAAGAAGGTATGGTTAAGATTGCTTAAAAAGCCAAATTAAATCTTTTTGTACTAATGAAAATAATGCCTGCTTAGTAAAATTTGCCATAAGCCTAATATTAATAGCACATTGAACTAATCAAAAGTTCCACATGTCGATCAAACAATTTATCAAACAAACAATCAATCAATCAATAATCCAATCGTTCAATTACTCTGAGAGTAGTTACAGTCAATTTTGTGATCTGATCGACATGTAATAAACAACGAGAAGGTAATGCGCAAATACAAAAACATTTAAGTGTGACATCAAGATTTTTTTTAAATAATAATTAAACCACGTCGGATAAATTACTTGTGTGATTTTTTAATTTTTAAATTTTTTTTTTTATTTAGGTTTTTTTTATTCCAGTTTGATAATGCCCTCAGAAGGTGAAACAGCTGTCACGCCTTAAAATAATAACATCGCAGAGCTTTTAACTAAAAATTGTTTTTTAAAAATTTAAAATAATAATAATTATTGTTTAAATAAAATTAAAAAACCTAAAAATTACTTGTGTGATGACTGAAAAGATTGTATTTTTTAGTTAAGACTACGGAGAGGCCGACAGCTTACACTCCTGGAACTAGTAAAAAAATAGACTTGAAAATGGGAAACCATTCACTCACCGATAAAGTTGAAGTTGAAAGTTCTTGAAGTCTCCTTTCACAATTGTGTTATCAACAAAACAAATACAACACATTGCTTCAAGTCGTGTTATTCACAAAAAACCACACTTATTTTATATCATTTAGAGAAAAAAAAACAACCAACTGACGAGCATGTGAAAAACGAACGAACAAAGCGTTTTTTTCACATCAAACCTTCTGTTTGATTATCAATTGTTATGAACAAGGTGCTGTTGAAGGCAAATTCAGATACATTGAAATGGTTGGATAGGTAGTAGGTACTTGGATGAACAACGTGAAGGTAACAACTTGTCAAATTATCACTGGTTCGTTATTTTTACCTGACAATATATGAAAAACTCCTACTGCCATCATAAGAAGCGGAAGGTGTTGCTTGTGCAATAATGGAGGATTTAACCAGCAGAGGAATTGAACACACAACGCCCGGGTGGGAATCCAACGCGTTTGTCCACTCAGCTACCGACCGGTCGAAATAATCGAGTCGAGTTAATCAATGAATGCATTTATTAATAACATGTTGAACCAATCAAAACATCGATCAATCAATCAATCAATCAATCAATCAATCAATCAATCAATCAACCAACCAATCAATCAATCAATCAATCAATCAATCAATCAATCGGAAAGTTGTTACAGTCGGAAGGTATTGCGCAAGTGCAAAATGCATTCAAGTGTGCCGGCAAGCCTCCTTTTTCTAAAAGAATACAAAACATTTCTTGTAAACTACGCGTGTAACGTCGTTATACTGTATTTTTTATTTATCAGTTGGGACTACAGGGAGGCCGAAAGAGTGCGCTCCCGGAACTAGCAAAAAAATAGACTGCAATTCTTGCTTCTGCACTGAAAGCGGGCAGTGGGCCTGCACAAAAATGGCGTGCCTCAAAACAACTACGGGTAAGCATTTCATGATGTATTAAATTAATCAAATCTATCAAGATATAACATAATTCATATACTGGGTGAACTGGAATTAAAAATAGATAGACTTTTCACCGCATTCCGTTAGGCCCCTGACAGCCTCCGCGGTCGAGTGGCGAGACGCTCGACTACGAATCCAGAGGCCGCGGTTCGATTTAAAAATTATATTAGCATGTGTCATAACACATTTTGTTCGATCCAGAAATCGCGAATCGGTTTCTGGAAAGACTTTAGATGAATTGAGTGGACTGTAAACGATGTTCTACTTGGTGAATGATTCGATATATAATCTGAAGGAGAACAATGGTAAAAGGATTACGCCATCTTGCTCACCTGGTTTGTGTGTCTGCTAAGAGCGGCCAACCTCTCTGTCCCGGCGATAGTTTTGAAGTGAAGTTCCCGGTCCGGGCGATGGTTTTCAAGTGATGGGGACCGGTGTCGATAGTTCGAACGACCCGATCCGAGAGTGGGGGTCAAGTGACAGGCTGATTAACACATGTTTTATACAGCCATGCCAATAGTGCAGGACAGGGTCGCAAAATGACGCATAGGAAATAGGTAAAGGAACGGGGTAAAAATGAACATCACATTTGGACCCATCAAAGTGTTGATTCTAGGACCCAACACATTTGATTTACATAAAATAAAACAAAGTATATTTACTGCACGTTTCAGAGTAGTGGGTCCTCAAAGTATTGCCCTGGTGAAGGATCACCATTCGGAATCGAAAAATTGCTTGAAATGGCTTTAGCCGTGTTTAGTGACCAGATTTGAATAGCTAGGTACTTTCGAACCTTCTTCTTACCCATCTCCTTCCCTACTTTTTACTTTCAAACTCAGAACGCAACCCAGTTAGGGGTTTCACAGTCTCACCAACTGCTCCTAACCGTCTAGATCCAGTGAGACTATGGCATCCCTAAATGGGGGTATGTTTTCAGGCTAAAGATAGTAAGGAGGGAAAGGAGATGGGAAAAAAGAAGGTTGGGAGGTACCCGGCTATTCAGATCGGGTCACCAAACACGGCTAAAGCCATTTCAAACAACGTTTTATTCTGAATAGTGATCTTTCACCAGGGTGATACTTAGAGTACCCACCACTCTGGTACGTGCCACAAATAAACTTTACATTATTTTATATGAATTAAATGTGTTATTAACATACTAATTAAAAAAAAAGTATTGGCGCACGCCGGGTTTGCACCCGCGACCTTTGGATTCGTAGTCGACCGTCTTACCACTTGATCACGGAATTCTTGTGTGGTATTCATTATTAAAAAAAAAGAACCCATGACGCCTGGGTGAAAACCCACAGCTTTAGACCGCTCGACCAAGTATCAAGGGAGTATCTACCACTATGGATTCAATCTTCTACTAGCTCGAGTCGTCTTAAATTTTTCAAGAAACATTTTCCGTTTATTATTGTGGCACTGTAGTTAAGAGAAAATCGAATACCGTTCAGTTTTTTTCAGCCTGAGTTTGTTTGTTTATTTAAAAAAAAACACTTCACCTAAATGTAAAATGAATAATGTTTGTTTTAGCCCCCACGACAAAGAAGCCGCTGGTTTGCAAGGCTAACGAAGTGCGAGTGGAATGTTACAACCCGTGCCCCTCGGATAAATGCGCCGACATTGGCCGCCTGCAGAAGTGCGCGGTGATCGCCGAGAAGGACTGCAAGCCAGGCTGCCGGTGCGCCCTCCACTACAGGAGGAACAGCGCTGGAGTTTGCATCGACACGAGAACATGCCGTTAGTAAATCGTACTTATTCTTAATTGATATTTTCATTACACTTCTTCTTACTGTGCTAAATTATCTTCGCGTTCCGGTGATGTGTAATCATTACACAGGTTTTTATTTTTTTTTACTAATTAACTAACTAACCATGACGCCTTTTACCGCAGGGGTAGACAGAGAGGACGGACCGCCATAAAACTCTGTCTCGGCACACACCTTGCTTCGTTCACATACATACATCGTCTCATAAACACTCTTCTCTTATTCTGACTCTTCACATGACCTGATTCAAGTATTTGATTCACTTAATCGTGCCATGCCTTCCTCGGGCGCCCTCGACTTCTTCTTCCATTCACTTTCGCTTCATATATTCTTTTTACACTCCTTTATTCGATCATTTGCTCTACATGCCCAAACCATCTAAGCGTCCTTTTCTGGATCCTATTCATTACATTATACGCACTACACCAGCTTTACATTCTTTCCGGATATCCGCATTTTTAATACGGTAGTACATGGTTTTCATCTCATTTCCACAGCATTAAGTCTACTTTAATTAGCCGTGTTTGGTGACCAGATTTGAATAGCACGATACTTCCAACCTTTCTTTTTACCATCTCCTTCCTTCCCTACTACCTTCAGCCTCACAGCATACCCCAATTGGAGATGCTATAGTCTCACTGGCTCTTGACGGTTGGGACTCTTGTGGGATATTCACTATAAAAAATCTCTCTTTTCCCATCTTGTGTTATGCATCTTTTTGAAATTGGAAAATAGTCCGTTTATTTTTAAATAAATGCACACCTATGGTAATTGTTACAGCTGCACCTCGCCAGTGCAAGTCCGGAGAGTTTTGGGATAACAATTGCTCTGTAAACATAATGTGCAACGATGAACGCTGCATCAAAGAGCCTGGTTTCTTTTGCATCCAGAGTGTCCCGGCGGAGTGCATTCCCCGCTGCCAGTGCAAGGAGGACCACTGCAGGGACGAGAGTGGCACTTGTATTCATAAGGGTGAGTCCGAAGTTACATAACATAGCACAGTCTAGTCCAACCTAACCTAAATCAACTCAACCTAGCCTTACGCAAGTCAACTTCGGTAGGGTTGTTTGAAACTTTACTTTTTTATGTATTTAACAGAGATCTCATTAAAACAGTTGTTTACCAAATACATTAAGAGATGAATGATAAAAAAATATTGTAGATACATGCATAGCGTAATAAAGGAAACTTGACATTTATGTACACTCCAGTCAGTGGCGGCTCGTGAGTTTTTAGTGTGCTAGAGTGCTAAGATTGAAAAATACGACATTGTTAGTGTTGTTGTAGCCGAAAATGATTTTTTTTCAATTTTTTAATTTTTTTATGAAGATTTTTCAGTTTTGATGGTGCACTGCACGGATTTCTGAAAAATCTATATTCAAAAAGTTGAAATTTCGAAAAAAAAAAAAATGTTTTCGGCTACAACAACATCAAAGATGACGTTTTTTTCAATCTTACCACTCTAGCACACTAGAAAGTCACGAGCCACCACTGCGCTCCACATATAGACAAGGTATTATATATCCGAAGGAGTTATATGAGTACAAACTGAAGTAGTGTGACGCATTACACATGTTATGATAACGCAAATAATGAAAAAAAAGATAATACATAAGAAAGGTTCATTCTTTTACACGTGCTATGAGATAATCGTTAAATTTGCAAGTGTAAAAAGGTGTGTAAAAAAATATTTTATTTAAGAGTATGTAGATCGTTATGTACCCTTTTGTACGTTTATCAAGAGATAATGACAGAACTCTATATATGTGCATCTAAATATATCTAAGGTAGATGCAGCTTTATTGAATAGTGCCATCGCTGCATATATTGGCGTGTTTTTGTATAAAAAGTTCTGATTTTCGGTGTGTAAAACGTCACATGATGCCTCGCACGAATATAATTACTTGGGGAAAATAAGTTGATCTCTTTTAGTATAATGGGTTGTAATACCACCATAAATTAATTTATAAAATGTTTACCTAAAAACATCTTCCGACAAGCTTGCAGGGTGTGGAAATCTAGCGTTCCGCATGAAAATAGCGAAGGGAATAAAAGTGGCTAATGTGTATACTCCCTCATGTACTTTAGTGCATTGGCGTAATTTTAAAATGATTTTCTGCACATTTCACACGGTCATGTTACCCGGACCATCCCAATGTAAATCTGACATAGTTTGAAAATTCCTAACCCTTATTTGACCTAACCTAACCCACAAACCACCGCATTTAGATGGGAAAATCCCCAATACCTTTATATGCACACATACTTGTGCAACGTGAATATATTATAACCTAACCTAACCTAACCTAACCTAACCTAATTTTTCACTAAGACGAAGAGGAATATATCGAAAGTGGCCGCGTAACGTCTTTAACTTCGATGTTGGGGTGGGGAGAAAATCGCACAAAATGAGCGACAGTTTCTGTCAAAGTAATTTCAAACATTTTTTTTTTTTTGACATGAAGCACTCACTTTGTGGAAAGACATAATTAAATTTTAAATAAAAGTAACTTAGTTTTAACACCACTTTATTGGAAACATAAACCAACCGGTTTCGGCTCTACCTGAACCTTCTTCAGGGCTGAACAAATATGTATTGTACATATTTGTTCAGCCCTGAAGAAGGTTCAGGTAGAACCGAAACCGTTTGGTTTATGTATCCAATAAAGTGGTGTTAAAACCAAGTTATTTTTTTTTTTTTTTTCGTAAGAAGCAATCACTTGGTGGTTGGACATTATATGTAGGGAAAACCGCACGAAATGTTAATACTAGAGTTAAAGAACATTTACGTTGCTTAAATGGTACCGGGTTCTCTGAATTGGCAAACCATCTAATCTCATCAAACCATACTTTCGAAAAAACTACAGGAATTAGTCCTTTACATAAAAACGGGATAGGCATTAGAATAGACAATTTAGAAGCACTCGAAATTAGGAAATCTTTAAAATAAAATTTATCACTTAACCTACTTAATACTCAAAAAAATGTATCCTTTAGCCCTATTTTAAATATGTTTCCTGTAAACCAACCTTTATCCCATCAATTGTCAACTTCACCCTCATTTGATGCTACGAATCACTCTGTTTTATTCCATAACTCACCCATTTAATTATTATTATGTATCCAAATAGCTTCTTTTCCAGTAACAATGTAAAATGTCGTTTTCATATATAAATTCAATATAGGATCTTTGTCTGCCCCTAACATTACATCATTATCTTTCTATTATGTACACTTGTTTATTTACCAATTCTTCGTAATATATATTAAGCACTTTCAATTGTTCCCTCCCTCTAATATATGCTCTCTCTCTTCCTTCTTTGTATTATATACTGTCTCACTCTATCATTAACTGTTGTACCTATATATACCTGTTAACTCTGTATTTTTTCTTTAGTTATTATATGTGCCCTAACGAAGCTTGATCCAAGCGAAACCGGTTGGCCTTCATCATAATAAATTCTGTGGTTTTAAAACAAAGTATTATTTTATTTAAGTTACTTTTATTTGAAAAAAAAAATTATTTTTTATTTTTATATTTTGCTTATTTTCTAAAAACCATGCCATTGTTTTGGAAAAGTAAAATTTAACGAAATTATAATAGATTGTGTCAAAATTTTTGTTGAGTGTGGTGAAATTAATTATTTTACAATAGTTTTAACTTTTCTTAATACAATTTAAATTAAAGGTGGAAATTATATTATTTTTAATAATTTATTTCACAAACCGATAGTAAAAAAAAATTGAAAATTTTTCCTTACGAAATAGAATGGGTATTTCTTAGGTTCGTACGTTTTGATCTCAAAATTTCAATTGATTTAAAATAAAAATTACGCTTCTTTTCAGGCTGGTTGTATTGTTTTTCATTAGCTACCAAATTAAAAGCCCTTATTTGCATGTTTTAAAAACAATTTTTTTACAAGAGGTGATAAAGCACAAACTCAACTAATTACAAAATGTTACAACATGACACCATCAAAGTAATTATTCATATTTTAAAGAATTTAATTTGAAA
The DNA here is from genome assembly GCA_022651775.1 of Drusus annulatus. NCBI lineage: Eukaryota > Metazoa > Arthropoda > Insecta > Trichoptera > Limnephilidae > Drusus > Drusus annulatus. Next base: position 182,100 of record JAGWCC010000391.1, on the reverse strand, counting down.
GAAAAGTGTTATGAAAACGTAATAAAATAATAACAAAATGTAATGCTAAAAAAATTAGGAAAAGTTTTTGCTGGTTTTCTTAAATCTACGCAAAATTACGTAAATTATGCTTCTGGATCATCGTTCCAACATATAAGACATTCAATTCAAACCTTCACCTTGTGAACATTTCAGGTTGCAACGGAGATCCAAACGCAGTTTCCGTAAAATGTGGAGACCCCTGCCCCATGACCTGCAGAGACCGGAATGTGTACCCCCGGGAGCCCTGCAGCCTCCCTTGCGAAGAGGACGGCTGCAAGTGCGTCACTGGATACGTTTTAAACGATGAAGGCGTCTGTACCATCCAAAGTGAATGCCGTAAGTACAACTAGAGAGACACTTCAAATGAACAGTCTGTTTGAATCTATGCAATCGTCTGAAGTCCTATTTTAAATTATCTGAACGTGAGATTAAATAATAAAAATTATTTCAAAGCACAAACTGAATTTTTTGAAAAGTCTTAAACATATGGTCGCTGGAAAGGCAAAATAACTTCCTTAAATGTCGCAACTAATCGAGTTCAACATTCTTTGCCGTAGCTTAAAAATAATGAATATATGTTCCTCAATCATCACTCTACTAATTATGGGTATGATTCTCCATTTTTCAGAACGTCGAAACTTGTCAACTCAAGCCATGGTCTTAAAATTTTTGGTACCGGTCTAAATGATTTTTGTTATTCTTTACGTCTCTACCAAAACCTCATCTTGAATTTTCTATGAAATACATATTTTTGTCCTTTTTTTGTCATTGCTTCATTATTGTATTATTTTTTTTTTCAATTCAATTCAATTTCTTTATTCATTTTAATAACATTACAAAGTAAAATTTTAAGGCGTTATTAAAGATATGTAGAAAAAAAATATATATGGAGTAAACAAAAAAAACAGAGTACACTGCATATAATATACAATATAAGACAAGATTTTATAACTAAACAGAATAGATAATACAAGTTAAGCAAGCAGCAAAAAAACTTGCTGTTTAAAAACAGTTTCGCTGATGCAAAAAATATCCATATCCGAAGCGATTCGATTCAATAGCAAGAGTGCCCTCCCCACCGGCATGACCATTGGCAAGTTAGTCCTGCAGGCCGGGAGATAAAACAATCTATGCTGTCGATGACGGCGATAACCATCGGGAACATAAAAGTTAATGCTCTCCATGATAGCTAAGTTTTCGAAACATCCACGTATCAATTGAAATGGGTGACGATGTACACATCCCTTCTGACCCGTAGATGGTTTGTTCCCAGCATACCCAAAAGAAAGACAAACATTCTCGGGTTACGAATAACCCAACAATATTTGAAAAACTCCTACTGCCACCATAAGAAGCGGAAGATGTTGCTTGTGTAGTGATGGAGGACTTAACATGTAGAGGAATTGAACGCACTACGCCCGGGTGGGAATCCGACGCGTTTGTCCACTCAGCTACCAACCGGTCGAAATATATAAATTATATAAATGCTGTTCTTTTTCTGTTGCTATTTTTTCCATTTTGTGTTTTGTATTTTTTTGTTACTGTCCAATAGTTCGTTAGTATTTAGTTCGGACTCTCGTTTGATTCTGAAGACTTTTGTGGCCCTTCAGCCAACTAAAATATATTCTACATTTGAGAGAAGGCTTGACTCAAGCGACACGGGTTGGGGACTTTTTAAGCTTTTTGTCGCTTCAGGTAACTCGGTGAGAGCATTGAGTTACCTATATATATATTTTCAAAATTCAACTAGATACTGAAGACTTATGAATTTTATTGTAAAACGGAAAAAAACCAATGCTCTGGCGTAAACTTCGCAAAATTGCGCTTCAGCCCTTTTGCCTTTTTGGCAATTATATTTTAAATACAACCATTTCAACAAACCAGGCTTACAATTATATACGAGTGGCTAAATGAATTTTCTCTTCTGACATAATATGAGAAGAGAGGTGGGAGAAACGAAGTGGCCGCTTTCTTCTAGTTTGAGTTCAAATGTAAGAGAAGCGAGATCTTATTTACAAAGAGACAAAACAATTAATGTACTTTGTGAATTTTCCTAAAATGAACACGAGAAAAGAGAAAACGGAAAATTACTCCACTCAATTCAACACTAATAGTATTGTTGGATCCAAAGCTGTGATAAAAAACCGAATGTGACAGTAAACTAGTCGGTAGAAGTTTCTTATTGTAGTTTGTGGAAAGATTATGAAGAGAAAATGGGAAACCATTCACTCACCGATGCAGTTAAAGTTAAAAGTTCTCGAAATTTTCTTACACAATTGTATTAGGAACGAAACGAGTACAGTACAGTTGTTTTAGTATTTCAATTCACAACGCCACATTTATTTTCTGTTATTTGGAGATCACATCAACAAACCGACGAACAAGCGAAAAACCAACGAGCAACACTTTTTCCAGATCAAACTATTTTGTTTGATATTCAATTGTTTCAAACACGGTAGCGTTGTGACCGCTTTAAAAGAACTACTTCAAAGAACTACTTCTTTTGGCAACAGTTCCTACTTCATTCATTGTTCATTAAAAAAAATACTTTAAATTAAGTTGATGGTTCATTTTGGCGTTCATTCATTTCATTGAACAAATACTTTGATTGAAGTTGGTAGTTCATTTTAGCGTTCATTCATTTCATTAACTTCATTTAATTGAACAAATACTTAAATTAAAATAAATTAATTAATGAATGTCGGATTTCAAAGAACTACTTCAATTTACAGAAGTACAGTTGTGAAGGTGAACTCTAAAGCCTATGAAGAAGTACTTCAATTGATGTCCGACCTCCAAGTCCTTTGATAAAGGAAGCTGATGTTTATTTTGGCGATGAACCGGTTCCAGTTATTTTCAATTTGAACTTTCTACCGACTAGTACTTTTTTATTTTGGAAAGGAAACGGTTCCAGTTCTTTTCATTTTCAAATCTCTACCGAATAGTACGTGTTTTTTCGGCGGTTCCGAAAAGAACTGTATATTTTCAAATTTCTTTTTTGCGAGCTTGGTTTTTTCCAACGCCAGAACACGGTGTTGCTGAATACGGAATTCGATATTTCGAAATGGTTAGACAGGTAGAAATTAATGAAACACACCAAGGTAAAGAACCTAACCTCATCTAAAAACCTAAAAAATCATCACTTTGAAATCCAACCTTATGAGTATTTTTAGAAAGAATGAAAAGGTACATTTACAAGGCCTGTTAAAAAAAAAGGTGAATTTTGAATTTTCGCGGGCTGTGTACATTCGATTATCGTTTTTTTTTGTTGTTGTTGTTATGTTGGTACACATATGTTTATCGTATATTATGCTAACATTATCAGCCATTTTGGATTAGTAATTTGTTTTTGACAACTGGAAAGGTTAGTCACGTTTTTGTGTGTTTTACGATTTTTTACTTTTGAAAAAAAATGTATCAAAGAAAATGTATTAAAAATGGAACAAAGTGCTCTAACGCACTTAAAATGTTGACTGTGGCATTTAGCGAGTCCACTTTGTCTCAAAAAAGTGTTTATAAGGGGTACAAGCGCTTTACAGAAGGCCGAGAAGATGTTAATGACGATGAGCGTCCTGGAGTTGTGGAAAAACAAATCATGTATTTTATTCTTTGCTCCATTTTTTCAAAAGCAAAAAATCGAAGAGCACCAAAAACGTGACTAACCTTTCCAGTTGTCAAAAACAAATCACTAATCCAAAATAGCTGATAATGCTAACATATGATAAAAATATGTGTACCAACATAACAACCACATAAAAATCGATAATCGAATGAACACAGCCCGCGGAAATTCTAAATTCACCTTTTTTTTAAAGTAACAGAAAATCACGATTGAACGTTCATTGAATGCGCTTTGCTCGTCAACTCGTTTTTCTTTCCAGCTGAAATCTGCGTCAACCCCAATGAAGAGTTTCAAAAGTGCAGGGCTGACCAGTACTGCACCGGCATCTTTGCAGGCGGCGAGGTCATCCTGCCCGCACCAGCCGTATGCAAGCCCAACTGCAGGTGCAACGAAGGCTTCGTCAGGGACTACGACAACATCTGTATTCGGCCAGAAGAGTGTAAGATTATATTTCAAAATACACTTCTCCCCTTAGCCCTGAGAGCCACAAAAAGTTTGAGGTTTTTTAATTATATAAAATGGTTTGAACTTAAATCATGAGGAATTCTGACGTGCGAGCATCAGCGTTCATATATATTTTTTCCATTAGTAGTTTAAAAAAATAATAAAAACATTAAGAGTCTCAACCGTCTAGAGCCAGTGAGACTATGGCATCCACAATCGAGGTATGTTGTGAGGCTGAAAGTAGTGGAACGGAAAAAGAGATGGGGAAGAAGAAGATTAAAAAGTGCTTGGCTATTTAGATCTGGTCACAAAACACAGCTAAATACATTTCAAGCAACGTTTCGATTCTGAATGGTGGTCTTTCACCAGAGCGATATTTGTCGTAGTAGACGAAACTAGGCCTCCATGGTCGAGTGGTAAGACGCTCGACTACGAATTCAAAGGCCGCGGGTTCAAAGTTGGCGTGCGCCAATAACTTTTATTTAATAAATATGTGTCATAACACATTGACTTCATATAAAATAATATAAAGCATATTTGCAACACGTTCCAGAGTGGCGAATACTCTAAGTATTGCCTTGGTGAAAGACCACCATTCAGAATCAAAACGTTGCTTGAAATGGCTTTAGTCATTTCAATGACCAGATCTGAATAGCCAGGTACTTCCCAACCTTCCTCTTTCCCATATCTTTCCCCTCCATCCTACCTCCAGCCTTTCAACATACCCCAATTAGGGATTGCATAATCTCACTGGGTCCAGTGAGAGCAAGCGGTAGATACTGTAAGTATCGCCCAGGGGAAAGACCACCATTCACAATCTAAACATAAGGTTTTAGCCGTGTCTTAGGACCAGATCTGAATGCCCGGTACTTTTCGATCTTCGTTTTCTCCATTTTCTTTCCTTCCTCACTACTTTCAGCCTCAAACCATACCCCAATAGGAGATGTCATAGTCTCACTGGCTCCAGATGGTTGGGAGCAGTTGGAACTCTTGCATGGTATTAACTATAACAAATAAAAAAAACTACAGCTGTTAACGGCATTCGTATATGTTTGACATGTTCCATGTTTTGCTGTGAAAAGACAAATTTGTGTTGTCTCCCACAAATACTCGTAGATTTCACAATTTCATAGGTTTCCATTCCTTTCATTGAATGGATTCTCAATGCTGCAAAATTAAATTCAAAATATGCCCAAAGTGATTCTTACGATGTGACTTAAGAAAAATGTTTCAATTTTCACTTTTTCATTTTTGTTTCAAGGTTGCAAAGAACCCAACTCTGAGCTGGTGTCTTGCCCGAACCCCTGTCCCGGAGGAACCTGCCTGGAGCCTGAATTCCAGCCCTGCAAGGCGTTCTGCCAGCCCATGGGCTGCCAGTGCAGGAAAGGCTTTGTGAAGAAGAGCTCAACTGACTCCAGCTGCATTGATTTGCACGAGTGTTCTGACTATCTCAAAGGAGTTGATGTCCCACTTGAATATTAAATACTAAATAAAGAAAACTCGTAAAATATTTTGTAACAAACCACTCAAACGCGCAATCGGGGAAATTACCGCTGCTGAAATTAGGGCTACCATTGATTAATAAACACTCAATTTTTATAAACGAGTAAAATAGTTCATCATTATTCTTAAATCACCTTATCAGTTGACGTTTAACTTTTTTCATAATATATTGCCTGTTTTTTTTCCTTCTGTTCGTTTTTTAAATTTCAAATAAAATTCTTTTGTTTTCTCACTGTACTCTTATTTTGATTTATATTGTGTTCTCTCTCTCTCTGTATGTATATATAACCGCACAATTTGTATTTTAGTTGAATTTTGTTCCCTGATGATGCTAAGGCTTAGCAAAACCGGTAGGTCATAAAAATTAAAATAAAACCCTGGTCTCATACAAAATTATTATTTATTTTTATTTAATATGTCAAACCACAAAGTAATTGATTTCTATCCAAAAAAAAAAATATTTTCTTTTGTTTCATATTTTGTTGAAAATTATTGATATTTTTCAAATAATTTATATTCAAAATAAACATAAAGCCTTACATGCAAGTTAATAAATTGCGTAAAAAGTGAAATAAGAACATTAATTACCATTAGAAATTATGAAAAGCCCTATTTAAGGTTACCATAGATTTTTAAAATAATATCAATAATCTAAAAATACAAATATTAAACAGAAAAAAAGAGAAAATAAAAAGAACAATGATCATGAATGAGATTTGAACTCCAAGCCTGTCAATTAAGCCACCAAGACCTATTAGAAAGCGGCATTCTTAAACGATCTCATACTTTTATTGAAAATTATTAATATTTGAATTTGTTCCGATTTTAGGCTGCTATCTTTGGATGATATTCAAAGTTCTACGCAAACACATATTGAATACCTAGATGGTGTCTTGGATAAATATAATTTTTTTAAATACGAATGATCTTTTGACTTACCAAAACGGGAATAAATATTAAAATCCGAAGAAATTTTTTTTCGCTTTTTTGCGGAGTTTGTACCTTGTTACACGGGTGGGCAGAGAATCTTTGCTGCTACTTCCTTGTAGAACTGTTAAATTTACCTGCAAAATTAATCCAGCCTACCACCCGAGATGTGTTATACGCCCTTCAAAAAACTCAATATTTTTATTAAATAAAAGAATACTTTGTTTTAAAACCACAGAATTTATTATGATGAAGGCCAACCGGTTTCGCTTGGATCAAGCTTCGTCAGGGCACATATAATAACTATTTATTATCTTAGTTATTATATGTGCCCTGACGAAGCTTGATCCAAGCGAAACCGGTTGGCCTTCATCATAGTAAATTCTGTGGTTTTAAAACAAAGTATTCTTTTATTTAATATAATGTCCAACCACCATGTGATTGGTTCTTACGAAAAAATCAATATTTTTAATTGTGTAATTGACTTTCCTTTTCTGTTGCAACTCAACTACTCGTAGTTCAACATTCTTTGCCGAAGACTCAGAAACAATGAACTGCTGTTCCTCAATTATCACTTTACCAATTATAGGTATCATTTTCCAGAGTCTAGAGTGTTGAGACTTGTTAACTCAAGCCGTGGTCTTCAATTTATTTTTAGCAGCCTAAATGATTTTTGTCATTTTTTTAGACTCTACCAAAACTTTTACCTGACCTTTGCTTTGATTTGAATGTATTTTCTAATGTTAATTTTGACGATGAAAAAGATTAGGAACAATAGAATAAAAGTTATTTGCACACGCCGGGTTTGAACCCGCGGTCTCTGGATTCGTAGTCGAGCGTCTTACCACTGGACCACGGAGGCCGTCAAACTAAAATACAGAGCGTCAAATAAATGTTCATTTATCAATCAGTTGACTTATTTTTTTGAATTTGCATTATTTACAAAGATGCGAATTTAACCAAGAAGCTATTTATGAACTATTTTTTTGTCATGCAAAACAAATATTTTTTCAGCAGCTGCATTAACCTATATGAAAAAGTACACAAAATTTTCGAGTGTATTTGTCGATCGACCATTGGAGTGAGTAATGCTTTTCTATCTTATTGAATAAAATTTTTATTTTCAGATCCATTGCTAACTACTTTAATTATGTCACCAATGATTATTGTGTGCTCGTATTTTAATTATAAAAAAAGTTTTTCTAAATTATTTTTAATACCAAGTTCGTTTTCAGTAGCTTTGGCAATGAGCACCTTAGGAGTAGTTCTACTGGCCTGTGTCATCAGCTTAGTGACAGCTCAAGATGAAGAGATAGCAGGTAAATAAAACTGTCAATTATATCAATTGCACTTTAGACATCAAGCCTTCTTTGGGTCAACATGTTTGAGTAAAACTCAATAATAAACTTATTGGAATTTTTCATAGGCTAGGTTATTTTTCGAAAATTTTGATGCATTAGGAATTATCATAAATTGCGGTGTAGGACTTTTTGTGGTACACAAGAACGCAATCTAGTAATTAGAAATGTTAAGTAGAAACGATTTGAAGTTTGTTGTAGCCTATATTTGTCACACAAAGTCGTCAAACTCTTGAAATGCACATAGCACGAATACTCAAAATAGTTTATTAATTCATAAGTTTTTCTCAATAACACTAATCTTCTTTAGTAGTCACCGCATTACTAATGTTGGATCCGAAGCTGTGATAAAAAACAGAATGTATATCCAGCTTCAGATGAATTTAAAAAAAAAGTGGACTGTAAACGACAAACTATACTACTTGATGGAAGTGTCTATTTATAGCTTGTGGAAAGATTTAAGGGTGGAGGAAAAATGGGATACCATTCACTCACCGATGTGGTTGAAGTTCTTGAATTCTTCTTACACAATTGTATTAACGAAACACCACACTTCTAGTCTGATTATTCACAAAAAATACCAAACTTATTAATATCTTCTTATTCACAAAACACCACATTTATTTTATATTTTTTGGAAATCAAACAACAAACCGACGAACAAGCGAATCGCACGAGGAACGACGTTTTTTCACACGGAAAATCCTTTTGTTTGATTGTCAATTATTACTAACACGGTGTTGTTGAATAAAGAATTGGATACGACGAAACGGTTGGATAGGTAGGGAGTTGGGTGAAAGACACGAAGGAAAGAACTTTGAAAATTATCACTTTGAAATCCGACAGCTGAGGTTGGCACCTCTCACTCCAACTGTACTGGTGACGCAAGCTCCTCTTCTTCTCGCAGTCTTGTGACGCATAGAGTCGAGGACACGGAAGTTTCAGATGGTCGTGGTATTTGTCAGTCTAACCTAACGTATCCATGATCTTCCTTTGCTTCTTCTACCTTTCACTTTACCAGGAAAGTCTCTTTTAATTTATTCTTGTTTAAATATAAAAAAATACTACGTTTCTATATCAAATTTCCCTCACTGTTTTAATATAAAAAAAATAGTTCCATTAAAAACTGTCGCCAAACGTGTGGCAACGAAGGAAAAAACTGTTAAAAGTGTAGTTTTCTTCAGTCACATAAGAGTTAATGACCGAATCACATCTTGAATATTTTCCAGTCAGACCAGAGTGCCCAGGTGCAAACCAGGAGTACGTCACGTGCGTCGACACGTGTCGCGACAGCTGCGACGCGATCGGCAGGAAACCCGAGTGCACATCCTTCACCTGCGACGCGGGATGCGATTGTCGCGACGGATACGTTTGGTCCACCCAACTCAATGACGAGGAGAGGGAATGCATTTTGGTGAGAGAGTGCGGTAAGTTCATGTTTGAATAAAAATAATCTTTGCGGTAGACTGGTTCACTTTTTTGCTGGATTCAAATTGGCTAACGGGTTCGAAACTTGGTGTGAATATACATGGCTTGTTCAAAATTTTCGCGGGCTGTGTACATTCGACTATCGTTTTTTTTTGTTATGTTGGTACACGTATGCTTATCATATGATAGCATTATCAGCCATTTTGGATAAGTGGTTTGTTATTGACAACTGGAAAGGTTAGTCACGTTTTTGTGTGTTCTTCGATTTTGTACTTTTGAAAAAAATAGATCAAAGAATAAAATCAATGATTTGTCTTTCCACAACTCCAGGACGCTGATCGTCTTTAACATCTTCTCGGCCTTCTTTAAAGCGCTTGTACCACTTATAAACACTTTTTTGAGACAAAGTAGACTTGCCGAATGCCACAGTCAACATTTTGAGTGCGTTGGAGCACTTTATTCAATTCTTAACGCAAAACTTAATACATATTCTTTGATCCGTTTTTTTCAAAAGTAAAAAATCGAAGAACACACAAAAACGTGACTAACCTTTTCAATTGTCAAAAACAAACCACTAATCCAAAATGGCTGATAATGCTAACATATGATAGACATATGTGTACCAACATAACATAAAAAAATCGATAGTCGAATGTACTCAGCCAGCGAAAATTCAAAATTCACCTTTTCTTTATTTATGGTTTTAAAGTTTATTTAGTAGAACTCCATTTTAATTTTTAGGTTTCGTAATTTTATTTAAACAATAATTATTATTATTTTAATTTTTTTTAAGCAAAAATTATTATTATTAATTTTTTTTTTAAACGATTTTTAGTTAAAAGCTCTGCGATGTAATTATTTTTACGCGTGACAGCTGTTTCGCCTTCTGAGGGCATTATCAAACTGTGGAGAAGCCACATAAAGACGGACTATTTATATCATGTTTAATGTTATTATAATTTTTATTTTTAACTACCCCATTAGGTTTTTCTGATAAATTGTAATTATTGTTGATGTCTATTAACATGGGGAGTTTCCCTAATAGACATCAACAATACCCCCGTTAATAGACATCATCGTACATTAAACATGATATAAATAGTCCGTCTGTATGTGGCTTCTCTACAGTTTGATAATGCCCTCAGAAGGCGAAACAGCCGTCACGCGTAAAAATAATTACATCGCAGAGCTTTTAACCAAAAATTGTTTAAAAAAAAAATTAAAATAAAATAATTATTAAATTTTAAATAAAAGAAACTTAGTTTTAACACCACTTTATTGGATACATATATACATAAACCAACCGGTTTCAGCTCTACCTGAACCTTCTTCAGGGCTGAACAAATATGTATATAAAGGGTCCGCCAAATAACTTTTTTTTTTTGAAAAAAGGGCGCAAAACATCGAGTGTAGCTTCGGCTGTGTGGCACGTAGCGCCGTCTTGTTGAAACCAAATGTTGCCAATATCCTCCTCTTTAATTTTTGTGAACAAAAATTCGTTCAACATGGCCCGATAACGATCGCCATTGACTGTAACGGCCACTCCTTGCTCATTTTCAAAGAAAAATGGCCCAATTATGCCTCTGGACCAAAATCCGCACCAAACAGTGACTCGTTTTGGGTGTACCGGCTTTTCAATGTATGCGTGCGGGTTTTCTGTGCCCCAAATACGACAATTTTGCTTGTTTACATACCCGCCAAGATCAAAATGAGCTTCATCCGAAAAGATGATTTTTTGGCAAAATCGGCATCTTCTGTAAGTCGATCGCAGGCCCACTCAGCGAAGCGAAAAACGCATTGGATGGTCAGTTGGCTTCAACTCCTGAACCAATTGGACTTTTGTATGGCGTCATACCAAGGTCTTTATGCAAAATTCGTCTCAATGATGTCTCCGAAATGTTCAATTGTTGAGAACGACGGTGAATTGATGTTGATGGCGCTTCACGCACACTTTCTGCCACAGCATCGATATTCTCGGGTGTACGCACTGTTTTTGGCTTTTCACGCTTTGGTTTATCGATGAGGATGCCAGTTTCTTTCACTTTTTTCACAAGATAACGAACATACGGAGCTGACGGTGCTTCTCTTCTTCCAAAAACCGTACGCAATTTTCGCACACATTCTGCAACATTACCATGATTTTCAAAGTAATGTCGCAATATTTCCCAGCGTTGTTCAAGCGTATACACAACCATATTCGCTCAGCGGAAGGATAAAACTAATTATCTGTCAAATCAGACATGAGCTAAGTGTTACCATTCACGAAATAAGCACTAGTTGAAAAAAAAAAAGTTATTTGGCGGACCCTAAATATCTAATACATATTTGTTCAGCCCTGAAGAAGGTTCAGGTAGAGCCGAAACCAGTTGGTTTATGTATATATGTATCCAATAAAGTGGTGTTAAAACTATGTTTCTTTTATTTAAAATTGAATCATGTCTTTCCACAAAGTGAGTGCTTCATGTCAAAAAAATAAAATAATTATTGTTTAAATAAAATGAAAAAACCTAAAAATTCACCTTTTCTTTTGAACAGGCCTCGTATATATTTTAGAAATTGATTTGGAACTTAATGGTTGTTTTTTTTGTATTTATTTTTTTGTTGTGAATACCGCACAAGAGTCCCAACTGCTCTCGACCCTCTAGAGCCAGTTAACTATTGCATCCTCAATTGGGGTATGTTGTGAGGCTAAAGGTAGTGAGGTGGGGAACAAGACAGGGAAGAGGAAGGTCGGGGAGTATATATATATCTGTATATACAGATCTGGTCACCAAACACGGCTTAAGCCATTTCAAGCAACGTTTTGATTCTGAATGGTGTGCTTTCACCAGGGTGATACTAAGAGTATTTACCACTAGAACTTTTATTTAATTTTGAACCGGCGTTCTCTGATCAAATAATTTTTATCAAAGGGAGCAGAGTTAACTGAACAAATTCTTATTTCAGAAAACCCTTCATGCCACCAAGAACAACAAATCTTTTCCCTCTGCGCCGCCAGCCAAACCTGCAAGGGCTACTTGGAGACGGGGTCCTCCAGACCCCCACGCTCTCCAGCCTGTGAAGCTGGCTGCAACTGCAGAAGAGGTTGGGTCAGTTCCAGATTCACCTGCATCCGCCCACAGGATTGTGAGTATCATACCTTTTTATTCCAAAAATTTACACTACGCCAGCAACATTTATTAGTCTGAAATTCATCCCTAACCTAAATGAAAGTGTGTTGGCACAAATAAGCAATATTCATTTTAATTATGATAAAAATAAACTAAGAATGAAAAAAAAATAAGCGACACAATTCAAACGTAATTGAAAATGGCACATTAAGGGAAGGAGAAGCTAGAATCAGTGACTATAGTGAATAAAGAAAAAGCGAATAAAAAAAGAGAATGTAGAAGCAGTGACTAAAGATAATACATAAAATAAAACATACGAAGGGAAGGATAAGCTAGGAGCAGTGACTCAAGTGAATAAAAAAAGCACATAAAAGGAAAGAGAAAGTAGAAGCAGTGACTAGAGGGAATAAATAAATAAAACACATAAATGGAAGGAGAAGCCAAAAACAGTAACTAAAGTGAATAAAGAAAAGAACACAAAGGAAAGGAGAAACTAGAAGCGGTAACTATAATGGAAAAAGAAAATACACATAAAAGGAAGGAGAAGCTAGAAGCAGTAACTATAATGAATAAAGAAAAAGTACATAAAAGAAAAGAGGAGTTAGAAGCAGTAACTATACTGAATAAAGAAGAAACACACAAAGGAAAGGAGAAACTAGAAACGGTAACTATAATGATTAATAAAATACACATAAAGGGAGGGAGAAGCTAGAAGCAGTAACTATAATGAATAAAGAAAAAGCACACCAAGGAAAGAAGAAGCTAGAAACGAAAGTAACTATAATGAATAAATAAAATACACATAAAGGGAGGGAGAAGCTAGAAACAGTAACTAAAGTGAATAAAGAGAAAGCACATAAAGGGAAGGAGAAGCTACAAGCAGTGACTAAAGTCAATAAAAAAGCAATTTTTTTATTTTATTAGCTTTTGGTTTCTAACATTGTTTTTTTACAGTACCTACCTCACTAGGTCATTAAGGTTTTGTTCTGAGGTAGGTGACAGTAAGTAACATAAGATATGTTGATATTTGTTACACAATACTAGATGGTACAACAGATACTGACCGTAAAACTCTCTTGATACCATATAAGATACATTGACAGTAGGTAAAGTTGCAAGGCACTAAATCCGATAATTAAAGACCAGTGGATACGATACAAATATACATACATTTTACATCGTAACAATCCTACAATTATTGACAGTAAATACATTACATAAAAAAAAAAATTGCCAATTTTAAAGTAGTATATTATAATAGTGAAGTTAAAAGAATTATTATAGAATTGTAATGCAATATTTATATAATATCATATTTTTATTTGAGAGAAATGTAATTTTTTTGGATCGAGCATTTTATAAAGCTGCTCTAGTTTGTCATGGAATGAGTGAAGAGTTTCAAGTGCTATTTTATTAGGTCTTTAATTTTCTTGAGGTCCTTACTCATTTACCATTTAGTAACGTTTTTATTAAAGGAATACATTTATTTATACATTACGGGCTAAAGTCCAATTACAAAAAATACATATAAAACACGAAATGGAAAAAAGAGAAACAGAGAAAGAATAGCACATAGTACATAAAAATAAATGAAGCGATGACAAAAATAAGAAAGTAATACATATCATCGTCTCATACATACTCTTCTGTTTTTCTGACTCTTCACATTACCCGATTCAAGTATTTGATTTGCTTGATTGTGCCATGTCTTTCTCGTGCGTCCTCGACTTCTTCTTCCATTCACTTTCGCATCATATATTCCTTTTACACTCCTTTCTTCGTTTATTTGATCTACATGCCCAAAGCATCTAAACGTCCCTTTCTCGATCCTATTAATTACGCTCACATCAGCCTTGCATTCTTTCCGGATATCCACATGTTTAATCCGGTCATACATTTTTAACACGTTCACACATGGTTTTACGCACATATGTCTCAAAGATCTCATTTCCACAGCATTTAGTCAACTTTCATCTTTCCTCTGCCAGTTCCATGCCTCACTACCATACATCGGGGTAAACACTTCATTGTGGACTGCTAGTTTTGCTTCTTTAGACATTTTTTTATTTGCACCAACAGCGTCTAGTCCTCCATCAATGGAGTTTCCTGCATTCAACCTTCTTTTAATATTCTTATCAGCCTTTCCGTCTCTCGTAAACATACTTCCGTTGGTATATCAATACATAAATAAAATCAAGATGTTATTTTTCGAAAACGATGCATCAGGGTGTAACACGTTTGGCTTTCAGGTTGCAGAGACGAAAACTCCGAGATGGTCCGCTGCCCAAACCCTTGCGGCGGAGGGACCTGTGCCCTCCCCGAGATCTCCAGATGTCGCAGGAGATGCATGCCCAGAGGCTGCGAATGTATCTTTGGTTTTCTGAAGACCAGCGCTACCAATTCTACTTGCGTTGCCAGGGAAAACTGCCCATAGTCCAGGGAAAATGTCCACTTTGTAAAAGAGGACCTAAATTTTCACTATTCTTCAAACATCCATCCTCAAATTTAAAAAAATGTGTCCTTGTCGTTTGTAACAAAAAAAGTTGGATAGCTATTCTCTAGTTCTGTTTTAGTAAAAATATTTGCAGTTCACAACTATTTCACCTTTTCTCTGCCATTTCATGTTTGTACTCGATCTATTAATCGGGAAATCAGAAAACATATTGAATATAACAAGATTAAACCATATTTATATATTTTATAATTTTTCCGTATTTTTTTATTCATACCTTGCTTATTTTGCTGCTTCTTTGTCTCTGTTCTATCTTTATAATTAAAATTTTGTTCTATTGTTTTCTCATTGTTTTATTATTTTTTTTATAATTTGTTCTCCCTCTGTATAATAATAATTATAATATTTGAATGATTTGTATAGGGTCGTTTTTGTGACAAATCACCTCAAAGGCGCTGTACAGATCTTATTTTCTATTATTACATATTAATTCCTAGTTTAATGAGAAAATATACAGAAACATACTTACCTGGCAGGTCCTACCAGATATACACACTTATTAACTTAAAATTATAATTATTATATACATATATATATTTTTTTAAATTCATTTATTTATAAAATATTAATTAATTTATTTAAATATACTCGTATATATAGATATAATACTTGAATCGAGTCATGTGAAGAGTCAGAATAACAGAAGAGTATGTATGAGACGATGTATGAATGTAAAAAAAGCAAGGAGTGTGTGCCAAGACAGAGTTATATGGCGGTCCGTCCTCTCTGCCTACCCCTGCGGGGAAACGGCGTGATGGCTAGTTAGTTAGTTAGTCTATTATTGTTTATCACTTTTGACCAATCAATTTCAAAACGTTGCTTTTTTATAAAAATAATGAATTACATTCCCAGGTTACGAATGACCTCTTACTACCATCACGATAAGCGGAAGATGTTGCTTGTGCGACGATGGAGGACTTAGCCAGCAGTGGAATCGAACCCACGACTCCCGGGTGGGAATCCGACGCGTTTGTCCACTCAGCCACCGACCGGTCGAGCTTGAAGTGGCATATAAGTACGCCTTAGATTAGCAATGTCATCGGCAATCGGAAGGTTGAAGGAACCAAAGCGCACACCCGATACTAAGTTCGGAGTGCGCGCTGCAGGAGTGTCAGCTCATAAAGCCTGGAACGGACTACCACATGATCTGAGAGTAATAAAAGATTCGACAGAGTTCAGAGCCAAACTCAAAACTCATCTTTTCAGAAAATCATCCATAAATAACAGACATGCCCTAATTTACAAAGATATGCTAACCAATAACATCTAAGCTCACCAGTTAATAATATCTTTTTAGGCAATGGTCCGAGATCCTCAATCCTCAAATAAAAAGTTCGTTAATTTTTCACAGCCCGCGACAAATGTAAATAACTAATATGTTAATATCACTAAGGTAGTTTTAGGAGTTCAGACAGTTTAACGGTTAACTTAGCCAATTAAGTTTCGCAATTCACCCTTGAGGTGATACTTTATATTAATTAGCCACGTATTATATTGGAAGAGGGGTGAATTCAGGAAACTCAATTAACGAAGGACTGAACGCTGTTGGCGCAAATAAGAAATTGTCCAAAGAAGCGAAGCTAGCACAATGCAGTCCACAATGGAGTGCTTATACCAACCCTGATGTATGGCAGTGAGGCACTGGCAGAGGAAGGATGAAAGTAGACTGAACGCTGTGGAAATGAGATCTTTGAGACGTATGTGCGGTAAAACCACGTATGACAGTATTAAAATGTGGATATCTGGAAAGAATGCAAGGCTGAAGTGAGCGTAATTAATAGGATCAAGAAAAGAACGCTTAGATGGTTTGGGCATCTAGGGCGAATGAACAAAAAAAAGAGTGTGAAAAGAATACATGATGCGAAAGTGAATGGAAGAAGAAGTCGAGGACGCCCGAGACATGGCACGATCGAGTAAATCAAATACTTGAATCGGGTCATGTGAAGTGTCAGAATAACAGAAGAGTATGTATGAGACGGTGTATGAATGTTAATGAAGCAAGGGGTGTGTCAAGACAGAGTTATATGGCGGTCCGTCCTCTCGGCCTACTCCTGCGGGGAAACGGCGAGATGGTTAGTTAGTTTTGTACACACTGCCCGAAATCGTATTTTAAAAAGGAATTCAAAACATATTTGTTTTGCGATGCATTCAAACATTTCTAGAAATTCAAAAGTTCCTTGTCAAATTTTCGGAATCAAGATATTTTTTATTTTTTTTGTATTTTTTTAATATTCTTTGTGGTAAACGTGATAAAACGCATTAACCTCCAAAAGATCTACAAGTTTGCTCTGAGATATCAAACACAATTGTCATTTAAAGATTATTTAAATATTAACCCGTTAGATCTATATGAACAAGTGCGCCTAGTGCATTTTGAGATCTTTTTAATAAATGCTTTAAAAAAGCTGAAAGGGGCACCAACCACAATTTTCGCTAAAGAAAATTTCGGGAAAGCGAGTTCTTATTTTTCTTCTGGTGTTCTTTTTTATATGGAAAGTTGACTGTCATCAGGAAAATCTTCAATCTGCAGGCTGCAGAATCACATCCATTCATACCACCTTATAAGCAAAACTCATATTGGATTTTCTTAATTTATGTAAAAACACAGGGATTTGATTAAATGTATTTTTGTCTAAAGGTTATTCCTATTGTTAAAAATCCGATGGTCGTGGGTTCGAACCCGGCGTGCGGCAATCACTTTTATTTAATCAATATGTGACATAACACATTTAGTTCTTGTAAAATAATATTAAGTATATTTGCGGCACCTTTAAAAGTGGTGAAAGACCACCATTCAGAATCGAAACGTTGCTGAAATGGGTGCAGCCGTGTTTGGTGACCAGATCTGAATAGCCAAGTACTTCCCAACCTTTCTCTTTCCCATCTTCTTCTCCTCCCCACTACCTTCAGCCTCACAACATAACCCAATTGGGGATGCCATAGTCTCATTGTCTCTAAGCGGTTGGTAGCAGTTGAGTCTCTTGTGCGGTATTCACTATACAGATAAATACAAAAAGTTGATTGATAATAATAATAATATTTGGATAATTTGTGCAGCGCCGTTTTTATGAAAAATCACCTCAAGGGCGCTGTACGAATCTTAATTTCTACTTTATATAAATATACAGCAACATACTTACCTGGCAGGTCACTTCTGGCAGGACACAATCACCATATCATAATAACTTAAAATTTAGCTGTTTCTCACATTTATAAATATATATGTTGGATCCTAAAATCAACACTTTGATGGGTCCAAATCTGATGTTCACTTTTACCCCGTTCCTACCTATTTCCTATACGTCACTTTGCGACCCTGTCCTGCACCATTTGCATGGCTGTATAAAACATGTATCAATCAGCCTGTGACTTGACCCCCACTCTCGGATCGGGTCGTTCGAACTGTCGACACCGGTCTCCATCACTTCAAAACCATCGCCCGGACAGGGAGGTTCCCTCTTCAAAACTATCGCCGGGACAGAGAAGTTGGCCGCTCCTAGCAGACATCCAAACCAGGTGAGCAAAATGGCGTAATCCTTTTACCATTGTTCTCCTTCAGATTATTCGAATCATTCACCAAGTAGATCATCGTTTACAGTCCACTCAACTCATCTAAAGTCTTTCCAGAAACCGATTCGCGATTTCTGGATTGAACAATATATATATACTTTTATTTATAGTTTTTGTGTTTAATTTGTAGAACTCCATTTTAATTTTTATATAATTCAATTGAATTAAATTTAATATTATTATTATTGAGTTCTGCTATTTTAAGTTTTTATTTTAGTTTTTTAGTGACAGCTGTTTCGGCGTTTAACAGTTTGACAATGACCTTAAACGCCGAAACAGCTGTCACTAAAAACTAAAATAAAAAACTTAAAATAGCAGAACTCAATAATAATAATATTAAATTTAATTCAATTGAATTATATAAAAATATATATATATATATACATATATATATTTATATACATACATATATATATATATATATATATATATATATATATATATATATATATATATATATATATATATATATATATATATTTATATACCATATATATATTGTACATAACCTACGCAATCTTTTGACCTCATGTCAATTTATACAGAACGGTCACATGGTGTCATTACATTTCAGAAACGTTAATCTCGATTGTGATTATTAGTCATTGCGATAAAAATATCGAATTTTAACAAGTCGTAGTATCAAAGGACAAAATGATGAGATTAACAACGTCGGCGTTCCAGGAACCCAGCTGTAAGATTGGAAAGAGATAAAATTATTATCATGTTTAATGTACGAGTCATTTACATATTTTAAATTGGCTACCGCAATGTTTATTATTTCAGTCAATTTCGTCGCATTGATAACTGTGGCTATGTTGCGTATTACACATACGAGGCCTGTTCAAAAGAAAAGGTGAATTTTGAATTTTCGGGGGCTGTGTACATTCGATTATCGTTTTTTGTTGTTGTTATATTGGTACACATATGTTTATCATATGTTAGCATTATCAGTCATTTTGGATTAGTGGTTTGTTTTTGACAACTAGAAAGCATTAGTCACGTTTTTGTGTGTTCTTCGATTTTTTACTTTTGCAAAAAACGAATCAAAGAATATGTATTAAATTTTGCGTTAAAAATGGAATTAAGCGCTCCGACGCACTTAAAAGGTTGACTGTGGCATTCGGCGAGTCTACTTTGTCTAAAAAAAGTGTTTATAAGTGGTACAAGCGCTTTGCAGAAGGGCGAGAAGATGTTAATGACGACGAGCGTCCTGGAGTTGTGGAAAAACAAATCATGGATTTTATTCTTTGATCCATTTTTTTCAAAAGTAAAAAATCGAAGAACGCACAAAAACGTGACTAACCTTTCCAGTTGTCAAAAACAAACCACTAATCCAAAATGGCTGATAATGCTAACATATGATAAAAATATGTGTACCAACATAACGAAAAAAAAGCAATAATCGAATGTACACAGCCGGAGAAAATTTTAAATTCACCTTTTTTTTAACAGGCTATGTACATGTTTTCATAATATTGTATTTATGTTTTACTGTACATATGTCTTCCACCTCTTTCATGTCTTCCACGCTAGGAGCTTAAAGACATCTTTTTGTATTGGAATATTTTTTTAGGTTGTCGTGGTATTTAAAATTTACCACAAAATTTATTGTGTAAAATTCTCTTTTTTTCCCTCTCTAAATTTAAATCATTAGAAGTGTGTTTTAGTCTCAATATTTGCCACTGAATTTAGGAATTTTTCAAAAGATACATATCTTCCAGGTCCATTGTGAAAACAGTTTAGAACACCATCACACGCGCGCGTCTTGTGGCCAGCAGCTGACGCAAACGCCTCGCCACTGTGGACAAGCACTAAGTGATGATGACGTTTTTGATAACTTCCAAATTTTTTTTTTTCAATACAGCCAAAACAATTATTTTCAAATAACGATATTAACTGATTTTAAAAAATGAAGTTCGAATTTGAATTTCGAATCAAGACCTCATTTGTGCCATCCCTGTTGTGGAGAAGATCCACATAATTGTTTACCATCCACGTTTTACACGTGTTTTATAGAAATAAATCAAGAAAATGCCAATGCATTGTTTGTCGATGAAGCAAAATAATTTAATAAAAGATGAAACGCAGTGTTTTTTACAACATTGTGTGCGTCTCTCAGGTAATAATCGACTGATTATTTTGCATTGCTTGCTTATCTACCCCACGTCCCAACTACTTCGTTAATCTATTTCTCCTGCGGAAGGCGAAAAGCTGTGAAATTCGATGACTCAACTCCTATAGCCTACTCCTCTGTTATTAGTGTTTGTGTGATATTTTGACTTTATAAATCATTTTAATGGTGTATTGATATAGTTGTGTTGAATGTGTTCAAAAAATGTTTTTAAAAATGTCCGAATTCCATGTGAACGGCAAATAATAAGCAATCCAACTTCCTTCTACAAATCTTGGTCTCTTCCTATCGAGTCAGTATAAAGTCAACTGACTTGACCACACTGTTTTGCAAAGGTACCTCTGCACGTATATTTTTACTCCGAGGTCCAAAGTGTTTCCCGGGAAATGCCAGATGCAATAGTGTCGTTTAGTCATCTTTTCAAAATCGCGCTATTTGCTATTTTTGACCCGTTGCACAAGCAAACCTGTTTGTTTAAAGGAGAAAATACTAAAAACCGCGTGAATAAATACACAATAAGATTAATTTATATATATATATACATGGTATATTAATATATAGGGTATTATTCTCCAATTTCCAGAATGTCAAGACTTGTTAACTCAAGTATTTTCGAAATTTTTGGTAGCAAACTAAATGATTTTCGTCATTCTTTACGACTCTACCAAAACTTTGACCAGACCATCGCTTGAATATTCTCTCTTATGTTTATTTTGCCTTATTTTTGTGATCGCTTTATTTATAATTATGTATATGCCATTCGTTCTCTGTTGCTCTTTTTTCCATTTCGTGTTTTATATGTATCTTTTTGTAATTGGACTTTAGTCCGTTAATTTATGAATAAATAAATAAATAAATAAATATATAAATGTTTATTTTACAGATATCATGATGAGACTCCTGACGATGGGGCTTTTGATGGCTTTGACATTTGCTTTCGCCCAAAGAGACGGTGAGTTGTTTTAAAAAAATGCATTAAACCCAGGGGTGGCTCGTGACTTGTAAGTGTGCTAGAGTGCTGAGATAGAAAAATACGACGTCATTGGTGTTTTTGCAGCCGAACATATTTCATTGTTCTTTTCTTGGTCATTGTTTTTTTTATTATTTATTGTTTAAAAGTTTTATTGACATTGTCATTGTCCTACCAAATCTGAAAAATCTCGGAAATCTCCACATATATAAATATATTTTTTTTAATAAAATAATTTTCGTCCACAACAACATCAAAAAAGTTATATTTTTCAATTTCACACTAAAAAGCCAAGAGCTGCAACTGATTTTACCTATCATATACAAAAACCCACCCACGGATTGTTTCGCTATAAGGTAAAACTAAAACTTTGCAGCAGCTTGGTACAAAAAAAAAAATAAAAAAATATCCGACACTGAATACCAAACCATGTTGTTCATCCAATCGTGCCAAGTCCTCTATATCCCTTCGACCTTCGTACATTTGTTACTAAGGCATAAAATCTGTAGCGAGATAACCTGGTCGAATATTTTAAGATACATCCATTTTTAGGAAATCTCTAAATTGTAGATTTCCTAAATAGATAAGAAATTATCATACATTTCTGTTTTCCATCTTCATAATGATTGGCTGTAGAGATCTCAGAGTCCTGGCTGTATCTTAGATACTCCTCCTCTTCAACTAGTCTCTTTCTTTCTTCTTTCTCCATACCCGAGGATACCCTGTTTGCTGACGCCCTCCAGCTATCTGAGCCGATGGGCGAGCTTGTTCCTTCAAAGCCGAGAATAATGGCCTTCCTGAAATTCTGTCATTATTTTGAAACCCAGATTCCTTTTTCTTTGGGAGAAGGAACTCTGCTTCTAAAACGATACTCCTTGGTATATTTTCCCCCGCAGAGGTAGGCAGACAGGAAAGACCGACAGATAACTTTGTATTGGCACACACTCTCACATTCATAAATCGTCTCATACGTACTCTTCTGTTATTTTGACTCTTCACATTACCCGATTCGTGTATTTGATTCACTTGACCGTGCGATGCTCGGGCGTTACTGACTTCTTCTTCCATTCACTTTCGCATCATATATTCTTTTCACACTTCTTTCTTTATTCATTCGATCTACATGCGCAAGCCATTTTAGCGTCGCTTTCTTGATCGTATTCATCTCTTACATTAGCTTTGCATTTTTTCAGGATATCCAAATTTGCAATACGGTCGTACATGGTTTCACCTCACATACATATCGGAGATCTCATTTCCACAGCATTCAGTCTACTTTCATCCTTCTTCTGCCAGGTCCATGCCTCACTGCCGCACATCAGGGTTGGTGTTAGCACTCAATTGTGGCTTAGCTTCTTCGGACTTTGTATTAACCCCAACAGCGTGCAGTCCTTTATTAATGAAGTTTCCTGCATTCGCTTTTCTTTCAATAACGTCAACAGATCATTGTTGATAAGGATATTGAAAGAAAGATTATTAAATGGTTCATTTCGGGGATTGGAATCCTACAATTTCCTGAAAGTTTGAAGAGAGAGAAGTGTGTTATCCTATAAAAAAACGCAAAGCTGAGAATCTCAAGGCTACGACAAGGTTCCTTAATTGACCGTCTATACCGCCGAATACAGCGAGAAGATAAAAAATTAACCTTCTCCTTACCATGCTCGTTGTGTAATCATTACACGGCTAAAAAATCGCGATTTAAATCAGAAAAATAAGGATATTCATAGCCAATCGCTTCGATGAATCAAATTTGAAGTCAACAGTGATAAAAATTGAAATTTAAAAACTAAAAAAATGAAAAAATCATCGGCTGACGTTCACAAAACGGGCAAGAGGACCACCTCCGAGAGATGCCCGAAAGCTACTGGCCACTGGCGGTAAATCATACGCGATGTGGGTCTAGCACTGTGTATGTTTCAACTCAAATAAAAAAGCACAGCTTCCACTTCGCGGGTTCCCATATGGCGATGTCAAGTAAGAGTGAGATGTGAATATCTCCGTATCTCCCACGCACACTCTTTGCGTACCTTTGCATCCTAAAGCGGTCTTTTAGAATGAATGTACCTACGTCACACACTAGCAGCGTTTGATTTTATTGGTGAATTAATTCCATACCCTTCACACAGCATCCCCAAAGATGACATAGGCCCTGAGGGAAATTGTTTTCCTCAAGGCCTCCTGTGTGGAGTTATTGTAAAAAAAAAAAAAAAAATAACTAACTAACTAATCATCATGCCATTTCCCCGCAGGGGTAGGCAGAGAGGATGGACCGCCATATAACTCTGTCTTGGCACACACTCCTTGCTTCATTCACATTCACACATCGTCTCATACGTACTCTTCTGTTATTCTGACTCTTCACATGACTCGATTCAAGTATTTGATTTAATTGAAAGTGCCATGTCTTTCTCGGGCGTCCTCAACTTCTTCTTCCATTCACATTCGCATCATATGTTCTTAATTGAATATGAATTAATTCTCGATTTTCACAAAATATCTCGTATGTGCTCGATAAGTGCTAATTAATGTAAATACTCTTTTTTCATTCAATGCGTTAATGTATTATCAAGGAATACCTAAAATCTGAAGATAGTATTAATGATGGTTATAGAGATATTAAAGTTATCAGAAGCATTGTGTAGACATTACACATCATAGTTAAGGAACAGTTAAATAAAAATTAGTGGAATAAAGTTAAAAATTTGGTAGTATTAGAATGAATACTTAACTCAAAACCTGATTTCATGACCCGTCGTCTTCTTTCTTTCAGATACAGGTTCTTCAAACGAATGCGGCATCCCCAATTCGCGCCTCCGCTACTGCCGCACGGAGCAGTACTGCGGCGCCATCCTGCGGGGGGGGCCTGCGGTGCTGCCCAGGCGCTCCCCGTGCAGGGCCCCCCAGTACCAGTGCCACTGCGAGCGGGGCTACGTCAGGGACCAGAGGAACCAGTGCATTCTGCCCAGCCAGTGCCCGACACCAGAAGGTCAGTTTTCTTGATGTCGGAACTCGCAATCGTTCAAATGGATCCTTGTGAAAGGATTCTTCATTTTTTTTTAAAGTTAATACCGCACAAGAGTCCCAACAGCCGGTGAGACTGTGGCGTCCCCAATTGGGGTATGTTTTGAGGCTGAAGGTAATGGGGAGAGGAAGAAGAAGATAGGGAAGGGAATAGAAAGGCTTGGAAGTACTTGGCTAAGCCAAGCAACGTTTCGATTTTGAATGGTAGTTGATGAGGTCTTTATTTCGTAGTTAAAAGCGCGCTTAATGTTGGTTACCGAGTGAAATTACCGGTCAACATAACTAAACGACTAACCATCACGCCGTTTACTCGAAGAAGCAGGCAGAGAGGATGGACCGCCATCAGTGGCGGCTCGTGACTTTTTAGTGTGCTAGAGTGGTATTATTAAAAAAAAATTTTTTTTTCAAATTTCAATTTTTCGTATGAAGATTCTTTAGAAATCCGTGCAGTGCACCACCAAAACTGAAAAATTCTGAAAACCTTAGTACGATTTTTTTTTAATAAAATCATTTTCGGCTACAACAACACTGACAATCTCGTATTTATCAATCTCAGCACACTAAAAACTCACGAGCCACCACTGGCCACTATACAACTCTGTCTCATACGTAATTTATATACTCGTATATCTGTTATTTTGACTCTTCACCCGGCCCGATTCAATTATTTGATTCATTTGATCGTGCCACCTCTTCCTCGGGCGTCCCCGACTTCTTTTTCCATTCACTTTCACATTGAATATTCTTTTCACATTCCTTTTTCGTTCATTCGCTCTATTTGCCCAAACTATCTAAGCGTCCCATTCTTGATCCTATTCATTACGCTTACAAAAGCCTTCTTCCGGATATCCGCATTTTAACAAATTTTAAACACACCAAAAAGAATAGACCGCCGTACAACCTTGTTTCGGCACACACTCCTCGCCTCATTCACATTCATGCATCGTCTCATACATAATCCTCCGTTGTTCTGACTCTTCATATGGCCAGACTCGAGTATTTGATACACTTGATCGTGCCATGTCTTCCCTCGGGCGTTGAATTATTAAAATAAATTTTAAAAATACCACATTCTACCACCGGAAAGTCACAAGGGCTGAAGCGCCATTTTGGAAAGTTTACACCATAGCACTTATTTTTTAAAATTATCACAATAAGCAAACACTTTGTGGATTGGCATGATTAATTATATGAAAACACACGTGGTTTTAATCCACTTTTATTTTGGATTATGTTTACTAATGTCGATTCAGATGAATATTCGTCGGGACTTAAACATATACTAATAAAGTAAGAGGAATGCACATATGCATATCAATAAATATATATGCGCATACCTCTTATTTGATTAGTATATTTTTAAGTCTCGATGAAGATTCTGCTGAATCGAAACTAGTGGACACACTCGTATACCAAAATAAAAGTGCATTTATACAACATGTGTTTTTATTTAATTACTTTTTTTTTTGTTTGTTTTATACTATTCAGTGCCTGGTTGAATTTTGAAAAAACAAGCTATTTTATTTGACTTAATGCTTTCACTAAGTTGTTCAAAGCGACAAAACGCTAAAAAAGTCAAAAACTTGTGTCGCTTGAGTCGAGCCTTCTCCCAAATGGTAATATATTTTTTAGATGGCTGAAGGGCCACAAAAGTCCTCAGAATCAAACGAGAGTCAGAGCATTCGATAAAGACACCATATGTACATCGCGCCTCACACTTACAACAAACTCCCACCACAGACTGTAGCCATCACCAATATGTATTCCTTTAATCAAAACATCACTAAATGGCTAATGAGTAAGGACCGCAAGGAAATTGAAGACCTCCTAAAATAGCACTTGAAATTCTTCACCATGACAAACTAGGTGTAAAAAATATCATCATTTTTTTTAAATTATTCTACTTGTAATCACTGTCACTTACCTCGGAACAGGTTCTTATGACCTAGTGAGGTAGGTAATGTAAAAAATAATGTAAGAAACAAAAAGTTAATAAATACAGAAAAAATAACAAAAATGTGTTTATTTTTCCTGAACCAGACTGCCCCAACAACGAATTTCTCGAGGCATGTCGTCGAGATCAAACCTGCGACGGAGTGCTGCGAGGGGGCCGAGTCCGGCTGCCGCGCTTCACGCCCTGCCCCTTCGCCCTCAACACGTGCGTCTGCAGCAGGGGCTACGTCAGGAACAACTCCTCAACATGCGTGCTCCCTGAAAACTGTCCCTTCTGATGACGACGATGCCAAAGATGCTGTTTAAAAAACAGGAAATACCCTCAACCTCGGAGTGAGACTACACAAGGAGAGAGAGCCAAACATGTTTACCCAACCTATACAAATTCGCGATAGTCGAATTCTCCGGGTTTTCGCGTCGTTTACCATGAGAGAGAAAGAGACAAAAAAATCTTCACGTAATATTGCAACACTTCCGTTTATGTAAAAATGTTCTCCGACCGCGCTAACTTCACATCACCGAGTCGCATAAATTACGTCGACGGATTTTGAGGTTATTTCCCATATTTGTGTTGTGGTTATACAAATGAATCATACATGCTATGTGCTATGCGTGAATGTTCAAATAAGACCAAACAAAGATTATAAAACATCACTTTTCTGAGGTATTTCAACAGTTTTAAATAATTGTGCCCAAACTTTAGAATTTTTAATGATTTAAAGAAAAAAAATTATAAAAAAACTTCCATTCTTTTTGTAGGCAAACCTTCTTGTATTGATGTTTGTGTGATATTTTGACTTTATAAATCATTTTAATGATGTATTGTTGTTTTGTTGAATGTGTTCAAATATGTTTATTAAAAATGTCCGAATTCTATGTGGGCGTCAACTAATAGGCTATCTAACATACCTTAATATATCTTTCTATCGAGTCAGTATAAAGTCAACAATGCTGACTACACCGTTTTGCAAAGGTATCTCTCCATGTTTTTTCTTACTCCAAGCTCTCAACTATTTTGCACACTGAATAAAAGGATGTTTAAAAAAAAATTGTATCACTTTTAGACTTGGAGACACAGCTTCATTTTGGTTAATAAACAATTTCTAACTTCAATCTGACATTTTTAAATATGTTTATTTATGATGAATGCACCAGACACCTAACATATTATTCCCTCTTCCTTTCCAGAATCAGCAGCTTCTCAATTTCCTTTCTCTTACTTGGTTGAGAGAAAATAATGAACTCGCAAAATTATGAAATTCGAAAATGCTGAACAAACGTCCTTAAAGTGATTTAATAACAATTTTATAAGTCCACATATTTTATTTTAATTTTTATCACCAACCGACTTCGCTTAGCCTGAGTACCATCAGGGTACAAATTTAACTTGACAAAAAATATGAAGCGTGCGGTTATATTTACATACAGAGGGATAACACAATATAAACCAAAATAAGAGAACAGTGAGAAAACAACAGAATGACACTTCATGTCATAACAAAAGAACAGAGAGGAAGAATGAGAAAGTGATTGAAGAATAATGAAAAAAGTTATTAGTTTTTGGGAAATATACCTAATATTGGACATACATGTGTTTGTGCTTGAGAAATGCATGATTTTTTACGATATTTTTTATTGGATATCTTTTTTTAATTTTATTTATTTTTACTAACGCCTTAAAGGCTTTAAACACAATATGGCGCTCTCGGAGCACCCTGGCGTGTTTTAGTCTTTCTCGTTATTTTTCGCCAAATAAGTAGGATATTTCACAAATTACTTCTTTAAAATTACACTAAAATTACCGTTGTTGTTTATAGGTTAAGTGAATAAACTCTAAATAATTTTAAAGTGACTAGTTTCGACGTAATTTCGATTTGTAAGAAAATATTTCAATCTTTAAATATCAGTTTTTTAAATGCAGTGCCACAGCCCGAGAATGGTTGATGACCATTGGCCACATGTTTTGTCCCTTCGACCGTCGGCCCGGTAACCGGAAGGAGGGCGGGGGAGTGCCGATCTTGACCGACTGTCCCCGAACCCGAGCGATGTTTTCAACAAATGTTTTTTTTGTGAGAGAGGCGGCCTTTTTTTGTCAATTCAATACAATCATCATTACAATATTTTTTATTTGTTCGTTAGTTCTTCTTTTTGCCTGCGCATATAACCTGTTAGATATGTCGTGGCGCTTTCGCAGCTACCTGACGTGTTTTAGTCTTTCTTGTTATTTTTCGCCAAAAAAGTAGGATATTTCACAAATCACTTCTGTAAAATTCCTGTACTGTATGATAAATTCAGAAAGTCCATTCTTTTAATTTCGCTCCCATGCCCTAAATTAAAAAAAAAAAAATAATAATAATAATCATAATTTTAAGTTAATAATTGTGTCTATCTGATGGGACCTGCCAGGTAAGTATGTTCCTGTATATTTTCTTATCTAAACTAGGAATTAATATGTAATGATAGAAAGTAAGATCTGTACAGCGCCCTTGAGGTGATTTTTCACAAAAACGGCGCTATACAAATCGTCCAAATATTATTTTTACTATGTATTAGTTAAATAAAGGAGTACAATAAATGAGTAGAATACAATATAAAAGCAAGAGCTTAAAAAAAGCTAGAATGTAAAACGTAAGTATTTAAATATAGCGTCGGTTTTACAGTTAGTTAAATTAATATAGTATTTTTTCACAAAATAGTGTAATGCGTATTCAATACATAGCATGATTAATTTCAAAGAAATTGGTAAGTAAAGTGTAAGTATGTTATTGCAGCGTAATGTAGTTACAGTTAGTGATATTATTGTAGAAGATTTGAAAGAAGAGAACATGGCATAAAAACAACAGCAAAGATGAATGATAATAACAATAGAATAACCATAAACTGGTTGAAACTTTTCTTGATTTTTGGTTGAAGGTTTTCGTTTTCAACTGAAAAAGAAAAATAACCTTACCACTATTTCATAGTAGGCTTCAGGTATCTGCATGCAGCGGGTAGTGTTAGAGTTGCAATTAAAAAAAATAAAAGAAATTAGGAAGCTTTTTAATAAATCTTCCACCAATAAGAAAGCTGTAGGAAGTTGACACCAAGTTTTTTGTTTGTTTTACAATAAAATCACAAGTCTTCAGTACCTGGTTGGATTATGAAAAAAAAATGCATCATTTTCTCGTAAGAAGCAATCACATGGTGGTTGGACATTATATTAAATAAAAGAATACTTTGTTTTAAAACCACAGAATTTATTATGATGAAGGCCAACCGGTTTCGCTTGGATCAAGCTTCGTCACTGCACATATAATAACTATAGAAAAAATACAGAGTTAACAGGTATATATATATAGGTACAACAGTTAATGATAGAGTGAGACAGTATATAATACAAAGAAGGAAGAGAGAGAGAGCATATATTAGAGGGAGGGAACAATTGAAAGTGCTTAATATTACATTACACTTGTTATATTATTCTTTTATTTAATAAAAAATGCATCAGTTAACTCAATGCTCTCATTGAATTACCTGAAACGACTAGCTAAAAGCCCAAATTGTGTCGCTTGAGTCAAGCCTTCTCCTAAATGGTAGATATATTTTAGATGGCTGTAGGGCCACAAAAGTCTTCATTATCAAACGAGTCAGAGGACTTAGAAGAAAAACTGGTCAAAACTTATACATTCTTCGTATACGTGACAAATGTTTGAATAAACTGGGAACGTTCATTACTTTTAACATTTTGTATTTATTAATTTATTTATAAACTAACGGAATATAGTCCAATTACAAATAAACACATAAGACAAAGTGGGGAAAAAGAGCAACAGAGAAAAAACAGCACATACACAATATTTTAATGAAGCGATGACAAAAATTGGACAAAATATACAAAAAAAAAGAACATTCAAGTCAAATCCAAGGTCAAGTCGTAAAGAATCATTAAAATCATTTAGACTGGTACCAAAAATTTCAAGACCATGGCTTGAGTTAACAAGTCTTGATATTCTGTACAGTGGAGAATGATACCTATAACAAGTAAAGTGAAAATAATAATTATATTTGGATAATTTGGATAGCGCCGTTTTTGTGAAAAATCACCTTAAGGTTCAGCACCCAAAAATAGTCACTTTTTGGCTTTCTAGTACAAGCAATACTACAAATGATTCAGCTGTTAATTCTATGTGGGTAGTTAGAAAAATATCCAAGGCTTTCAGTGAATACAATTATTAAACCGTATTCTTTTAAATTCTTTATGAAAAGCATACTAAAATTTTAGGTAAAACGTTCAAAAGTGCCCTTTCTGGCTTAAAAACTCCACCTCATACTGAGATTTTAGTTGTTTTTCATAGAATTCAAAGGTTTAGAGTTGTAAAATTGTATTTACTGGAAACCTCAGAATTTTTTTAACTATCCATAATTTTTTTTTAGATTCATCATTTGAAGGATTGCTTGTATTAGAATGCTAGAAAGTAACGCTAAGTGTCATTTTTGAGTGCTGACCCTGGGACGTTAAAGACGAGGATATCCAATCCAAAGAGTCCTCGCTCTCTAATTTTAGCGCGCCCGTGAGCTCGTACGCCTATGCTCTCTCTGTCAGTAGTTCAGTGATAATGAAGGATGCGGGGACTGAGGGGAGCTTCATCTTTACGTTGAAGTGCTGAACCAGCCCCCCGCTCTCCGCATCCTGGTCCACCGTCCGCAGTCTGTCATCTCAAGTGGCTGGATCCGAGAGCCAATCACGACAAAATCCAGAATTGTCAGCCCCAGACCCGTGTCTCACTATGTTTTAACCTACTTTAGATTTATATTGTGAGAGTTTGGCCGTAGGTAGCTCCAAATAAAGTAAACAGAAAGATCGGCCGAGCTCTCTTTAGCTTAATTAATAATAATAATTAATAATTTGTCTAGACATAAGTTAATTGTTATAATGTCTCCCAAAAATGTCGGGCTTGGGACCCCTTCTAGTTGTATTTGTCATTTTTTTATTGTGATTAATAAAAATGTGGGGAAAATGCAGCTTAGGCTGAGCGAGAGAACTTGAAAGGGTGAATAGCTGGCATTTTTGTTTCATCCGCTGCAAAATCTGTAGCGGATTACACAACGAATCTAAAATCACAAAGCCAAAGAAAATGGGTTGCATTCGTCTCCGGCCCGCCTGAAAGGACAGGAGTAGGGCGCCGGGTATAAATACGAGTGCAATAACCTACTCACAGGCGCATTGTGAGAGATCCACACATCTACAGCGGCCACTGCACGACTGGCCGGCCTATATTTCAGTCTGTGTGTGTGAGACAGACGTCCCATACAATATATATATATTTTGTTAATATTTTTTCATTTTTAGGGCATGAGAATCGATTTAAGATAGAGTTAATCGGAGGTATTTTTTTTAATTTTTCGTAGTAAGGAACAGATAATGGTGATAATCTCCTAATGAATTTAAGGAATGAGAGTCTGAAAAGTTTTCTTGGTTTGAACAGAAATTCTATTGGGCTTGTTACATTTTGATTATGGATATGATTTTCTGGAAAAATGGGTTTTGAGTTTGGCTCTGAACTCTGTCGAGTCTTTTATTACTCTCAGATCATGCGGTAGCTCATTTCAGGCTTTAGGAGCTGACACTCCTGCAGCGCGCTCTCCGAACTTAGTGTCTGGTGTGCGCTTTGGTTCATTCAACCTTCCGATAGCCGATGACATTGCCGATCTAAGGGTTAGCGATTGAAACAAACAGCAATTCAATGTTCCTGAGTCTACGGCAAGGAATTTTGAACTGGATGAGTAGTATTAATTTGTGTGCGAAATGAAAAAAGGGATGAGGCAATAAACGCAGATGTTCAGGAGAGTAAAACAAAAATTGAGGTTTACTTTTTGTATTTAATTTTTGTCAGATGTTATCATACAAAAAAATATTTATTTTTAATTGGTAAATATGTATCTAAGTAACAACTCTGATACTTAGTTTGTTTGTTTTTGTATTTTTATTTAGTTGTATGCAAAAAAAAAATTCACACATCTAGTAAGAAAAAACATTTTTACATTTCACAATTATAGAACAAAGCATATAATTATAGGTTTTTTTTTACATATTCAGCACAAATCCTCCGAAAAGTGCCAAGGCTTGAGGCTTCTTTTAAGGCATTTGGAAGACTATTAAAAAGTTTTTGGCCTTTATAAAACACGCTGTTTTGAGTACACACAAGTTTCGTTTTGGGAAGCCTCAAATCATGACAACTTCTCGTAGGATAATTGTGAATATTAAGATTATATAAAATATTATTTTGCAAATATTTAGGGAGCATGTTATTTTTAAGCTTGTAAATCATCGTTAAAGTATCATGTATTATGTGTTGTTTAGGTGTCATCATATTTAAATTTCGTAACATAATTTGAACTCTAGTAAAAATATTACATTTCAAAATCGTCCCCATCCCCCTATTTTGTAAAACCTCCAGTTTATTATTTTAGGCTTCGTTGCATAAGAATAAAACACAAGAACAATAATTTAAATGCGGAGTTACAATGGAATTGTATACAAGGCGGGTTGTCTTGAGGTTCAAGTTGTTTCTGATCCTTTTTAAGAATCCAACCTTTTTAGAAATTTTTTTTAGTTATATATTTTAAATGTTTGTCAAATTTTAACTTATCATCTATTATTACACCTAAATGTTTTATACTGCTAACCCTTTCTATATTTGTGCCATCAATGTTAAGTGTTGTCTGCTCGTTTCAACATTGGCTACCCACAATCAGAAACTTTGTTTCCATAACATTTAATTTCAGTTTGTTTCGGTTTAACCAAATCGTAACATAATTTAAATCAACTTGTATTTTCTCAATGGCATCTTGTAAATTCTTACTGGCTATGTATAATAATGTATCATCTGCAAATAATTGTATAAAGCAATTAATTAAATTGCTTAATTCAAAACTCGATTTGACTGACTCATCCCTCGGTTCCTTTTGCACACAAATATAATCTAAGACAATAACGTGTCTATATGTTTGTAATTTCATTGACTGTCTACATATTTTTTGCTATAGAAAAAATGTACTGAAATTGGTTGCTGAGAAATGATGAATGAAGAGTGTTTCTGCATATAAATGAGCATTTTTTGAGTGGTAGATACTCCCTAGTGAAAGACCACCATTCAGAATCGAAACGTTGCTTGAAATCGCTTTAGCCGTGTTTGGTGACCAGATTTGAATAGCCAGGTACTTCCCGATATTCTTCTTCTCTATCGTCTTCTCCTCCCTACTACCTGCAGCCTCACAACATACCCCAAACAGGGATGCCATAGTCTCACTGGCTTCAGACAGTTAGAAGCAGTTGGGACTGTGGGTATTTACAAAAAAATAACTATTTCTGTACCGTTTCTTAAACGCTCCTCTTTTAATTTCAAAAAACAATACTTACAGCATTTCTGTTTGTTTTCAAGAACATGTGTTTCAAATTGTACTTGTATTAATATTATATACAGTCTTTCTAGTTGTTTCAACATAAGCAGTTCATTGTTTCGATTTGGGTAAGTTCATACAAATCATTTTTTAAATTGAGGCAAAGTTTTGTATCTTAAGTAAGCCTTAGTGACCTTCGGGACCGGTCCAACGACATCTAGCGCCCTGTACAGTAAGTAGCGATTGCGCCCCCCCCCCCACTCCGCCCTCCTTTATTATTTGACACAAATAATCAAACATTTCTAAATTGCTTTGCGAATTTAAGTTTTGTAACAAATGATTCCAATCATACAATCCTGAACTAGCCAAAGCACTATTTACTAGAGATATAGAAAATAATATGCTACAAAAATAAAATACCCTCTAAAGTCTAACTTATGTACGTAAAGTAAAACCTATGTTTTTCAGATCTGAATAGCCTGGTGCATTCCAACCTTCTTTTTCCCCTCCATACTTTGTTAAACCTCACAACAATCACAATTGGAATAGTCGTTCGTTTAATTTTCATTCAATTGGGTTTTTTGTGGGGTATTCACTTACCTATACGAGGCTTGTTCAAAAGAAAAGGTGTATTTTGAATTTTCGCGGGCTGTCTACAAACGATTATAATTTTTTTTGTTATGTTGGTACACATATGTTAGCATTATCAGCCATTTTGGATTGGTGGTTTGTTTTTGACAACTGGAAAGGTTAATCACGTTTTTGTGTGTTCTTCGATTTTTTACTTTTGAAAAAAATGGATCAAAAATATGTACTAAATTTTGCGTTCAAAATAGAATTTTAAGTGCTCCAACGCACTTAAAATTTTGACTTTGGCATTCGGCGAGTCTACTTTGTCTCAAAAAAGTGTTTATAAATGGTACAGGCGCTTCACAGGAGGCCGAGAAGATGTTAATGACGATGAGCGTCCTGGAGTTGTGGATAAACAAATCATGGATTTTATTCTTTGATCCATTTTTTTTCAAAAGTAAAAAATCGAAGAACACACAAAAACGTGACTAACCTTTCCAGTTGTCAAAAATAAACCACTAATCCAAAATGGCTGATAATGCTATCATATGATAAACATACGTGTACCAACATAACCAAAAAAAAATTCGATAATCGAATGTATACAGCCCGCGAAAATTCAAAATTCACCTTTTCTTTTGAACAGGCTATGTATATTTAAAAAAAATATTTTGCATACTTCAAATGTTTTTCCTTTTTAAGTAGGTGATTTCAATGAATTCTGTTATTTATTTTGGAAAACCGCTTTTTCCACAGCTCGTTTGAGATAGTAAAAAAAAAAAGAAATATTTTTAATTTTCAGAATTGGCAGTCCAAAATGAAGCCATTTGTGTCAATATTGATTTTTGGCCTTTTGTTAAATGTTGTTTCGGCCAACAATGTGACTGACGCAGATGAAGAGGAATGTGATTCTACGGACGAGGGTAAGTTTTAATTTTTTTAAATTCTAATTTTGTATGTACTAGTATATCATAAGAGTAAATTCCAATACTCGTGCGCCATAGGAAAACCTGGTAAACAATATGCAAAGCCGAAGCATTGCGCTGCATGAACTGGCCTCAACTGTGCCAGATCTGAAAACTCTGTTACGTATTTCTCAACTTTCCTTTTCTCTCCCTTTCTCTACAAAGCCTTCTCCTTGCTTTTTTTCAGTGGAACACAGCTTTCAATATGTTGATGCAAAAGCAAATAGTTTAGCATCGTGGCATCTCAGATCTAAAATTGAGGCTGCAAAATTGGCGAAGAGAATAAAGTTCAAGAGAAAGTTTGGGAAGTACCTGATAATTTATATCTGGTCACTTAACATGGCTAAATCCATTCGAGTCAATAAGCAAAGCTTCAATTGTTTTTTTTTTTTACCTGAGAAGTGTATGCGAGTACCAAAGATAATTTTGATTTGGTTATATATATGTATAGAATAAGCCATGACATCTGGGTTTGGAGCCAAAAACTTATTTCTTTGCAACGAGATTTCATTATAAGGGAAAAACAACTCCATAAATTACCTCCTAATGGATTCCCGTCAGATCCCGAACTCTAGCATAGAAGCGCATTGGAGTAAATTATTGCCCCCATCATTCTTAACGCTGCCAGGATGGACTCCCTCTTGATGGCCTTTTGCAGAAATGAGGCATAATATCCTCCATTCATATTTTTTACATGTTTTATTTAATTTGATTTTAATTTCTTAGAATTTATGTTGATTTTTATTTTTCTCTATTATTATTATTATTGTGTGTATTACAACTTGTATTATTTTTATAACTATGTATTATTATCAATTATGGAAGGTATTGCATTGCACTACTCTTGCATACCTTCTGGAAAAAAAACTTTATTATTATTAATAAATATTGATCAAAGTCAAAATAATTTTTAAGCTTTTTATCATGTTTGGTTTAAGTAAAGTCAAGAAACTCGAAAACTTTATGTTCAAGGGTCATACAGAATTTTTAAATTTGTTACTTTTTTGTTTTTTGCATTACTTTTTTACATTACCTACCTCACTAGGTCATAAGAAGCTGTTATGAGGTAGGTGACAGTGAGTAAAATTAGAATAATGCTAGACGATACAACAGACACTGACCGTAAACTCTCTTGATACCATACTCGTATAAAATACATTGACAGTAGGTAAAGTTGCAAGGCACTAAATCTTATAGTTAATGACAGTGGATACGATACTAATATACATACATTTTACATCGTAACAATACTACAATTGTTTATAGTGAATACATTACCTAAAGAAAAAACAAAAAAAATAAGGTTACAAAATTTATGTAGGATCGAAAAATGCTTGTATTTAATTGACATTCACAAAATACTTCACAAATATATTAAAATATTTTTCGACGTATTCGCTGTCGATATTGAAACATTGTTGTCAAAGACGCAGCTTCTGTATGCCAATGCCATAGACCTCCGCCGTCAGCTCTATCAGCCACTTCCTCGACCTCCTGATCGTTGATAAAACGTTTTCGACCCAAAAACTCCTTTGTTTCAGTGAAAAGGTGATAGTCTAAAGGCGCCAAGTCAGTTGAATAGGGGAGAGGGTGACAATGTCCCATCCAAACCATGTCAGCAGCTACTGTCAAGCTTGCGCAATGTAAGGCCTGGCGTTGTCATGCAGGAGGCTGACTCCACGGGTCAGCATTCCCCTTCTGCGGTTCTGAATGGCTATTCTGAATATTTAGGGTGTTGCAGTAAGCCTCTACATTAATCGTAGTCTTTTAAGGAATTAAATTCACCGAAAAACAAATGCCATGACTTTTCCGGCTAAATGGGTCGTCTTGAACTTTTTGGGAACTGGGAAAGATGAATAATGCCACTGAAATGATTGTTCTTGGATTCTGTGGTATAGTGACACACCCGTGTCTCACCTCCCGTCATGATAGAGTCCAAACAAGCGTCTCTCTCCTGTGCAAAACGATCCGAAAATTTCGCGCGGATCTCGCACGAACGGGAGGTGGCGGGAAAGCGCGACGACCTCTCTATCGGAAGAACTTACAGTGACTGAACAAAACGGCTGACAAACACGCGGAACCAAACAAACAAACCGTTAGAATCCTCCCTACGCGTCAAGTGCGCCAACTTTGAAACGGAAAAACCTCGGGCTTCAGAAACTCTTGTAACCTTACTTTTTGGTTTATGTATGATTTCAGAGCCCCAAGTATGCAAGGCTCCCAACGAAGTGTGGTCAAAGTGTGGAAATAACTCCTGCGTGAGGGACTGTGCTTCGCTAGGTCTGACCAACATTGCTTGCAGACCCAGCTGCGGCTCGGGCTGCATTTGCGTGGATGGATACTTCAGGAATGCCCAAGGGATCTGTGTGAAGCCTCTAGATTGTGGTAGATTACTCATTTTTTTAAAATTTTATTTGGGAGACCAACAGTTTACATATAAATTAGGCAGAATATTACATAGGTAGTACAAATATGACCATTAATAGGTTTCTACTTGAGCAACTTACTTGGAAACTCACCCACTGTTTATTGGTCGTATCATAGTGTGGAAACAACTCCTGTGGGAGGAATTGTGCTTTACTGAGTCTGGTAACATTGTATAAAGACCCAGATGTGACTTGGGTTGTATATATATTTAATAGGTTACTGCAGGAATGCCAAAGATATCTTTATGAAGCCACGAGTTGGTGACAGAATATTGTTTGTTTACGTACTTTTAATTTTTTTTACTTGACAAGTGACTCATCATTATAAATTAAATAGTGTTTCCCTATCTACCGCCAGATCTATTTAAGGTCTTGGTGTCAGTCTAGACTGTAACCTTTCTTTTCGTGATCACATAAATAATGCAGCTAATCACTCAAACTTATTTGCTTCATCAATAGAATTACCTGTGATTTTAATAATATAAGGACCCTAAAAACCCTTTACTGCTCTTTAGTTCGCCCTCATCTAAAATATGCCAATATCATTTGGTCTCCTTTCTATACCGTTCATATTCATCATGTTGAATCCGTACAACATCGCTTCTTACGCGGTATTGCATGGGCAAAAAAAGGCAATTATTCATATGATGAAATTGAACAATCATTGAAAATTGGTTCTTTAGAAAAGCGTAGGAAAGACTTTGATTTAATTTGCATTTTGAATATAATTAAATTTACTCGTATAAGTGACTTACCTTCTTTGTTGCAACTCATTCAGTTCAATATTCCTTGCCGTAGACTCAGAAACAATGAATTGCTGTTCCTCAATCATCACTCTACTAATTATGGGCATTATTCTCCACTGTTCAAAATATCGAGACTTGCTAACTCAAGCCATGGTCTTAAAAATTTTGGTACCAGTCTAAATGTTTTTTGTCACGAGTCTAACGAAACTTTGATTTGACCTTGGCTTTGTTTAGAATGTTCTTCCTTATTTATATTTTGTCCTATTTTTACCGTTGCTTCATTATAATATTATGTATGTGTTGTTCTTTCTCTATTGCTTTTTTTCACATTTCGTGTTATATATTTTTGTATTTTAACAATAGTCTGTTTAAAAGTTTGTAAATAAATAAATAAGAGTTCCGACCGATCTTTATTGTCCAAAACCTGTAGATCAGCGGTATCCCCGATTGGGGCGTTTTTTGTGATTAAAGGCAGTGGGGAAGAGAAGGATATGGGAAGGAAGAAAGTTGGGAAGCACTTGTCTTTTCAGATTTGGTCACTAAACACGGGTACATCCATTTTAAACCACTTTTCGAATCAGAACGGTTTTTTTTTCACCAGGGTGATACTCAAAGTATATCACCAAAGAATGTAGCGGTGCAGTGAAATTAATATTCTTTACGCGGAACTTCCGTAAAAATGAATGATTCTAGGCATCAACATCTGCCCCAGAAAGAACGAGACATTTTCAATGTGCGTCTCCTCGTGCGCCCAGAATTGTGTGACTCTGGGGCGAAGCGTATCAGAAAGGAATTGCGAAAATCCACAGTGCGCCCCTGGCTGCGACTGCAAACCTGGATTCTTTAGGAACACGAAAAACGAGTGTGTTAACCCTGAAGAGTGCGGTAAGTTAAATATTGAACCTTGTTTGTGTAGCCGAGCTGTTTTCAATGACAGAAAAAAAATCCCAAATTACGAATAATCTAACAACGTTTGTGTTGCGTCTACTTCCATCATTAAGAAGTCCAATTACTATTGTGTCATTGCCCCATTGCTGAGGATAGTGAACCTTGCTCCAAAAGTATTGAAGAACCAAGCACCTCCACTCCCAAAAGTCCAGTTTTTAGTTCGGCGAACTAAAAACTAGACTTTTGGGAGACTAAAAACATCTTTCATAAATCTAAAGCGTTCCTCAAGGAATCGTTTTGGGACCTCCGCTTTTTTGTCTGAGACTTTGACGCTGACAATAACCGAAACAATAATGAAATGTTATTTATTTATTTAAGAGTTAAATATTTTTACTACCAACATTTTAACCGTCCACAATCTAATTTCATTTTCTTTGATTCAACAAATACGTTTATTTGAATTCATAAGTTTCATCTGCATTTTTATACCCATAGCTTTTGATAAATTGTTTTTTGTTTAACTATTGATGTACACATGTACTGTTATACCCATATCTGTACCTTTCACTCTCATGATTCATGATAACGATCATGATTTTAGATAGTTTTAATTTAAATACATATTATTTATTATTTTCTATTTGTTGGTTAGTCATTATTATGAAGCGCACTTGAAGTGAAATATCAAAAAAATGCGCTACATAAGTTCACTGTTATTATTATTGTTATCAGAGTGCGGCGTTAACGAGCAGTTGTCCAAGTACGGCCGCCCCTGTCCCTACGAGAGTTGCAGTGAATTCAGCAAGGGGGCTTCTATGAGCTGCCCGGCCTACGACCCCAGCAACCCACCCTCGCTGGCCTGCAGATGCAAACTCAACTTCTACAGGCTGGACGGGGTGTGCATTGACATCAGAGAGTGTCGTGAGTACTGGCTGATCTTATATCACCCCATCTTCTTCTCTACGACTTTATTATAAGACCCATATGCTTTCAGCTCCGAACTTCGAGTGTCCAGAGCGAGCGGAGTACGAGGCCTGCCCGGACTACTGCGCGGACCAGCGATGCTTCAAGAGCGCAGCCAAGCCGGAAAGTTGCTGGACACAAAACTTTAACAAAAGATGCAGCCCGTCTTGCCGTTGCACAGAAGATAACTGTGAGGACGAATTAAGAACCTGTGTCGATAAGGATGCCTTTGGTGAGTAGTAAGTGGTTTTAAGGTAACCTTTTTCATCGATAAAAGATCTTAGTTCTAAAAGAGATAGAAGGATTGAGTCTCCAAGGGTATTTTTTTTTCAGAAAAGTTGTGCAAACAGTCACTTTAGGAAGGTTGATACCAGCGGCTCGTGACTTTTTAGTGTGCTAGAGTGGAAAGATTGAAAAGAAATGTCGTCATTGATGTTGTTGTAGCCGAAAACATTTTGTATTTTTTTTCGAGAATTTTATTTTTTGTATGAAGATTTTTCAAAAATTCGTGCAGTGCACCATCAAAACTGAAAATCTTCATAAAAAAAATAAAATCTTGATCAAAAATAAAAATCATTTTTGGCTACAACAACACTAAGAGTGTCGTCTTTTTTAATCTTAGCACTCCAGCACACTAAAAACTCACGAGCCGCCACTGGCGGTAGGGCCATTTTTATTTGTGGCGGATTCCCTACAAGAGTCCTAACTGCTCACAACCGTCTAGCGCTAGTAAGACTATGGCATCCCCGATTGAGGTATCGTGTGAGGCTGAAGGCGGCGGGGAGGGAAAGGAGATAAGAAAGAGGATGGTTGAAAAGTACCTGGCTATTAAATCTGGTCACCAAACAAGCCATTTCAAGCAATGTTTTGATTCTGAATGGTGGTCATTCACAAGGGCGATATTTGGAGTGTCTACCACTATGAAACTTCTTATCAGTTTATATGATTGAAATGTGTTACGATACATATTATTTAAATAAAATTTATTGGCGCACGCCGGGTTTGAACCCGCGACTTTTCAATTCGTAGTCGAGCGTCTTACACTCGACCATGGAGGCCGTCATGGTCGCAAAAAAGGTTGAACCATTTCAAACTTTTTCACCCGATGACCATTGAATCAATAATTAGTTTCGTGCTAGAGCAAAAAAGAGGCGCTTATTCACACGATGAAATCGAACAATCATTGAAAATCTCTTCATTAGAAAAGCGTAGAAGAAACTGTGATTTAATTTGCATTTTCAAAATTATTCATTGTTTCATGGACTCACTTTCTCTCTTGCAACTTATCCAGTTCAACACTTCTTGCTGTAGACACAAAAACAATGAATTTCTGTTCCTCAATCATCACAATACTAACTATGGGTAAAATTCTCCAATGTCCAGAATGTGAGACTTGTTAACTCAAGTTATTGTCTTGAAATTCTTGGTATCAATCTAAATGATTTTTTTTCATTCTTTATGACTCTACCAAAACTTTGACTTGATCTTGGTTTGAAGTTTCTTTATTATGTACGTTTTGTCCTATTTTTGTCATTGTTTCATTTAATATTATATTCGTGTTGTTCTTTTCGGTTGTTTTTTTTTCCAATTTTATGATTTCCACATTTTTAATCCGGTCATACATGGTTTTACTGCACATACGTCTCAGGAATTTCATTTCCACAGCATTCAGTCTACTTTCATCCTTCCACTGCCAGTTCCATGCCTCACTGCCATACATGAGGGTTGTTATAAAGACTCCATTGTGCACTGCTAGCTTTGCTTTTTCGGAAAATGTCTTATTTGCGCCAACAGCATTCAGTTCTCCAAGAATGAAGCTTCCTGCATTCCCCCTTCTTTCAATATCCTCATCAGCCTTTCCGTCTCGCGTAAAAATACTTCCTAAATACACAAACTCCTCCACTTGTGGATTGGACATTCACTTTTTAATCTGGTAATACATGGTTTTATCGCACAAACGTCACAGGGATCTCATTTTCACAGCAGTTCCATGCCTCACTGCCATACATCAGAGTTAGTATAAACACTTCATTGTGGACTGCTAGTTTTGCTTTTTTGGACAATTTCTTATTTTCGCCAACAGCATTCAGTTTTCCATGAACGGAGTTTCCTGCATTTCCCCTTCTTTCTAGATATTCTTATCAGTCTTTCCGTTTGTCTAGAACATACTTCCTAAATACACAAACTCATCCACTTGCTCCAAGTATTCAACATTCACACCTATATTGCACGCTGTTCTCGTACTCTGTCTTTCGAACACCATGACTTTGGACTTACTTACATTCATCATCAACTAGTTAGTTTTTGATCAAAACGTGATCGGCTGCCACCCAAAGCAGTCGCGTTGCTTTGGTCGCTAGTTGATTCAGTTGGATCATCGTTAGGCTTCTATGATAAATGACTCTTTCAACCTTTTCCGCAGTTCCCAAGTGTCCGGCTGCCAACGAGGTGTACTCGGATTGCGACAACAATGACTGTGTAAGAACCTGCGCCACCTTTGGCATCACCAACTACAACTGCACTTTTGACTGTATCAAAGGCTGCATCTGTGATAGAGGCTTCGTGAGAGAAACTCCTGGAGGAAAATGCATCCCGATCTTGGACTGCAGTAAGCTTATTTGATTTCTTGAAGTTTTTTTTAGCTTTAATTTTTCTTCTGGCAAACTTTACTACAATTACAGCGCAGATAATGTAAAATGGAAAACTATTTCGATATACATGGCCTGTTCAAAAGAAAAGGTGAATTTTAAATTTTTGCGGGCTGTGTACTTTCGATTATCGAATTTTTTTTTGTTATGTTGGTTCACGTATGTTCATCATATGTAAGCATTATCAGCCGTTTTGAATTAGTGGTTTGTTTTTGACAACTGAAAGGTTACTCACGTTTTTGTGTGTTCTTCGATTATATACTTTTAAACAGGCCTCGTAGAGAAAAATAAATTCGTTGTAGTATTTTCATGCTTAGTACTCTAATGTATTAGAGTGCAGAGCATGAAAAAACTGGTGTTATTGTAGACGAAAGCGATTTTTTTATCATTTTTTTTCGTACAAAGATTTTCAAGATCAGTTTTGGTGGATCGCTTGAAAGAGAGAGTATGAGAACAGCGTGCAATATGGTTGTGAATGATAAATATTTGGAGCAAGTGGCGGAGTTTGTGTAATTAGGAAGTGTTTTTAGAAGAAGGGTGAATGCAGGAAACTCTGTTAATGAAGGACTGAACGCTGTTGGCGCTAATAATAAATTGTCTAAAGAAGCAAAGCTAGCAGTCTACAATGGAGAGCTTATACCAACCCTGATGTATAGCAATGAGGCATAGAACTGGCAGAGGAAAGATGAAAATAGACTGAATGCTGTGAAAATGAAATCCCTGAGACGTATGTGCAGCAAGAATATGTATGATCGTATTATAAATGTGAATATCTGAAAAGAATGCAAGGCTGATGTAAACGTAATTAATAGGATCAAGGAAGAGACGCTTAGATGGTTTGGGCATTTAGAGCAAATGAACGAAGTGAAAGTGAATGGAAAAAAAAGCGGGGACGCCCGTGGAAGTCATGGCACCAACAACTTATGTACGTGCTAATACCAACCTTGACGTATGGAACTGGCAGAGGTAAGATAAAAGTTGACTGAATGTTGTAGACATGAGAAAAAACTATGTATGACCGTGTTAAAAATGCTGAAATTCGAAAAAAATGCAAGTCTGATGAAAGCGCAATGAAGAAAATTAAGAAATGGAAGCTTGGATGTTTTGGCAGGTAGAGCTGATCGACAAAGAAATTAGTGTGAAAATAATGTGAGTCGGGGAAGGATATTGAAAGTAGGTTGAATGCAGAAGACTATATTAATGGAGAACTGAACGCTGTTGGCGCAAATCAGAAATTGTTCAAAGAAGCAAAGCAAGCAGTCCACAATAGAGTGCTTATACCAACCCTGATGTATGGCAGTGAGGCATGGAACTGGCAGAGGAAGGATGAAAGTAGACTGAATGCTGTATAAATGAGATTCCTGAAACGTTTGTGCGGTAAAACGATGTATTACCGTATTAAAAATATGAATATCCGGAAAGAATGCAAGGCTGATGTAAGCGTAATGAAAAGGACTTAGA
Source organism: Drusus annulatus (assembly GCA_022651775.1). Classification (NCBI taxonomy): domain Eukaryota; kingdom Metazoa; phylum Arthropoda; class Insecta; order Trichoptera; family Limnephilidae; genus Drusus; species Drusus annulatus. The sequence goes on along the minus strand of JAGWCC010000391.1, from coordinate 137,480 downwards.
AAAGGACGCTTAGATGGTTTGGGCATGTAGAGCGAATGAACGAAAAAAGGAGTGTGAAAAGAATATGATGCGAAAGTGAATGAAAGAAGAGGTCGAAGACACCCGAGAAAGACATGGCACGATCAAGTAAATCAAACACATGAATCGGGTCATGCAAAGAGTCAAAATAACAGAAGAGTATGTTTAAGACAGTGCATGAATGTGAATGAAGCAAGGAGTGTGTGCCAAGACAGAGTTATATGGCGGTCCGTCCTCTTTGCCTACCCCTGCAGAGAAATGGCGTGATGGTTAGTTAGTTCATTTTTTTCTTCTTATTCAAAGTTTTCTTTGCATTGATCCAGATGGTGATCTGGAATAAAAATACTTATGAGGAAATCTACCTTTTCTTTTGCAGAAGTGAATGTCTGCCCAGAAGCGAACGCGCAGTTCAATCCCTGCGCCAGCCCGTGCCCGGAGGACTGCGCCAACCTCGGCCAGAACAGGACGTGCGATTTCATGGAGTGCGCACCGGCTTGCGAGTGCAAGGCTGGCTTCTTCAAGAACGCCAATGGCGAGTGCGTCACCCCCGACAAATGCGGTGAGTACTTGAAGTAACAATATATGGAGAGAGATCCAATTATTTTTACCCAACCTATACAAATTTGAGATAAATCACTTTCTCCGGGTTGTTACGTCGTACACCATGAAAATGAAAAAATACAACAAATTTTCTTGAATTATCACACCGCTTTAAAGTATTGTTAGAATGTTCTTCGTGTCCCGCGTCTCCGTTGACTCCACCTAAACATTATGTTACCATGAGAAAGAAAGAGACAGCAAATTTTCTCAAATTAATTCCATTCACTTTCGCATCATGTATTCTTTTCGCACTTGCTCTACATGCCCAAATCATCTAAGCGTCTCTTTCTTAATCCTATTCATAACGCTCACATCAGCCTTGCATTCTTTCTGGATATTCACATTTTTAATACGGTCATACATAGTCTTACCGCACATACGTCTCTACAGGGATCTCATTTCCAAAGCATTCAGGCCACTTTCATCCTTCCTCTGCCAGTTCCATGCCTTACTGCGATGCATCAGGGTTGGCATAAGCACTCCATTGTGGACTCCAGGTAAGTACCCTTCTTACGAAAGGCGAAAGGGCTTTAGCGAAAATTTGGTCAAAAATGAGTTGAATATGCAGTTTATATCAGTTTTTTTTACCCAACCTATACAAATTTGGGATAAATCACTTTCTCCGGGCTTTTACGTCTCACACCATGAGAAAGAAAGAGACAGAAAAAAACCTAAATTATCACACCACTTTAAAGTATTGTAAGAATGTTCTTGGTGTCCCGCGTCTCCGTTGACTCCGCCCACACGTTATGATACGCGAAATAAATTGACATAACTCAACGGTTTATTACGTTACATGCCATTTTATTTTTATACAATGCTGTGAAAAAGTGGTTATACGAATAAACAAAAACATTTTGTCGACATGTGCTTAAATGGATGCATAAATACTTTAACCCTTGTCCTACCCACGCCCAGGTCTAGTCGAGTCCGGCAAACCTCGTATATACTGACTACAGCCCTTTCTACAGCGCCATCTCTTATATATTACTGCTCTGAGGGTGAGTACCTATGCTATTTGTTGGATCCTAAGCTGCTATAAAACATCGAATGTGCTTTCAGCCTCAGATGAATTAGGAAAATAGTGGACTGTAAAACAATAAACTTAACTACTTGATAGAAGTGTCTGATTATGGCTGTGAAGAGATTATGGAATTAATTAAGTAAGGAAACCAATTCACTCACCGATGGAGTTGAAGTTCAAGTTTTTTTTTTTACGTGAATACCATACAAGAGTTTCAACTGCTCCCAACTATCTAGAGCCAGTGAGACTTTGGCATCCCCAGTAGCCGTATGTTGAGAAGTTGAAGGTGGTAAGGAGAAGTAGGATATGAGGAAGGGCAAGCATGGAAAGAACTTGGATTTAAAAAAATAAAATAAAAATATATGAATACCGCACAAGAGTCTCAACTGCTCCCATCCGTCTAAAGCCAGTGAGACTATGGCATCCCCAAATAGGGTATGTTGCGAGGTTGAATGTAGTGGGGAGGGGAAGGAGATGAAGAAGAGTAAGGTTGGGAAGTACTTGACTATTCAAATCTGGTCACTAAACACGGCTAAAGCCATTTCAGGTAACATTTCAATTCTGAATGGTGATCTTTCACCAGGGCGATACTCAAAGTATCTACCACTTTGGAGCGTGCCGCTAATATACTTTATTTTATTTCATATCAAGTAAACGTGTCATGATAAATGATAATTAAACAAAATTTATTTGTAGTGTGCGGAGAAAATCAGGTCCTGGATATGTGCAGCTGGCCTTGCCCCCCGGAGTCCTGCGCCGACATCTTGGTCAAGTGCCCCCGAGACGGGCCCTGCGCCCCCGCCTGCAAGTGTAAGCCCAACTTCAAGCGGAACCGAAACGGGGACTGCATAGACATCAGAGAATGCCGTGAGTAAAACCAATACTAAAATGCTCATGGTAATGCGCAAAAATATATCCGGTATATTTTAGAAAATCCGATGCCAGGGTTGCTTCTTTTTTATTTTGTTTTATTTATTTCTTTCTTTATAAACAGACCAAAGTCCAAATATAAAAAAATACAAAACACGAAATGTGGAAAAAAGAGCAAAAGAGAAAGAACAGCACATACATAATTGTAATGTTCGCTGACAAACTCGACAGATGCTCTTTGGGTAAGGCGCGCTTTTGTTTGGGGATGTAGAATAAAATATAATCACTTTACTAGCATAATTTTTATTGGAAGAATTTAAAAAGTATAATAATTAAACCTTTTACTGAAGATATTTAAGTACCTGATCTGAATAGGAATTCATGAGATGAAATAGGTCGAGGGTAGCATAGAGAGGCGTAGTAATGGTAAACTTAAAGATCAAAGTCTAACATGTGGTCTATGGGATAATGCATATTCAAAAGAATTTTAGAAATCGATCTTTACAATACAATTTAAGAGACAGAAAGACATTAAAGGAAGCAATCAAGAAATACAAAAGGACATTGGTGTGAATGGTTCTTGACATGGGGTAAACTGCACATGTACGCAACTGGGTGGGCCATTACATAGCAATAAAAAAGTAGAATAAAATAAGCATAGAAGAAAACATTTGAATCAAAGCCAAAGCCAAGGTCAAGAAAAAGTTTTATTTTATCTAAGGTTTTATTTTTATTTATGTTACGTGAATACCACAGAAGAGTCTCAACTGCTCCCAAGCGTCTAGAGCCAGTGAGACTATGACATCCCCGATAAGAGGTATGTTGTGAGGCTGAATGATGTGGAGAGGGGAAGTAGAGGAGGAAGGGAATTTTTCAGTTTGGTTTTTTTTTTTAGAGCCTCCATGTTCGAGTGGTAAGACGCTCAACTACGAATCCAAAGGACGCAGGTTTAAACCCGGCGTGCGTCAATTACTTTCATTTAATTAATATGTGTCATAACACATTTAATTCATATAAAAATAATAAACAGTATATTTGCGGCATGCTCCAGAGTGGTAGATACTCTAAGTATCGCCCTGGTGAAAGACCACCATTCAGAATCAAAACGTTGCTTGAAATGACTTTAGCCGTGTTTGGTGACTAGATCTGAATAGCCAGGTACTTCCCAACCTTCCTTTTCCCAATCTCTTACATTCCCATTTCCTTCAGCCTCACAACATACCCTATTTGGGGATGCCATAGTCTCACTGGCTCTAGACGGTTGGGAGCAATTGAGACTCTTGTGCGGTATTCATATAAAAAAATAAAAAAGGGAAGGTTGGGAACCACCTGGCTATTCGGATCTGGTCACCAAACACGGCTTAATCCATTCCAAGCACTGTTTAATTCTGAATGACGGTCTTCCACCAGGGCGATACTTACTTTGGAAAGTGCCGCAAATATACCATATTTAATTTTATATTACAATTTACAGCGCCCTTGAGGTGATTTTTCACAAAAAAGACGCTATAAAAATTATCCAAATATTATAACTATTATTAATAATTAAATAAAATTTATTTGCCCACGCCGGGTTGAAACCAGCGACCTCTGCATTTGTAGTCAAGCGTCTTACCACTCGACCATGCAGGCCGTCACAAATAAGCTACTATATAAATGAGTATGTACAAATACAAAAAAGTATAGTATGACCTAAGCGTAGAAATGTTTACGGAATTACAGTACTAATACAAAAGGGTCTATTAATTATCAAATTAAAGTTTTCACATTATTTTTAATAAATTTGTATTATTGACTCACCTTCTCCGTTGCAACTAATCCAGTTCGACATTCCTTGCCGTAGACTCAGAAACAATGAATTGCTGTTCCTCAATCATCACAATACTAATTATGGGTATAATTTTCCAATGTCCAGAATGTCGAGACTTGTTAACTCAAGCCATGGTCTTGAAATTTATGGTAGCAGTGTAAATGAATTTTGTCATTCTTCATGACTTTACCAAAACTTTGACTAGACCATGGCTTGAATGTTCTCTCTTATGTTTATTTTGTCTTATTTTTGAAATCGCTTCATTTATTTTTATGTATATGCTATTCCTTCTCTGTTGCTCTTTGTTATTGTTTTTTTTGTAATTGGACTTTAGTCCGTTAATTTATAAATAAATTAATAATTTTGTTTATTTTTTCTTAGTCCTCCTCACCAAGGGGTTCTGTGCTGAGGTGGAGTGAAAATATTCAATTCCATGTTATCTGATTCGGTGCGTCATCTATGTCACTTTCAATGCTGCTTTTAAGGCTATTTAATCGACCTCTTTCAGCCAGACCTTAATTCTTGATTTGTACTCATTGCTCTACGATTCATTGCCTATTTTTTTCTTCAGCTCCGGTCTTCAAGTGTTCTCTACCCTTTGTTTACGATGCCTGCAAGCCTTTCTGCGCCGACGAACGCTGCGTGAAGGACGCGTTGCTGGGGTGCGAGGAGACGCAGCCTGTGCCCCCGGTGCTCTGCCGACCCTATTGTCGCTGCCCGACCGGGACGTGCAGGACCAACGCAGATCTGTGCGTAGATGAAAAACCTTACCGTGAGTTGTGTTAGTTATTATTCTTCACTCTTCTATTTGGAGGTGGGCATCGTCAGGACAATCCTGAGCCTGAAAGGTTTCGCCAAAAGCCACTCAGCCATAAAGAACAGTGTCTCCTTTTTTCACGTTTCCTTCAATCTTGCCCTTGCTGTTTGGTAAATTTAAAACTTATTGTCATCTGCAAAAAGCCAAAAACGCGAGGAAGAAAATAATTTGGCAATACCGTTAGTAAATATGTTAAAAAGAAGAGGAGCTAGATGGGCACCTTGGGGTACTCCAGACGTCACTTTAATATTAATAGATTCAAGGTTATTAATTTTGACTTTTTGTTGATTTGAAGAAAGATAATAAAGGATTTCTAATACCGATAGCATGAAGTTTGGCGATAAGAATTGAGTGATCAACTTTATCAAGGTCTTTAGAAAAGTCGGTGTAGAGATCATCTGCCTGAGAGTTATCTTCCAGAGCGTTGACAATGGTATTAGTGAAAGAAAGTAAATTTGTTGTGGTAGATGTAGCAGATCTAAATCCACGCTGTTCCTCAATCAGAACATTTTTGAATACGGGGGTAATTTTCTTTGTAATGATGGACTCATATATTTTTGGATTGTGGGATATAATCGATATTGGTTTGTAATTTTCGATGTTGAACTTGTTACCAGACTTAATAATAGGCCTAATATATGAAATTTTCCAGGAGTCAGGAAATGAGCCAGATGAAAGAGATAGGTTATATAAGATAGAACGCTGCTGTATTGAAGGGATGTGCCAGTTGGCATTAATTTTCCCTTTACTATGATGTGTAACGACTACAAATTACTTTTTATAACTTTCATATCTCTATAATCATCATAAACACTGGCTTCAGATTTTAGATATTCCTCCATAATGCATTAACGCATTGAATGAAAAAATAGTGTTTATATTAATTAGCACTGATCGGGCAAATACGACATATTTTGTGAAAATCGGTAGTAAATTCATCAACATGTGCTAGTGTGTGACGTAGGTATATTTATTCTTAAAAAACTGGTATGGGATGCGCGGATACGCGAAGAGTATGTGCGAAGATAAGACGCTATTCACATCTTACTCATACTTGACTTGTATGGCAACCCAAGAAATGAAATCTCAGTTTGCGTTTGTCCTTTTTCTTTCTAGATAGACAGCGCCAACGAGCTCAAACTTTAGCTTTTTAGTAACAGTACCTTTCGCTTAAAAGTGGTCTTTTTACCGTTTTACGAGCGTCAGCCGATGGTGTTTTCAACTTTTAAATTTTAATTATTATCACTGTTGACTTCAAATATGATGAATTTAAGCGATTGGCTACGAATTAATTTTCTAATTTAAATGATTTAAAATGGCAATTTTTCACCTGTGCGATGATTACACAGCACCGGAACGAAAAAAAAAATTAAGCACAGTAAGGGAAAGGTTAAAAATGTAAGGGTTTGTTTTCCGACCCGTCAGAGTTTTTCTGGATACCCGAACTCTGAAAACACTTTTTTTCTCTATAGTCCGCAATAGACTGGAGAGTGGGTCGGTTATTTGAGATCCTCATTAAGTGGGGTATTCCTTTATGCTAGAGAGGGTCCAGAAAATGTTTCTGAGATTTCTTTAGATGGGGAGTGTGGTCACTGTCCGTGGCTCCACCCAACGAACTCTCTCTTGTGTATGGTTGTACTTCATTCCTTGCAGCTCAAAAGAGAGGAGTATGCCATCACTTACTTCTTCAGATTGTTGCGAGGCCATATTGAAAACCCTGCTGTTTTAAAGCGCGTAAGTCTTTATAATCCCAATGACTATCTCAAACGGCGTATTCATATATTATTCTATCTTCCTGTCTGTAGGACCAACCTGCCAATGGTTCTGCTAGTGTCAATGAGTGTATTGCTTCTGTAAATAATCTCTTTTGATATTGACATATTCTATGTCAGTGAGGAGAGATTCAGAAGTGAAATTCTATTAATTATTGGAAGAAATTCTCCTCATTGACCTGATCATCACCACTGCCTGAATTTATTTTTTTATTTGTAAATCTGTATTGTACCTTAAGTTATATTTATTTTACAAATGATAAAATGTAACTTCTTTTATGTATTTAATCAATAAGAGTTTGTCATGGATAAGAAATTTGTGATTTTACTATTGATATTGAAGGTTTGGTTTTATCGGTATCGAATGCTTGAAGATAGTGAATCGTCTTTGTTTTGTGCTACTTTGGCGGCTTCAGTCCGTTGCAGATCCAGTTTGTCTTCGTACAGCCTCTGAAATTGGTTTCTCGGCGTTGGCTTTGGGAGACCAACTGGACGTCTTCCCCCTGGAATCACTGCCAGTGTCTTGTGCGGGAGTCACCTTTCTGGTATTCTGAGTGAACATGTTTCTAGGGTTGGAGTGTTTTGAACCTTCGCCACATTTGACGACCGTCGATCAATCGAGAAATTAAAACAACTGTACTTCAATTACCACATCAGCGACTTTTCTAAGGAACAAATGTATAGCTTTCAATGTTATATTAAACTTTCTTACAGAATCTTGTGGAGGGGATGCAAACGCCATGTTCTCTGATTGCGGAGATCCTTGTCCCCGCACCTGCGCCAACGTCAGTGACCCTCCCACCGCCCGCACAAAGCCCTGCATCAAGGGGGGCGGCTGCAAGTGCAAGCCCGGCTTCGTCAGAGACTTCGAGTTGAAGTGCATCAAGGTGGCCGACTGCCGTAAGAAGACCCTTCATTCTTCTTTTTGTTGTTTTTTTCTTCATTTTTGATTTTGAAGAAATCTTTTTCTACATTGTATCCCCCTAGGCGTAGCATTCGAAGACTTGCAGGCGTCTGAGTCAGAATATACAATTTATATGGGAGAACTAGTCTCCAATCCTTCTGGCACCAGCGTATAGCCAAAAAACACGCCAAACGTAATGAGTAAGCCATCAACAATAAATTCATCCATTCCGTGTTTTGCTTCCAGAAAAATGCGGAGTGAACGAATTCTTCGACTGCGGCTTGCCTTGTGACACAACCTGCGCCACCCTCGGGGAAAAATGCACCACCATCAGCAAGACGTGCAGCAAGAAGTGCTACTGCAAGGCGGGCTTCGCCAGGGACACCAAGAACGTCTGTATTCCCGTCAAGCAGTGTCCAGGCAAGTCTAAACAACTAACTGACTAGCATATGTATGTGATTTGTTGAAATACTTATTAGTACTGCTGCTTTGTCATCAAAAAGACGTGTATCAAGTAGTGATGCCTAAAGGTAAGCTTCACCAGGGATGACAAAAAGGTCTGCATTCTTATCAAGCAGTGTCCTGGATAGTTCTACCAACCAATTGTAAGTGCAGCAACATCTTGGAACTCGTTTTTGTTTGGCGTATGTTAATGTTTCAAAGTGTATTCGATGTGAACTGTTTGTGTCTTATCCGTAAAGCCTTTTGGCGTAGAGCTTTGGAAATGAACTATCTCAAGTTTCCAGTTTTTTAGATTCTTGGTGGATTCGCTTTATAGCTTGGCGAATTGAAACATCAACTCAAAACAAAATCTGAAAAAAATAAAATCTTTGACGTGTCATTGGTACTACGGCCAGTATACGTGGTTTAGTGAGTCCTCAAATAAAATACATCACAGGTATTTCCAATGCAAGGTTGTAAGATAGTCGAAGATCTACGGGAAGGTTTGTTAAGATCATTTTCCCTTCCTTGTTAAGTGTTTAGGTTTGGAGTTAGGCCTCCGTCAAACGTGCTCAGCTTTACTGATTCTTGGCAATTTTTCATTTGAAGCCAGTTTTCCTAAAACCAATCAATCCATCTTTTTTGTAAGTTCCAAAAGTCATCTGTCTTAATTGGATTCCAATTATATAAGGTGTGTTTAAGGAAATACAAATTTTTTTTTTAGCTAAACCATGCCAGGGAGACGTGAACGCAAACCCATCAGACGGATGCAAATGCAAAAGTGGGTTTGTCAAAGACAAGGCCGGGGAGTGCGTTGCGCAGCCACGTAAGTACATTTACGTGGTAACTATTTTGAAAATATCTTAACGTGTGAAGGAAACTAACCAATCATCACGCCGTTTCTTTACAAGGGTAGGGAGAAAAGATGTACCACCACCCACATATGCTTGGCGCACACTTCTTGCTTCATTCACATCCATACAAACTTTTCTATTATTCTGACTCTTGACATGGCCCGGCTCAAGTATTTGATCCACTCGATCGTACCACGTCTTTCTCGAGCATCCTCGACCCCCTCTACCAGTCTCTTTTCTTATACTCCTTCCTTCGTTTATAGGTTTTAGGTGTCCGAGCCATCTAAGCTTTACTTTTTCCAATATTATTCACTACGCTAACATCAACCTCGCATTGTTCCGGATTTCCACATCTTTAGCACAGTCATGCATGGTGTTAGCACATATACGCTTCAGAGATCTCATTCCTACGGCGTTCAGTCTACTTTCATCCTTCGTCTGCCAGTTCCATACCTCACTGCAGTACATCAGTTGGTATCAAATGGTCTGATGATCGTCAAATATGACGACAGTTTGAAACACCGCCCTCATTCTTAAGAGCTTCTTGTTTTTTCCAGCCCTGCAATGCGGCGCCAACGAGAAGGTGGACAACTGCGCGCTGTGCAAGGACCTGACTTGCGCAATGGTATTTGCGGGCGAAGCTGCTGGCTGTACCAAGCCGCCCAACTGCCCAGTGGCGTGCCGGTGCCTGCCTGGATTTGTGAGGGGCCTCGCCAATCAGTGCGTCAAACCTGAAAAATGTAAGAACACGCCAATTGAAAAAATATGAGCATGCAAGCAGGTGAAACGTTCAAAGAAATATGGGGTTGATCAAAATGACGGTCTCCAAAAAGGTTTGGGTAGCTCAACTGGCAGAATTTTTTCTTCTAGAGAGAGTAGAGGTTAAGGCTAAGTTCAAGTCTCGACCGCAATCCGCTGTTTTTTTTCTTTTTTAAAAATTAATATTTCTGTTTTATTAAGTGACTAATTCAAATGACAATTAACATTTTCTATCATTACTACCTTTCACTTCAAGTTATAAAAACCATGTAATGTTAGTTAACCTTTTATGTGCTGGCGGTGCCTATAGGCACCGGCCATTCATCATTATCTTTTCAGTAATTGTATCATTTCAAACTTGTTGTTCGTGTTTTTAAATGAAATGAAATTGCTTGTCAAAACAAATAGTCAATCGATAAAGATATTTTGCATTGCGTTAAGTTTAGTACAAGTCAAATAAGTATTTGAAGTTTGCTTACGTCAGAACGTCTGAAAGATATCTATTTTTAAAGTGACTTTACTGTTTGTATTTATAAAAAAACCTCGTGCAATTTTATTTTCGTTTGGAAAGAATTTATTCAACCGGACGAAAATACAATAAAACGTTAAAAAATAGTTATGTTTCGTAATCAAACATGTTTTGATGAGACGAGGGAGACAAAAAATAATTCTCCCAAAAAAATAGCTATTTCTCGAAATCGACTCATAACATCAACATACAATTTAAAAATATACAAAACACACATTTTCTGAACGATAGTGTAATTGATCAAAACATAATTTTGCTCAACACAAGTGAGTTATTGCAACGATACAGTCAGAAGGTACGGAGGTAGGCAGAGACGATGGATTGTCATACAACTCTGTCTTTGCACATACTCCTTGCTTCATTCACATTTACACATCGTCTCACACATTAAACACATTGATGTTTATGCATAAAATGACGAATTGTCAAATCAACAATGTTGATTTTGACAAAAATATAATACAAGGGCATGCCAAAGAAATTAGACTTCCAGAAAATAATAAATCCAACAAACAAAATAGCTTACTTTATAAAGGGATGAAATCTTGTAATGCGCTGCCGGAAGAAATCAAAATTATAAATTTAAAAAAAGCCTGTAAAAAACTATTTAAAATGCATATAAATCAAAATAATAAGCAGTGTATAAATCAAAATATTATAAAGTGAAAAAAAATAATAAGCTACTTGTAAGCTTAAATGATCAAAGTAACTAAAATTAAATAAAATACACACTCTTTTGTTATTCTGACTCTTCACCTAACCCAATTCAAGTATTTGATTTACTTGATCGTACCATGTCTTCCTCGGGCGTCTTCGACTTCTTCTTCTATGCACTTTGCATAGTATATTCTTTCCACACTCATTTCCTCGTTCATTTGCTTTACGTGCCCAAACAATCTAAACGTCCTTTTTTTGATCCCATTCATTACGTTTACATCAGCCATGCATTCTCTCTGGATGTCCACATTTTCAACACGGTCACACATGGTTTTATCGCACACACGCCTCAGAGATTTCATTTCCACAGCATTCAATGACTGTATTCTTCTCCAAAGTGATATTGATTCATTTAATGAATGGTGTGAAACTAACTGCCTAAAATTAAACATTGATAAATGTAAAATTATGTCATTTCATAGAACTCTTAAACCGATCCTCTTCAATTATAAATTAAATAGTGTCTCCTTATCTACCGTCAGATCTATAAAAGATCTTGGTGTCACTATAGACTATAATCTTTCTTTTCGTGATCACATTAATAATGTAGTTAATAAATCATTAAAACTTCTTGGCTTCATCAATAAAATTGCATGTGACTTTAAGAATATAAAGACTCTAAAAACCCTTTACTGCTCATTAGTTCGCCCTCATTTAGAATATGCTAGTGTAATTTGGTCCCCTTTCTATACCGTTCATATTCATCATATTGAATCCGTACAACATCGCTTCTTACGCGGTATTACATGGAGATTGGGGCGAGAAAGAGGCGATTATTCATATGATGAAATTGAACAATTATTGAAAATGTCTTCATTAGAAAAGCGCAGGAAAGACTTCGATTTAATTTTCATTTACAAAATTATTAATTGTTTTATTGACTCACCTTCTCTGTTGCAACTTATCCAGTTCAACATTCCTTGCCGTAGACTCAGAAACAATGAATTGCTGTTCCTCAATCATCACAATACTAATTACGGGTATAATTCTCCAATGTCCAGAATGTCAAGACTTGTTAACTCAAGCCATGGTCTTGAAATTTTTGGTAGCAGTCTAAATGATTTTCGTCATTCTTTACGACTCTACCAAAACTTTGACTAAGACCATGGCTTGAATGTTCTCTCTTATGTTTATTTTGCCTTATTTTTGTCATCGCTTCATTTATCTCAATTTATATGCTATTTCTTCTCTGTTACTCTTTTTTATATTTCGTGTTTTATATGTATTTTTGTAATTGGACTTTAGTCCGTTAATTTATAAATAAATAAATAAATAAATAAATAAATAAATAAATTCAGTCTACTTTCATCTTTCCTCTGCCAGTTTCATGCCTCACTGCCATACATCAGGATTGGTATAGTGAATTTAATTTGTATGTGTATTTCATTTACTAATTATTTGTTCTACTCTTTAGAGGTGTGTATTTTGCTGCATCGTTAGTGTTGAAAATAAACTGTGGCATTATTCCAGGCTGCAGCGACCCCAACTCCGAGCTGGTGTCCTCACCGAGCCCGTGCGCCGGGGGCACCTGCGAGTGCCCCGCGCTGGCCCCGTGCAAGGACAAGGCGCCGGCCAAGGGCTGCCGCTGCAAGGCCGGCTTCCTGAAGAAGAGCGCCGCGGATGCCACCTGCGTGGCGCGCAACAGTTGCCCCAAAAATACAACCTCCAAATAATTTGTCGAAAATCAATGAATTCACCTTGTAGGTACTATGAATATTGGTAATTAAAAAGTAAAATATAAGGTACTTAATAATCTTTACATTTGCTGTATTTTTGATATGTTCTATGATTTATAGTCTTTCCAGTTGTGTTTCACTATTCCAAACTATCCTGTCTTAATTCCCACTTTGTTTTATGATTATTACTATTTTCTTAATTTTTTGTGTATTACAGACTGCGTCCATTCACTTTTTTTTTGTACAATAACTCCACACAAGAGGCCTCGAGGGAAATAATTTCCCTCAGGGCCTATGTCATCTTTGGGGATGCTGTGTGGAGAGTCTTTTTGTGGAAAGAAAGGAGTGAACTTGAGTCTCGAAGAGACCCATGTTGAAGGAGGGAGGAAACACAGAGGCCGACAAATCATTTCATGGCCGAGTTGTTGAACATAAGAACAAGTCGTAAAAGCGACTCGTTCTAATGTATTGAATGTCAACTACATTTCCAATACACATGAACAGTAACAAAAAAAGCAAATTTATTATGTGATATTGTTTACTTGTCTCTTAAAATCTGTAAGGTTTATGTTGAATATATCAAGAGGCATGAAATTAAAATGTGTTATGACACATGTTAATTGAATAGAAGTTGTTGGCGCACGCGGGGTTTGAACCCGCGACTTGCGGAAAGAGGTTCGTAAAAGAAAGGTATAATAGTTAACAGTCTTCAGCAATGAGGAAAGACAAAATAGTAATTGGACTGTTTCCTTCTTCGCTGCGCAAGGAAAATATTCTCACTAAAATGGTGGAAGTTAGTTCAGTGTTTTCAGTTTTGGTTTTAGTGCTTGAAAAAGAGAGTACGAGAACAGCGTGCAATATAGCTGCGAATGATGAATACTTGGAGCAAATGGATGAGTTTGTGTATTTAGGAAGTATGTTCTAGAGAGACGGAAAAGCTGATAAGGATATTGAAAGAAGGGTAAATGCAAATAACTCCATTATTGGGGGACTGAACGCTGTTGGCGCCAATAAGAAATCGTCCAATGAAGCGAAGCTAGCAGTCCACAGTGGAGTGGTTATACCAACCCTGATGTATAGCAGTCAGGCATGGAACTGGCATAAGAAGTATGAAACTAGACTGAATACTATGGAAATGAGATCCTTGAGACGTATGTGCGGTAAAACCATGCATGACCGTATTAAAAATGTGGATAACCCGAAAGAATGCAAGGCCGATGTGAGCGTAATTAATAGGATCAAGAAAGGAACGCTTAGATGGTTCGGGCATGTGGAGCGAATGAACAAAGAAAGGAGTGTGAAAATTAAATATGATATGGAAGAAGAAGTCGAGGACGCCCGAGAAAGACACGGCACGATCAACCAAATCAAATGCTAGAATCGGGTCATGTGAAGAGTCTGAATGACAAAAGAGTATGTGTGAGACGATGTATGAATGAAGGAGTGTGTGCCAAGACAGAATTGTATGGTGGTCCGTCCTCTCTGCCTACCCCTGCCGCGAAACGGCGTGAGGGTTAGTTAATTAGTTAGTTAGTTAATGACGAAAGTAGACGCAATACAAATATTGTTGGGTAATTCATAACTTGGAAATTATGTCTGTCTTTGATAACAGCTCGACAACACAAACAAGATAATGTATTTGACTCACCGCACTTCTCAGGGGTAACACACTCGTTTTGGATGTTCCTGAAGAAACCAGGTTTGCAGTCGCAGCCAGGGGCGCACTGTGAGGTTTCGCAATTCCTTTCTGATGGGCTTCGCCCCAGAGTCGCACAATTCTCGGCGCAAAAGGAAACGCAGTTCGACCGGGGCAGGGGTTGATTTCTGGAATTATAATTCTTTCAGGAAGGGTCGCGTATTGACTTTAAGTTCCAGCGGGGAGTCCGCTACATTTTTCGGTGACATGATTTGCAGATACTCTCAGTATCACCCTGGTGAAAGACCACCATTCAGATTCGAAACGTTGCTTGACATGGATATATTCGTGGTTGGTGACCAGAGAAGATTTTGTTTTTGAGTGAATACCACTTAAGAGTTCCAAATGCTTCCAACCGTCTCGAGCCAGTGAGACCAAGGCATCCCTAACTAGGGTAGGTTGTAAGACTGAAGGTAAGGAGCGCTTTCGGAGTATCGGGGGCGAAGGTTTAAAATAAACTCCCTCCCAAACCGTAGATGGATTAAATAACAGAGATACGTTACTGAGACAATGCTCCTGGTTGCACTAAATCAAGTCAAAGAAACATACCTTCGAAACACGTTTCGAAGCACCTTTCAAGAAACCTTTCGCACATACGTATTTTTTGAATGGCTATACTTTTCACACGCGGGTGAAATATTTAGTGGTGCAACATTAGTGGTGCTACATTTTTCGTAAGATTTGTGTGAATATGACAAGTCTTGTTTGTTATGTGTATGTCCGGAACTAAGGTGTATAACGAGCCCAACAGAATTTTGGTCCAAACTGAAAACTTACCTTTTCAGACTCTCATATCCTTAAATTCATTAAAAGAATCTCAACATAGTCTGTTTCTTTCACCAGGGCGATACTTGGAGTATCTACCACTCTGAAACGTACCGCAAATAAACTTTACTTTATTTTTTGTAAATTAAATGTGTTATGACGCATATTTATTGAATGCAAATTATTGGCGCACGCCGGGTTTGAACCCGCGACCTTTGAATTCGTAGTCGAGCGTCTTACCACCCGACCACGGAGGCCGTCATTTGTTAACGGACTTTAATTTAAACATTTAGCACAACATTAAAAACAATAGAAATTTAAAAAAAAAGATAAGTTCATGAATTGACAAACAATACATAAGGAAGATAATGTCAAGTCAAAACGTACACAAGGTTTTGATTATAGCTTAGAGTATATAGAGTTTTATCTATCCAAGGCAGTGTAGTCAGTTTTTGATGACTTTAACCTGACTCAAGGAAACGGAAAAAAGGAAGAAAAAAGGAAGATCGGGAAGGACGTAAGAGACTTTTCAGATCTGGCACATAAAAACAGTTCAACGCAACTCAACAACGCAACGTATCGTTTCTGGATGTTGTTTAATCAGTTTTTTTCCGATCCGCACGAGTGTTGGAATTTAATTTGGAATAAATAACGTTAAAATTAGTATTTTTTAAACTCACCCTCGTCCGAAGATTCATATTTCTCTTCATCTGGGTCAGTCATATTGTTGGCTGACACAACATTCAATAAAAGGCCAAAAATCAATATTGACACAAATGGCTTCATTTTGGAATGCTGATTCCGAAAATTAAATTTTCTTAAACAAGCTGTAGGAAAAGCAATTTTCTAAAATCAACAACAATAGACATTTAAATGACCCATTTACAAAGCAAAAACACTGGAAATATGTTGAATATTAAAAAATATATATTAATGGATTTAAGTAAATACCCCATAAAAGTGGGGTTGTTGTGAGGTTAGAAAAAGCATAGAAGTAAAGAAGAAGGTCGAGATGTACCTGGCTATTCAGACCTGGTCAAAAAGTTCGTTAAAAGTCATTTAAAGCAACGTTTCGATTCTGAATGGTGCTATTTCACCAAGGCTAGAGAGAGGTCACTAAAGATGTCAATTTTTCACAATTTCAGAGAAAATTTTGAAAAATATTTGTGACTCAGTAGAATTTATTTTTAATTAACCTCGCTCCAGTAACATAAGAAATAGGTTGTCATATAAAATACAAATAAAACAATAATGAAAAGCGTTTTTTGCGGTGGAAATTTGATATGAGGGGCAGCGAATTTGCCTTAGAACGCGTTCAAGATACGTTGAACTTTAGTGTACCGCAGGGCACGTAGCTTAGACCACTTTTATTCAATGTTGTAACGCGACAAGGCGCACGGGCTCGAATACTTTCTCGCTCACGTCTAAAGCACTGTCTCTCTCTAGCAATGATCAGCTGTGTAAATCCAGGGCCGGACTCCAATTGGGCAATCGCCGACGCAATTCCAGGAATTTCACCCATTACTCCCACTTCGTGCTGAAGGCCGCTTCCGCCGGCCTATAAAAGGCGCTGCTCGCCCTTGAAACGGCAGAGAGCCAGAAACTAGTCTCAAGGCCTGATACCTGATAGCGCGTTGTTCCCTTTCAGTGTGGTCTTTGAGTACTTAGTCAGAGAGCCAGAACCTAGTCTCAAGTCCTGATACTGATTGCGCGTTTTTCCCCTTCAGTAAGGTCTTTGAGTCCTAAGTATAAATATACCTGTAAGTGTTCGATGGGATTGTGCGCCGTCGGCCTTTCAGTTTGTTTTTTTTGTTGTGTTCATTAAATATTGTTTTAAAGTTCAAAGTTATAAGGGAAAACCCTTTTCATGTCTTGTGTTCATTTATTCTTGTGTATTAAAATAAAATAAATACTACGTCTCTGGACTGAATTTCACTCACTCTTTTAATATAACAAATAAATCCTGTTATAATATTTAAATAAATTAAATATTTTTTAAATTACATTGAAGGATATTAAGAAAATGTAAATTAGATATTAAAATATTATAATTAATAGAAAAAATGTTTTATCTTGGGGTAACAGGGTTTTATTTTCGATGTTGTTGTGATTAATAGCTTAGATTTTCAATTAAATCTTTGATTTTGTAGAACTTTGAGGTGAATTATTAATTTTGACGGCTTCCATGGATACGCGGTAAGACGCTTGACTACGATTCTAAACGTCACGGGTTCAATCACTCTTATTTAATTTAGGTGTATCATAACACATTTAATTGATATAAAATAATATATGGTGGCATATTTGCAGCACGTTCCAGAGTGGTAGATACTTGAAGTATCGCCATGGTAAAAGACCACCATTCAGAATCAAAGCGTTGCTTGAAATGGCTTTAGCCGTGTTTGCTGACCAGATCTGAGTAGACAGTTACTTTTCAACCCTTCTCTTTAACATCTTCTTCCCTCCCCACTACCTTCAACCTTACAAGATACCACAATTAGAAATGTCAGTCTCACTGGCTCTAGACGGTTAGGAGTAACAGTTAAGACTCTTGTGCGGTATTTACTATAAAATTAAATAAATAAATTTATTAATTAATTTTGTCTTTTTTAAGTAGGGTCATTGAGGTTCACTAAAGGTCCAACACTTAGCCTTAGTAAGAATATTTTTTATAAACTTACCCAAAACCAAATAATGAACTATTATTGGTGAAATACCAATCACGACTGTAGATAATGCAAATATAAGCAAGATTTAAAACACATGTCTTTAAAAACACACTGAAATAATGAAAATATTGGTAATTGGAATTACAAAAGACATATTTGAGAAACAGTAAGAAAAACTGCTCCCAATCGTCTAAAACCAGTGAGACTATGGTGTCCCCGTTTGGGGTATGTTGTGAGGCTCAAGATAGTTGAAAAAGAAAGGGGATTGGGAAGAGGAAGGTTGGAAATTATCTGGCTACTCAGATCTGGTCACCAAACACGGATTAAACCATTTCAAGCAAAGTTTCATTTCTGAGTAGCGGTCTTTTACCAAGGCGATACTTAAAGTAAGTACTTAAAGTAATTACACATATATAGGCACTGGGGGCATAAATAAGCATCATAATTAAGATCTATCAGCGCTTTGGTAATCCGCCGCTTGGAGCTGTCTGCTGCGATTGCGCCTGCACAGGTGAATATGTCACTCTCCAATATTGATGACTAGTAATGTCAGGTTTTATACAGAAAAATGATATATTGTATTGGATCCGAAGCTGCTATAAAACACCGAATGCGTTTTTGGCTTCAGATGAATTCGGAAAATAGTGGACTGTAAAACGATAAACTATATTACTAATAAAGGATGTGGAGAGATTATGGAATGAAAGAAGTAAGGAAACCAATTTAATCACCGATGGAGTTGAAGTTATTGATTATTCTTACACATCGCATTATTTACATACACCACAGCAATAAACACACTTTATTTAATATTATTTCAAAAACAATATTAACCGAACGAACAAGCGAGACACCAACGAATGAACACACTTTTTCACATAGCTGTCTTCTGTTTATTGATTGCCACTTGTTTTATAACTCGGTTTTGTTGAATACGGAAATCGGACATAGTGAAATGGTTGAATAAGGTAGGAACAGAATGAAAAACAAGCAGGTAAAAACCTATAAAACAATTTTTTTTGAAATCCATACATTTTATCAATAAATTTATGCAAGCAAAATTTCTTTGTCAAATTTTAAATAAAAGCAAATTTGTTTTGACACCACTTTATTGGAAACATATACCAACCAGTTTCGGCTCTACCTGAACCTTCTTCAGGGCTGAACAAATATGTATCTTTATCAATAAATTTATGCTAGCATATTTCGTAAGCTTGTCCGAAAAAATATTTCAAATGGAAATGAGTGATCATATTCAAAATTATTATTTATTATCAATTATCAATTTGAATCTTCTATCAAATTAATTTAGAATTTTTTTTACTATTTACGTATTTCAAAATAAAAATGCGGCCCTATAAAAAAAATTCAAATATTATTATAAAAAACATTTTGATAAAGCTACGCTGACGGCAAGATGGAGATGTTTTTTTCACGGCGAGGGGAAATTTAAAATGCAAGATTTCCTCAATATATCTCATACAAAGTCTTACTGTTTAAAAAAAAAAGTGGACTGTAAATAATTTATTTATTAACCTTTGTGTGACTGAGAGGGCACCCGAGTACCCTTTTCGGTTTTTAACATAGATTTTTTAATGTTCCAGTAAGTCTAATTGACTGAAACTTTTTGACGAAGATGATGATGAAAAACATTCAAGACCATGGCTTGAATGTTCTTTCTTATGTTTATTTTGTCCTATTTTGGTCATCGTTTCATTTATTAGTATGTATGTGCTACTCTTTCTCTGTTATTCTTTTTTCCGTTTCGTGTTAATTTGTAATTGGACTTTAGTCCGTTAATTTATAAATAAATAAAAAGTTGAAGTGAACAACTAAGCGTCACGTGCGCGAAAAATGTTAAAGTAAACTTTCCATCTTCTAACGACTGACGGGGCACCTGGGTACCCTCATTTATTTTGTTTTGAATTCCTCATAAGATGAAATTAAAATGTGATAATATGATAATTTAATATTTTATATAACGTTTTAGTTTTATTGGGTTAATATGAACACGATACTAACATTGACTATCTGAAAGTAATATCTAGAAGTTTTTTGCGATTAAGGCTTTTGGCTCGCTGATAAAATGTTAATCGCAGACTGGTTTCATACAAAAAGCACAATATTTTCGAGTTTTTCACCGCTTATGTTTCAAGTTTCCGCAAATATATCAGCTACCAATAACGGAAACGTATTTAGTAGAATCTTTTATTGATAGTTCTAATGGATCTACAGCTAGTGAAGATGGCGGGCGAATTTCAAGGTCAAAGACCTCTTCTTTAGCGATACGTGGGGTAAACTCATGCAATGAGAGTTTTTTTTATATATGCATACCGCACAAGAGTCTCAACTGCTCCTGATCGTCTAGAGCCCGTGAGACTATGGCATCCCCAAATAGGGTATGTTGTGAGACTGAAAGTAGTGAGAAGGAGAAGGACATTGGGAAGAAGAAGGTCGGGAAGTACCTGGCTATTCAGATCTGGTCACCAAACCCGGCTAAAGCCATTTCAAGCAACGTTTCGATTCTGAACGGTGGTCTTTCACCAGGGCGATACTTAGAGTATCTACCACTCTGGAACGTGCCGCAAATATAACTTTTTAATTTTTTTGTATGAATCAAATGTGTCATGACACATATTGATTAAATAAACGTTACTAGCGCACGCCGGGTTTGAGCCCGCAACATTTGGATTCATAGTCGAGCGTCTTACCTCTTGTCACAGCATTCAGTCTTCTTTCGTCCTTCCTCTGCCAGTTCCACACCTCACTGCCATACATCAGGGTTAGTATTAGCACTATATTGTGGACTGCTAGCCACGCGGGAATCTCATTCTTACAGCATTCAGTCTATATTGATCCTTCCTTTGCCAGTTCCACGCCTCGCTGCCGTACATTAGGGTTGGTATCAGCACTCCATTGCGGACAGGGCTAGCCACAAGGGGATAGTCGAGCGTCTTACCACTCAACCATGGAGGCTGTCAAAATCTTTTGTCTAAATCTATCACCTAAATTTTACGCATTCTTTCAATATTATCGTTTCACATGCCACCTTAGGAAATAAATAAAAATATTCTTTGTTAAATATCCAAGCTCTGATATTTTGTCTGTTTCTGTTTGCTATTTTTACCATTTTAAGGAATTGCAAGCTAACGCTTTTTTTGCTCACGTAAACTTAAAAATTAAAATGGAGTTCTACAAAATAAACTTTAAAACCATAAATAAAAAAAATTACTAACCATCACAACGTTTCAGGCAGAGAGGACAGACCGCCATAAAACTCTGTCTTGGCACCCACCCCTTGCTTCATTTACATTCATTCATCGTCCCATACATACTCTTCCGTTATTCTGGCTCTTCACATGACCCGATTCAAGCATTTGATTTAGTTGATCGTGCCGTGTCTTTCTCGGGCGTCTTCGACTTCTTCTTCCATTCACTTTCGCATCATTTTCACACTCCTTCCTTCGTTCAATCACTCTACATGCCAAAGAAATATAAGCGTCCCTTTCTTGATCCTATTCATTACGTTCACCTCAGCCTTCCATTCTCTCCGGAATTCCACATTTTTAATACGGTCATTCATGGTTTTACCGCACATACGTAATTGGCTGAGATTAAATTATCGGAATCTGCCCTAATTGCACGTCTGGAAGTAATTCTGTTTATTTATTCAGATATAATTCAAAATGTGTCGCTATTCTACCCTTTTTAATGATTTTTTCGTGAAGGAAAATTAATTAATCTTTAATAGGTATAAATTGGATCACCACCAGTGGCGGCTCGTGGCTTCTTAGCGTGCTTAGATTGAAAGGAAACGTCATCAAGCCATGGTCTTGAAATTTTTGGTAGCAGTCTAAATGATTTTTGTCATGCTTTAAGACTCTACCAAAACTTTGACTAGACCATGGCTTGAATGTTCTCTCTTGTGTTTATTTTGCTTTATTTTTGTCATCGCATCATTTATTTTGATGTATAAATATGCTATTCCTTCTCTGTTGATCTTTTTTCTATTTCGTGTTTTATATGTATTTTTTGTGATTGGACTTTAGTCCGTTAATTTATAAATAAATAAATAATTGAAGCTGTTAAAGTCGAAAATGACTTTAACTTTTTTTTTTTAATTTCAAATTTGTATTAAGATTTTTTAGCAGGCCGTGCAGTGCACCACCTCAACTGAAAAATCCTGAAAATATTCGCACAACAAAAAAAATTAAAATCATTTTCGACTACAAAAATATCAAAAACGTCGTAATTTTCAATTTCAACATTCTACCTCACTAAAAAGTCACGAGCCATCACTGATCACCACACCGTCCTTGTGGATTCTCAGCCATTAACTTTTGACTTGAATGTTCTTTTTCTTGTATATTTTTGTCATTTATTTATTACGTTTTTTTTGTTTTTTCAGGTTGAAAATAACCTGACAATATTTGAAAAAATCCTACTGCCATCATAAGAAGCGGAAAATGTTGCTTGTTCAATGACGGTGGACTTAGCCAGCAGAGGAATTGAAAGCATGACGCCCGGGTGGGAATCTGACGCATTTTTCCACTCAGCTACCGACCGGTAAACTTTACTGTTGCTCTTTTTTTAAAATATTTAGAGTGTTATCTTTGTTTTTCATGGTTATACAATAGTCCATAAGCTTATAAATGTGAGCTTCTCAGAATATAATTTTAGCCCCTTTACCTTTCCGGTGACGATATGTTTTTCGTAACTTTCCGAAAAAAAAACACAGCTTCTTATGTCAGTTAAAATAAAATATCAAAAATATCCAACTTGGAGGTGTATTTTTTGGGAATTCAAAAGTTGAACACAGAGTTTATAAAAAGAATAATTTCTATTCTTCTTCCTCGCTGGCGCTGGAGCCGAGGCTGGATTCACCTCCCCTCAGGCCGCACAGTCCCCAGGGCACGCACACGCGGTTGCTGGAGCTCAGCAGCAGGTAGCCGGGCCGGCACTGGCAGCCGTTGACCTCGCACGGGGCGGGGCAGGGCCGGAAGCTGGGGCTCGAGCAGGTGCCCCCCGGGCAGCGGTTGGCGCACCTCACGCGCACAGCGTTTTCGTCCTCACAGGCTGTAATGAAAACATTCGATCAATAATTCGAGCTAACAATCATCCGGTCAAACGCTGAATGGATCAATCAATCAAGCTAGCAGTCAATCGGTCATAAATCAATGAATCAATCATTTACGCCAAAAAATCTATCGGTCATAAATTAATGAATCAATCAATCAAGCTGAAAATATATCGGTCACAAACGGTTAAATCAACTAATCAAGCTGAAAATCAATCAGTGATTAGTGAATGAATCAATCGACGAAGCAAACAATCAACCGGTCATTAAGTAATGAATTAATTAAGATAAAAAAAAATCGTTCATATATTAATGAATCAATCGATCAAGCTAACAATCTATCGGTCACAAACGGTTAAATCAACCAATCAAGCTGAAAATCAATCAGTGATTAATGAATGCATCAATAGATCAAGCTAACAATATACCGGTCATTAAGTAATGGATTGATCAAGATAAAAAAAATCGTCTATAAATGAATGAATCAATCGATCGAGCTATCAACCAACCGGTCATAAATTGAATCAATCAATCAAGTTAACAATCCATCGTCCATACATTCAATAATCAATCAATTACACAAAAAATCAATCAGTTCCAAATTAATGAATAAATCAATCAAAAAAACAATCAATCGGTAATAAATTAATGAATCAATCAATCAAGGTAACAAGTAATCGGTCATTATTTAATGAATCAGTCAATCACGCTTAAAATCAATCGGTCATAACTAACTAACTAACCATCACGCCGTTTCCCCGCAGGGGTAGGCAGAGAGGACGGACCGCCATACAGCTCTGTCTTGGCACACACTTCTTGCTTCATTTACATTCATACATCGTCTCATACATACTCTTCTGTTATTCCTACTCTTCACATGACCCGATTAAGTATTTGATTTACTTGATCGTGCCATGTCTTTCTCGGGCGTCCTCGACTTCTTCTTCCAATCACTTTCGCATCATATATTCTTTTCACACTCCTTTCTTCAATGAATCAATCAATCAAACTAATAGTCAATCGGTCACAAACGAATGAATCAACCAATAAAACCTACAATAAGTTGGTGTAAGCACTCTATTGTGTGATATCTTCGTTTCTTCGGACAATTTATTATTAGCGCCAACAGCGTTCAGTCCTCCGTTTATGGAGTTTCTCGCATTCCCCCTTCTATCAATATCCTAAACAAATAGAGTTGTTTTTTTTTTTTTTAATATAATTCAATTGAATTAAATTTAATATTATTATTATTGAGTTCTGCTATTTTAAGTTTTTATTTTTTGTTTTTATTGACAACTGTTTCGGCGTTTAAGGCCATTGTCAAACTGTTAAACAGTTTGACAATGGCCTTAAACGCCGAGACAGCTGTCACTAAAAACAATTTTTTATAATTTTTTTTTAATATAATTTAATTGAATTATATAAAAATTAAAATAGAGTTCTACAAATTGAACACAAAAATTATAAATAAATAGAGTTGACCAAATCGACTCACGTTGAACTGGGCAGTCCTCAGGCCAGACGCAGACGCCGTCATTGTCCCTGACGCGGTCGCCCCGGCAACGGCAGCCTCCTACGCATGGCCGCGGCGGGGGAAGCGTGGGGGGTCCCCCACTAAGAATTCCCCGGCAGGTCTGGTCCCGTTTGCACGACCTCCATCGCTCGTTGTCCCCGCAGGCTAAAGGTAAAAAAAAAATCGCACAATCGTTGAGTATATATAATTTTCTTACTTTCTTTTTCACCCAAGTTCCTTACCTATCCAACCGTTTCGCCATATGCCATTCCGTATTCGAAACACTTAAAATTCAAATATAGGGTCCGCCAAATAACTTTTTTTTTTTCAACTAGTGCTTATTTCGTGAATGGTAACACTTAGCTCATGTCTGATTTGACAGATAATTAGTTTTATCCTTCCGCTGAGCGAATATGGTTGTGTATACGCTTGAACAACGCTGGGAAATATTGCGACATTACTTTGAAAATCATGGTAATGTTGCAGAATGTGTGCGAAAATTGCGTACGGTTTTTGGAAGAAGAGAAGCACCGTCAGCTCCGTATGTTCGTTATCTTGTGAAAAAAGTGAAAGAAACTGGCATCCTCATCGATAAACCAAAGCGTGAAAAGCCAAAAACAGTGCGTACACCCGAGAATATCGATGCTGTGGCAGAAAGTGTGCGTGAAGCGCCATCAACATCAATTCACCGTCGTTCTCAACAATTGAACATTTCGGAGACATCATTGAGACGAATTTTGCATAAAGACCTTGGTATGACGCCATACAAAGTCCAATTGGTTCAGGAGTTGAAGCCAACTGACCATCCAATGCGTTTTCGCTTCGCTGAGTGGGCCTGCGATCGACTTACAGAAGATGCCGATTTTGCCAAAAAATCATCTTTTCGGATGAAGCTCATTTTGATCTTGGCGGGTATGTAAACAAGCAAAATTGTCGTATTTGGGGCACAGAAAACCCGCACGCATACATTGAAAAGCCGGTACACCCAAAACGAGTCACTGTTTGGTGCGGATTTTGGTCCAGAGGCATAATTGGGCCATTTTTCTTTGAAAATGAGCAAGGAGTGGCCGTTACAGTCAATGGCGATCGTTATCGGGCCATGTTGAACGAATTTTTGTTCACAAAAAATTGAAGAGGAGGATATTGGCAACATTTGGTTTCAACAGGACGGCGCTACGTGCCACACAGCCGAAGCTACACTCGATGTTTTGCGCCCTGTTTTTGAAGATCGCATTATCAGCCGCAGAGCTGATGTCGTTTGGCCACCTCGGAGCTGCGATTTGACACCGTTGGACTATTATTTGTGAGGTGCCCTCAAAGATAAATGTTACGCCGACAAGCCAGAGACAATTGACGCTTTAAAGGACAATATTCGTGAAGCCATTGGTGAAATACAGCTGCACACAATCGATAATGTGCTTAAAAATTGGACCGATCGTGTAGGCTACTGCATGGCCAGCCGAGGCAGCCATTTGAATGAAATTATTTTCCATTATTAACCGGAAGGATTGTACTTATAAATAAAAAAAGAAATTTGAGAAAATATTCAGTAGTTTTTTTTTTATAGCATTTTCAAAAAAAAAAGTTATTTGGCGGACCCTTTAGAAGATTTTTGCATAAAGAAACGTGTGGCTCGTTCTTTCTCCAAATAATATAAAATAAATGTGGTGTTGTGCATAAATCAGTGTGCTGTATTCGTTTAGTATATAATATAGTTGTGTAAGATTTTTTTCATTGGATACATATGCCAACCGGTTCCGGCTCTATCTGAACCTTCTTCAGGGTTGAACAAATATGCATTAAATTAAAACAGAATTATAATGCTTGGGGAAAACATGAAATGGGCCCATCAACATAGGTGGGGGTTAAGTATGGGAGAGGTGAATTATAATTCTGTTGGAAGAAGGTTCAGGTAGAGCCGAAACCGGTTGGTATATATATTTTATAAAGTGGTGTAAAAAAAAGTAACTTTTATTCAAAATGTAATAATGCCTTACCACAAAGGGAGTTCTGCATGTCAAAGTTTAAAAAAAAATGTTAAAATTTGTGTGAAAGCCTATAACGGGTGTGAACAAATAAACGAAAAAGAAGACTTCAAGAATTTTCAAATTCCTCTACGTCGGTGAGTGAATGGTTACCCATTTTTCCTTCATTTCATAATCTTTTCACAAGATGCAATTAGACACTTACATCAAGTAGTATAGTTTATCGTTTACAATCCACCATTTTCCAAATTCATCTGAAGTTGAAAATACACTTGATGTTTTATCGCAACTTCGGATCCAACAATCCATAAATTGTACAGTAAATAGTTTAACCTTTATGTGACTGAAAGGGTACTCGGATACCCTTTTCGGTTGTCGACATGGATAGTGTTCCAGTAAGTCTAACTGGCTGAAACTTCCTGACATCTCCACAATAGCGGAAATGAACAATTGAACATAACCGTTGTATATGTGGAGCGTGGTATGCAAGCGGAAAACGCTAAAGTAAAACTTACACCTTGAACGCATTAAACACACGAGGGTACCCGGGTACCCTTTCAGTCATGTCACATAAGGATTAAAGAAACTGGTCATTCAACTCAAAGTGTCTTTCACTAAATTAAATAGTAACATTGTATAAGACCACAAATTTCATTTTGATTTTTATGACCGACTAATTTGTTTAGCCTAAGCATTGTGAGGATACAAAATTAAACTAAACCAAAAATACGAATTGTGTTTACATTAAGAATTTAAAATATTACAGTTGAATAATTTTATTCTGAAAACCTAAGACATTTTTCCAACTACCCATATAGAATTAAGGGTTGAATTATTTGTAGTACTGCTTTTACTAGAAAAACAAAAAGAGTCTATTTTTGGGTGCTGGCCCTTGATGCCACTCTTTAGTTGATTTGTTAAATCGACAAATTATTGTCAAGTCTTTTTAGGCCGATTTTTTTTTTGTATTTACTACGCTTGCCTCGATTTGGAAACTTTTTACAGTGAGGCAAAAAAATCAATTTTAAGGCTTTGAAAAAATGAAGGTAACAAAAAACGCAACGGTAGAAGCTATAGAAAATCAAATAGATAAATAGTAAGAGGTCAAAAAAAAAAAAAAATTAAAATAATAATCATAATTTTAAGTTAATAATTGTGTCTATCTGATGGGACCTGCCAGGTAAGTATGTTCCTGTATATTTTCTTATCTAAACTAGG
This sequence comes from Drusus annulatus, assembly GCA_022651775.1. Classification (NCBI taxonomy): domain Eukaryota; kingdom Metazoa; phylum Arthropoda; class Insecta; order Trichoptera; family Limnephilidae; genus Drusus; species Drusus annulatus. The sequence goes on along the minus strand of JAGWCC010000391.1, from coordinate 109,766 downwards.
AATTAATATGTATTGATAGAAAGTAAGATCTGTACAGCGCCCTTGAGGTGATTTTTCCCAAAAACGGCGCTATAAAAATCGTCCAAATATTATTATTACTATCAACTTTGACTTAGGTCTATTCACAGCTGGAGACCTCAAACCAGCAATGGATCTTTTAGGGAGTCACTCTATTTTTAGTGTGATTTTTCTGCTGGAATTTCATCTTCTGGTCTGGCGTAACAGAGTCTTACAATGAAGAGATTAATTTATATATTGCAAGGTGGACCGGCTACTCCCATTTTTATTAGCTAGAGTTATAGACTTACGGAACTGAGCGATGGCTAGGGCGAATACGCAGGCCAAAGTCAGAGCAAAAAAGAACTTCATGGTGATATCCTGAAACATAAGATAAAGCCAACTTTATAAAGCAAATCATAAAGAAAAAATATTGGACCTAACGGAAACCTTTTCGAATTTCATGTTGTTTTAAAGAATTTGATGGGTATTGCACAAAACACTATGCGATTTAGTGAGAATCGATGCATTTTTAGAGTAAGTCTAATAATTGGTGATGTCTTATGATAGTATGTTTAAGAGAGACGGGAAGGATGATAAGAATGTTGAAAGAAGGGTGAATGCAGGAAACTCCATTAATGAGGGACTAAACGCTGTTGGCGTTAGTGAGAAATTGTCCAAAGAAGCGAACCTAGCAGTCCACAATGAAGTGCTTATACCACCCCTGATGTAGGGCAATGTGGCATGAAACTGGCAGAGGAAGGATAAAAACAGAGTAAAAGCTGTGAAAATGAGATCCCGGAGACGTATGTGCGGTGAAACCATGTATAACCGCATAAAACATTTGGATATCATATATATATAATATTGAATTATTTTTCCAATGCTTTATGTATTGATTGGTCATTTGGTTTTGAATCAGGTTTTCCAGGGTTCAATGACGAGTGATAGTTTAAAATCAAGGTATTTGTAAGTAAAGATACAAAAACATTATGATTTAAAAAAAAAATAAAAATAATGTTGCATAACACCACGGATATTATTTTAATTGTTATGACCCACCGATTTTGCTTAGCCTAAGCATCATCAGGGCGCAAAATGAAATTCAACAAAAAATACAAAGTGTGAAGTTACATATACACACAGAAGGAGAACACAATATAAAATGAAATAAGAGAACATTAAGAAAACATAAGAAATTAAAATAAAGTCTGTGGTCTTATAAAAAGTTATTATTTTATTTTCGTCAAATATGTATTTACAGAAGAAAAACAAAAAATATAAAATAAAATTACAAAACCATGAGAAAACAATAGAATATCATTTTAATTAAAACAAAGAAACAGAGAGAAAGAGACAAGTAATATGAATTGGAAGAAACAAAACGTCAACGAGGAAGTGATTAAAAAATAATAATATATTTTTTTGAGTTTCCAGCTTACAGGAAATATACTTCATATTGGTCTACTGAAAAAAAAAACCTTAAGATAAAGCTGCCGAAAGTGAATTCTCGAAGTAAGTAGATAAGTTTGTCCATCTACTAACGACATTTGTTTGCCAGAGAAGAGATTTATGATAAAAACATTGACAGAAGGATTTATTTAAAAACGCGTAGAAGAAAGATCGACAGTAGAAAAAATGACACCTCTGAGGTGGAATTCTTTTAAAACTAAATGCGAACAAAACACTTTTGAAAAGATCCAAAAATACGGCATGACTGAGGAAATTGAATGGACAAGATTAAAAAAAGAAGAACATGTATTGGTTAGACTTAAATAGACGATTGAGGAAGATATTTGACGCACAAGTGGAAGGAAGGAAATATTACAGTCATCCTAGAAAAAATAGAACAGTCAAATGTGAAAGAGACTTGAGTTGGACAGTATAAAGATTTTCTTTTGTAAAAAGGTTTATTTGTGTAATTAATGAGCTGGTGAAAGGACTCTTTCCCATCAAATGTTTGTATGGAATTTGAAATGCTCCATGCTTTTGTACAGTTTCCACTTGGCGCGAGGGTAATCAAAATACATTTAATCAATGGTGCATATAACAAAGATATTGCTTTTTTGAATGCCAATAGGAAAATAAGGCTAGCAGTCGAATGCAGTTGAATGTGATTCCAACCGTAGGGTGTAGCAGAGAAACTGATATACAAAAAGTAGAGTAGACATTATGAGATCCTCGAGACAGACAAAGCAATCCATAAAAGAAAAATCGGTCAGTGAAATTAAAATTAACCGATTGAAGACAGAAAAATGTGAATTGTTAAAACCATTGCAGATTAAAGGGGAAAGATTTATCAATTTACTATTTGACGCAAAATTGAATAATATTAGATTAGAGTCCTTCAAAGAAAAATGGGACATTTAATAAGAAAAGTGTAAGAAGAATACAAGTCACTACAATAAACAAGACACTAAAAAAAAAATATAACCTTTGCCGTTTCAAAAATATTTTCACAATTCAACAGATTAAAATCAAAATTTTCAAAATGTGCAACATTTTGACATCGGTTTTCAGGCAAACAATATCTAAGTTTAAGAACTTGTTGTATTTATTGGACTATTACAAGTGGATGAGTGTAAAAGTCCGGGACGTTCTGAGGTAAAATAGCACAGTCAAACGAGTCTATTATAAATTCTAAGCATTAAACTAGTTTATTCAAATGAGGAAAACGAAAGGACAGATATGTTAAAACAAATACATAAGGCTTTTAATTTACTCTGGATATTATGGGAAGGGATGTGGTTACAAATAAGATTTTTCCTTCTTACCAGTGACTTCTTCAAGTGAATTGATTGAACATTAAAGAAATAAGCCTTTTATAATGAAATGTGTTATTGATCTTTTGACTCATCTATTTTTAAATTGTTTTTATATTTGCATAGGTATTTGCATTTGTTTCTCATGCAATGTTATTTATTCAATGTTTACTTTATGTGACCCCGGTGTTCCGAAGAAAACTGCAATTTTGTTCACAGAAATTAATATTTTTAAAATTTGTTTTAAGCCAACGGACTAATGTCCAATTACAAAAAAAATACATAAAACAAAATGGGAAAAAAAAGGAACAGAGAAAAAACAGCGCATAAATAGACAAAAAAAGGACAAAATAAACATAAGGAAGAAGATTTAAGTCAAAGTTTTGGTAGAGTCGTAAAGAATGACAAAAAACATTGAGAACGCTACCAAAAATGTCAAGACCGTGGCTTGAGTTAACAAGTCTCGACATTCTGGACAGTGGAAAATGATACATAATAAGTAGAGTGATAATTGAGGAACAGCAATTCATTGTTTCTGAGTCTACGGCAAAGAAAGTTGAGCTGGATGAGTTGCAGCAGAGAAAATGGGTCAATTATACAATTAATATTTTTGAAAATGCAAATTAAATCAAAGTCTTTCTTACGCTTTTCTAATGAATACATTTTTGAAGGATTGTTCAATTTCATTTTGTTAAATGCCGTCACCAAACGTTATAGGCACGTCAGCTTTTGATCAAAAGAAGACATGCCGAGAATTCACAGATGAAATGACCATTTTTGTAAGTAAGGATAAGTATTTTGGAACGTCGAAAAATTAAAATTGGTCACGATTGCCGACTTGATGATCCTGTTGAATGTGACGGAGTTTCAAACAGCTAGGGCAAAGAATATACGTATATTGCGTTATCAATGATAAAGGAAATCAAAAAAGTAGTGGAAAACGAAATCGAAATAAAACTAAAAGTTTTGCTAACAATAGCATTATTCTTCTTCTCCTTCTACTGGACTAAACTGGATATCATCAGGGTAATCGTGACGGCCTAGTGGTCATAATGGTCGAGTGGTAAGACGCTCGACTACGAACCCAAAGGTCGCAGGTTCAAGCCCGGCGTGCACAAAAAAAAAATGAATTTGTGTCAAAACACATTTGATTCACACTAAATAATGTAAAGTTTATTTGCGGCACGTTCCAGAGTGGTAGATACTCTAAGTATCGCCCTGGTGAAAGATCACTATTTAGAATATAAGCGTTGCTTGAAATGGCGTAAGCCGTGTTTAATGACTGTATCTGAATGGCCAGGTACTTTTTAACCTTCCTCTTCCCAATCTCCTCTCCACTGCCTTCAGTCTCACAACATAACCAATCGGGGATGCCATAACCTTACTGGCTCTAGACGGTTGGGAGCATTTGGGACTCTCGTACGGTATTCACTATAAAAAAAGCAAAAGCACTTACAAATTTATATTAATTTCACTAAGGAGACGCTGAAATCATTTTGCCCAGGCCTAATGTCACCTTTGGGGATGCTGTGTGGAGACATTTTTTCGGAAAAAACACCTTAATTCATTTGAAGCTAAAAAAAACACAAAATGATTAAGTTGGCACGTGAGGCCTTAGAAGTTAGTCAGGTTCTTCCCAGTCCTTCTTTCCCATCTCTATACCCTCTCCACTACCGTAAGCCAAATACCCTTATTGGGGATGCCATAGTCTCACTGGTTCCAGACGGTTGGGAGCAGTTGGGCCTCTTGTGCGGTATTAACTATAACAAATAAAACAAAGTTTTTTTTTTTTTTTGAAATACAAACATTCCCTTGTTACAAATACCCTGACAATAATCGAAAAACCCCCACTGCCATCGTGATAAGCGGAAGATGTTGCTTGTGCAATGATGGAGGACTTAGCCAGCAGAGGAGTTGAACCCACGACGCCCGGGCCAGTGAGACTATGGAATCACCAAATAGGGTATGTTGTGAAGCTGAAGGTATTGGGGAAGGGAAGGAGATTGGGAAGAGTAAGGTCGGGAAGTACCTGGCTATTTAGATCTGGTCACCAAACACGGCTAAAGCCATTTCAAGCAACGTTTCGATTCTGAATGGTAGTCTTTCACCAGGGCGATACATAGAGTATCTACCACTCTGGAACGTGCCGCAAATGTTATTTCTATTATTTCTATATGAACTAAATGTTATGACACAAATTAATTTAAAAAAAAGTTATTGGCGCACGCCGGCTTTGAACCCGCGATCTTTGGATTCGTAGCCGAGCGTTTTACCACTCGACCGCGGATTCTGTGAAAAGTTTCATAACCTGCTGTTCAATCAACCAAAAAAATTGTTACCCTGTAATAATCTTTAGTACAAATGTTTTAAACCAATATTTTTCGCTTTGAATTTGTACAGTTTTATTTGCAAACCATTTATTTATAATTATGGTTTAATTCCTTTGTAATAAAGTTTCTGATTGTTCGGATTATATTGATATTATCTCAGTTGTGAAACGTGTTGTTTTTTTCAAATATTACAAATCTATATCTGTATATTAGTAACGTCTATATATATAGACGTTACTATATATAGATAGAACGATATCTCTTCCAGAGGACGAAAAATATTTATGTACGTACATGGCCTGTTTAAAAGAAAAGGTGAATTTTAAATTTTTGCGGGCTGTGTACATTCGATTATCGATTTTTTGTTTGTTATGTTGGTACACATATGTTTATCAAATGTTAGCATTATCAGCCATTTTGGATTAGTGGTTTCTTTTTGACAACTGGAAAGGTTAGTCACATTTTTGTGTGTTCTTCGATTTTTCACTTTTGAAAAAAATGGATCAAAGAATAAAATCCATGATTTGTTTTTCCACAACTCCAGGACGCTCGTCGTCATTAAAATCTTCTCGGCCTTCTGTAAAGCGCTTGTACCACTTATAAACACTTTTTCGAGACAAAGTAGATTCGCCGAATGCTACAGTCAACATTTAAAGTGCGTCGGAGCGCTTTATTCCATTTTTAACGCAAAATTCAATCCATATTTTTTGATCCATTTTGAGTTGAACAAACAAAAACGTGACAAACCTTTCCAGTTGTCAAAAACAAACCACTAATCCAAAAAGGCTGATAATGCCAACATATGATAAACATATGTGTACCAACATAACAAAAAAAAACGATAATCGAATGTACACAGCCCGCAAAAATTCAAAATTAAAAATTTACCTTTTCTTTTGAACAGGCATACAAATATTTTTTTTAACCTAGTTTTTGACGATGTTGACTAATTAAATATTGCATGCTGTTACATAAAAAGCCAAATCATAAACCTTAAATTTCGTATATTTAATTCGACTTCCGAAATGTGGCTACTTTTTTCAAATGATATCAAATGAAACTCATTAGTAAAAAACACGAGAAAACAGACATTGTTGCCTGAGGGGTGTAATTTTTCGTAAGCGTAATTATACGATAAAATAAAAATAATAATGTTCAACAGTTATGTTATACTATCTCATTAAAAAAAAACTTTGAAATTGGAAATGACTTTAATGCATTAATGCTTATGTTTTTGAAATATTTTTAGTAAAATCAATAACCCAATTTAAATTAATTATTATAAATCTAATTCCATTACAAAAATGGCTGCCAAAAATCGAAAGAAAGTATTGATAATTTTCAATGAAAATATGAGATCGATTTAAATGCCACTTTCTAATAAGGTTTAATGGCCGAATTAGTTGAGGCGTTACTCCCGGGTAGAGTAGAGAATCCGAGTTCGAGTCTCGGTTGTGAACATTGTCGTTTTATTTTATGGCTTTTTATGTTCCATATTATTGTTTTAGGTTATTGATTTTTATTTAAATACAAAAATATATATATTTACACTATTTTCATATTCATAGCTAACTTTATTCTTCAAATGTTTTTTTTGCAACACTGGACCATATTTTATGTTTATGTATTATGTACAGAGGGAATTATGTTTATTTATTTATAAATTAACGGACTAAAGTCCAATTACAATAAAGACATATAAAACACGAAATGGAAAAAAGAGTAACACAGAAGGAATAACATATACATAATAATAAATGAAGCGATGACAGAAATAAGGCAAAATAAACATAAGAGAGAACATTCAAGCCATGGTCTAGTCAAAGTTTTGGTAGAGTCGTAAAGAATGACAAAAATCATTTAGACTGCTACCAAAAATTTCAAGACCATGGCTTGAGTTAACAAATCTTGAAATTCTAGACATTGGAGAATTATACCCATAATTAGTATTGTGATGATTAAGGAACAGCAATTCATTGTTTCTAAGTCTACGGCAAGGAATGTTGAACTGGATAAGTTGCAACAGAGAAGGTGAGTCAATAAAACAATTAATAATTTTGTAAACGATATATATCGATTAACGGTTGAGTGAGGTTGTGATGCGGATTAAGGGAAGGGAACATCGTCATCACTACGCACATCCTAGGTAAGAATCAGCGTTGTCCACAAACACTCTCCACTAGCTGCGATCCCTCACCATTCCTATCCAGTCTTCATCCTTTTCCATCCTGCTCTAATCCTGTTTTCCACTGTCTCTCCACCTCTTCGTCTCGCTTCCACTAGGCCACCAGCTCGGTCGTAATGCATAGTGTCCAATCATCTGGCCTTCTTTTTATATGTTTAATCCATCGCGGGTCTTCGAGACCTACAGAATTTTACTAAAATTCTGTGCATTTGACAGTGATTTCGGCGTTGCCGAGTGCCAGGTTTTGTAATATAAAATAAATGTGGTGGTTTGTTTTCTCCATCGTTAACACGGGTTAGTGGCTTATTTTTTAAATACACCCTATGTAGTGCTGTTCAAATTGAACACATGCAGTGATCGTTTTTTTATTGTTACGTTTTTCTTTGCCTAAATCAGGGCTGTTCGTATTTTCTAATGGTCATACGGTGCTTTTCTCTCACCTTTTCTACGTAATTCATTTTCTTTAATATAAACAATTTTCAACTAAATATGAAGATTTCTTATTTTTATTCATTTTATATTAGTTACTTTGTACACTCAAGTTTACAAACAGATAATTAAATTATTTAATTATCAACTTTATAATATTTTAATTTAAATACTATTTTTTTTGACTTATATGTATTTTCAATAGTTCTTTCAGGCTATTTTGAATTTATTGATGGGCATAATTTTGATGGTTTCCGGCAGAACATTATAAGATTTCATGCCTTTATATATAGTAAGCTGCTTTGTGTGCTGGTTTTGATCTTTTCTGGTAGTCTAATGTCTTTGCATGCCCTTGTATTATATTTTTGAATATCAACATTGTAGATAGTTTTGTTAGAAAAATATTTTGGTAACAAGTTGTTCTTCATTTTATGTATAAACATCAATGTGTTAAATATTAGCATCTGTTTTGCTGTTAGCTAATTTGGTCCCTCTGACATTTTAGTTACTTTTGAATACCTATTTTGCCTAAGTATAATTTTCATTGCTTTGTTTTTGAGAATTTGAAACCTGTTTTGTTCTCTGGCATTACATAAAAAAATAATCCTTGAACAGAAATAAAAATGTGGAGCAATAATTCAGTTGTAAATTGTAATTTTGGTTTTATTGGAATTTTTTTGACGAATTCTTCCCAAAAAAATTAAATTATTGTGGATATAACTTCTTCGCCAAATGAGCTTGGTTAGCTGTCAATTGAAACAACGCTTCTCCTGAGATCCTAGTCAGCAGATTTGCTCAAAAGCTGAAGCAAGCCTAGAATAAGCGTTTTTTAGGGGGCGCTGGTGTCATTTGGAAGCTGGTCAGAGATTCCATCGAAAATGCCGAATGTCAGAAGCTTGATTTCAGAGGTTTCTATTTCTGATGATGGCCACTGTCACGTCACGCCAACCAAATGGGCAACCGTCAGGTGTTTTGACCCTTTGAGAGAAAAAAAATTTCTTTCTATTTGCACGGCGTTTTTTCTCGTAGCGTCCATTGTATTGTACAAAATACATATTCAACTCCTCTTTCTTTCTAGGGAACTTGCTTTTTTGCAAACATTTCTGAGGCACTGCAGTCCCACGACAACCCAAAAAGCATCCGGTACGAGTTGTTGTACTGTGCCTCCATTATTTTTAAATGAATTTCTTTCTATTAGATTACAGAGAAGGAAATAAATAGTTGATGTTTTAGACTACGAATGACATCTGCAAATTATATTAGAAACCACATTGCTGATTATAAGCAAAAGTTGGTTTGAAACTTGGCTATTTCAATTCGACGGGTGCGTCAGCGGCGCTGCACTGCGCGGCGCGTCGCTTCACCACGAAATATGTTTTCACTGTTTTGTATGAAGCAAACCGCACCAGAGCGGCCCTGCTCTCCGCGGCACGGCGAACAGAAAAATGACGCGAAGCGCCGCTGACGCGCAGCGACGCGCTAGTGCGGTTTGACCTTTAATGGAAAATATCAGCAGAAAAAACAAATTGACAAATAAAGGATTAAAAACTAAGCGTAAAGCAAATAACAAAATAATTTAACGGGATTAGCAGACTTAATAAAATTCAACACATATTTACATCTGAGCATCTGTTGAATACATCGATTATTAGTTTGGATTTCGAGTGAATTGTTTATTCTAAAAGTTTTGTTACAGTCCGTTAGATGGCTACCGCGAGAAGTGTTAGGGGTTGGGGGCGGGGCAAGTTCCGATGTGGCACGACTACTTCCGAACGAACCAGATATCCGATGCTGATTTCATTTTGTTGTGGGCCGTTAAAAAGTTCAGACAACGTTTTTATAGTAAATATCACACACGAGTCCCAACTGCTCCCGACCGTCTAGATCCAGCTAGACTATGGCATCCCTCCTAATCGGGATATGTTGTGAGGTTGAAGGTAGTGGGTGATGAAGAAGATGGGAAGAGAAGGCTTGAGAAGCATCTTACTATTGACATCTGGTCACCGAATACTACTTAAGCCATTCCAAAAAACGTTTCAAGTCTAAATAATTTTCGTCATTCTCTACGACTCTACCAAAACCTAGACTTGGTCTTGGCTTTGACTTAAATGTTCTTTCTAAAGTATATGTTTGTCATTGTGTGTAAAAACACCCAAATCACCTGGATTTTAGGTGTATTTATACAATTCGTGTAAAAACACCCAATATCCACATTTTTATTGAATATTTTTAGAAAACCAATAGTCAAAAAAATAAAATAAACTGTTTAAAATTATTAGTAAAATATAGACTTAATAGCTGATAATAAAATACTACGAAAAATTTTAAAAAAAACACCTTCGATGTACCGTATTTTAAATTTTCTCTCATCCCCAAACAAAAATAATTACACAATAATAAAATAATTAAGAAATATTTATGTTAAAATAATAATAAAAATAGTTAAAATAATAATAATACTAATAAAAAACCAAAATAAAAAGATATGTAAGAATCGGCTAAATTTTAAGTTATTATGATATGGTGATTGTGTCCTGCCGGAAGTGACCTGCCAGGTAAGAATGTTGCTGTATATTTATATAAACTAGGAATAAATATTAAGTAGAAATTAAGATTTGTACAGCGCCCTTGAGGTGATTTTTCACAAAAAACGGCGCTTTACAAATTATCCAAATATTATTATTATTACTCAGCACAATATGAATAATAATGAAATGGAAATGTTTTTACTGATTTTTTACGACTTTTTAAATTGGATATTGGGTGTTTTAACAATCATCGGTTCAAGTATGGGTATTTGAATCCCACCTTCAAGGTTTGTAAACGAATGGTGACGCACTACGCAGCTTAACTCAATTTCGGCTGAGTAATGCCAAACACGTGCTAATACTTGCACAGAGTTGACATCAATGTCAATGTGATCAATCACAGGCGCCGTAGCTGGCGATGAATGATTGATGATGTATTTAGTAACGAGTTATTTGATATTTCTGATAGATCAAGATTACATCAAGAGAGTAGGCAAAAAGGGGAGAGGAGGTATTGGCGGGGATGGTAAAAAAAAAAATTTATTGGGAAACGACTGTGAAGATTTTCATTCTTTTAAATACATATATTAAATATTCCTTTAAAGGTGAAATCAAACATGCTCAGTAGAAGATTTCGGCTCTGTAGTCCACCAGTGAAAAGGACGCTCTTCCTGGCGTTCTGTACTACCCTATACAAAAGTGAACTCTGGACCAATTTTAAGAAGAGTAGCTTGGAAAGGCTTCGGGTCCAGTACAACAACGCCTACCGCATGATGTTCAGTCTTCCCAGGCACTGCAGTGCTACCGGTATGTTCGCCGAGGGGCGAGTTCCAGGATTCGCAGTCTGCATGAGAACCATTGTGGCAGGAATGAGGGAAAGGATCAACGACTCTGGAAAGGACCTCATCATGGAATCCCGTCAGATTTCAAAGTCTAGCAGGAGTAAAATATTGGCCCCATCAATCTTAACGCTGCCAGGACGGACTCCCCTTGTGATGGCCTTTTGTAGTTTTGGCCTAACTCAACGGTTTTTACTGTGAAAAAGTTGTAACAGAAACAAACTCTGCATAATGTCGAAATGTGCTAATAATGGACGTTTAAATACCCTAGCCCTACCCCTAGCCATGCCCGAGTCAGGAAAAATCAACAATCCTGACTACACAAACTATCCCTCCGAGTATATCATTGCTCTAAGCCCATAACGGCCCTTTGACGGCCTCCACAGTTGAGTGGTAAGACGCTCGACTACAAATCGAAAGGTCGCGGGTTCAAACCCGGCGTTCGCCAATAACTTTTATTTAATCAATATGTGTCACAACACATTTAATTCATATGAAGATATGGAAAGTTTATTTGCGGCACGTTCCAGAGTGGTAGTTATTAAGTATCGCCCTGGTAAAAGACCATTCAGAATCGAAACGTCACATGTAATGGCTTTAGCCGTGTTTAGTGACCAGATTTGAATAGCCAGGTACTTCCCAATCTCCTATTTCCCATATGCTTCCCCTCCTCACTACTTTCAGCTTCATAACAAACCCTAATTAGGGATGCCATACCCCTACTGGCTCTAGACGGTTGAGAACAGTTGGGAATCATCGGATCTCTGGGGTAATCCAAGCCCAAGTAATATATTTTATTATTTTTTTATAACTTCCATATGATTAGTCTTTGCGAAGCCTATTTAAACATGAATTAATGCTCACAAAATTTAATTACATATTCTATTATTCAAGAATTGTTTGTACTTGAAATATTCAACGCAGTAACATCTGTTAAAATACAGTTTGATTATGTTTTTTTGTTTATCGTGCTTACTATTTGATACCTTCCCAGAAAAAGATATTTTCTAGTATTTTTTAAATATTTTTGTCTTGTTTTCAGATTGCTACGTTCATCGTCAAATTGCATTTATTAATTATGTTATTCTAAAAATGAAATTATATCTTTCACCCCCATGCTAATATCTGATGATATATGCCACACGTGAAGACTATGTGGGTGCCTCAGTAAAATCAAATTTTTAATCCTTTTGCAGACTGAGGAAGAGAGGGATGGACTTTGAGAAAGAGAATTGGATTAGATTGGAAGGACAGTGGACTAGAGGTGAATTATGACTAAGTGAGTTTCTCAGTAAAATCAACCATTGAATCCTTTGGGCAGACTGAGGAAGAGAGGGATGGACTTTGAGAAAGAGAATTGGATTAGATTGGAAGGACAGTAGACTAGAGATTAATTATGACTATGTGAGCGCCTCAGTAAATTCAACCTTTGAATCCTTTGGGCAGACTGAGGAGAGAGGGATGGACTTTGAGAAAGAGAATTGGATTAGATTGGAAGAACAGAAGACTAGAGGTTAGTTATGACTATGTGAGTGTTTCATTTAAATCAACTTTTGAATCTTTTGGACAGACTGAGGAAGAGGGGGATGGACTTTGAGAAAGAGAATTAAAGCAGATGGGAAGGATATAGGACTAGAAGTTAATTATGACTATATGAGTGAATCGGTAAAATTAACTTTAAAATCCTTTGGGCAGACTGAGAAAGAAGGGGATGGACTTTGAAAAAGAGAATTAGAGCAGATGGGAAGGATATAGGACAAGAAGTTAATTATGACTATGTGAGTGAATCGGTAAAATTAACCCCCACTCAGAACTCACATAGTTGATTTGGCCAAACGATTCTTCTCGCGTCTTGCTTCGAATCCAAATCCGAGCATTTCCTGTCTCGGGCAGTCAAGACCCGACGACGAACCCCTCACCTACCGCCTACCCGTATCCATAACATTCCCCCCTTGATGTGCGGGCTCTAATAAAAGATAATAAAGTGCAACCATATATACAAAAAATATAGTAAAACAAAATTTAATCAAACATTCAAATCACAAACATCTTCAGTTATAAAAAAATATTACAAAATACAAAAAATATAGTATTCAAGCCCTACAAGTTGCCGTAGGCAGCCCGCACATCGGGTAGAAAAAAACCATCCCCCAGTTTACTTTAGCTTCAGGTCGTGAGATATAGGGATTCACATCCCTGAAACTCGCTCAAGAGCCAATAAGATACGTCGGTAAAATTAACTTTTGAATCCTTTGGGCAGACTGAGGAAGAGAGGGATGGACTTTGAGAAAGAGAATTGGATTAGATTGGAAGGACAGAGGACTAGAGGTTAATTATGACTATGTGAGTACCTCAGTAAAATCAACTTTGAATCTTTTGGACAGACTGAGGAAGAGAGGGATGGACTTTGAAAAAGAGAATAGGAGGTGAACGGGAAGAACAGAAGACCAGAGGTAAATTGAGAGCGATTGCAGTCAACGAAGAACATTCATGGAAGAGGTGAAATCCCACTCTGGGATAGCGATTGTTCGATCCGGGAACTGCGACAAACGCCGAATGCGTTTCAGTTTCAGATGATTTGTGAAATTAGAGTGGACTGTAAAACAAATGCTACATGACGGAAGTTTCGATTGTATATTGCGGATAAAATGAGGATTTAAGCCGATTTACTCACCGACGTGTCCTGCGGAGACGGTTTACTGCGACGAGCGATGGAAGGCGAATGGGGCGAGTGCTGTAGCGCGAGGTCCCTCGATGTGCCATTTTGTGCGTTTTTATGCCGATCGAGGGCGGCACCTGGCCGTGTACTTATATGGCTATTCACAGTGAAATCAAATAGCAAATTGGCAGGATGGGTAGGATCTGGATGATAAGTAAAAAGTGAGAAACTAGCAAGTTGTCTATTTGAAATCCAACAATGATAATGATGATTTTCGTCTTCATAGATCTTATGAATTGAATGGCCTAAAACAATGTGTTGTAAAGTTTTAACAATGTTTGTAGTTATAATTTTTTTAAAGCAATGAAAAAAAATAACATTTTAAGTACAAGCTATTTTTTTATTGGTTAAGAACTTTTTCGTATGCTATTTCACATGATCAACCACTCTATTTGAGACAACTAGAATAGTAAACAGAGATAGTAGGCAAATGCCAGGCAACTCAGTATAAAAGCTGGACAAACTTTGGGTCGATCAACAATTATCAAAGATCAGTGCGTCTGATCTATCCAACATGCAGTGCCGCACTCTGTTCTTCGTGTGTTTCATGCTGGCCACAGTTTTGGTAAGATTCCAAAGATTTGTTAAAAATGTTTAATGAAAATGAAATAATAACTTCGTGTAAGATTAAAGATTTTATTTTAATTTTATGACTAACCGATTAAATAATTTAGAAGCACTAGGAATAAAAAGATTTTTCAGAAAACCGTGCAGTGCACCACCAAATCTAAAAACTACATACAAAAAAAATAAAAATCATTTTCGGCTACAACAACATCAATGAGGTCGTTTTTTTCACATATCCAACGGTTATGTTTAATTGTTTATTTTTACTATTGTGGGGAAATCAGAAAGTTTCGACCGATCAGAATTACTGGAACATTAAAAAAATCTATATTGAAAACCGGAAAGGGTACCCGGGTACCCTTTCATTCAAATAAAGGTTAAAAAAAAAACACCAAAATCTTCATACAAAAAAATACGTTTTCGGCTACAATAACATCAATCATGACGTTTTTTTAAATCTTAACACTCTAGCACATTAAAAAGTTACGAGCCGCCACTGACAAAAAAACTTTTTTTTTTTAAATAAAAGAATACTTTGTTTTAAAACCACAAAATTAATTAAAATGAAGGCCAACCGGTTTCGCTTGGATCAAGCTTCGCCAGGGCACATATAATAACTAAAGAAAAATATAGAGTCTAACTAACTAACTAACCATCACGCCGTTTCCCCGCAGGGGTAGGCAGAGGAGACGGACCGCCATATAACTCTGTCTTGGCACACAATCCTTGCTTCATTTACATTCATACATCGTCTCATGCATACTCTTCTGTTATTCTGACTCTTCACATGACCCGATTCAAGTATTTGATTTACTTGATCGTGCCATGTCTTTCTCGGGCGTCCTCGACTTCTTCTTCCGTTCACTTTCGCATCATATATTCTTTTTACACTCCTTTCTTCGTTCATTCGCTATACATGCCCAATATAGAGTCAACAGTTATATATAAGTACAAAAAAAAATTGATAGAGCGAGACAGCTGGATACAAGCCAAACCAGTTGACCTTCATTATAATAACTTTTGTGGTTTTAAAACAAAATGTTCTTGATTTTCAATATAATGTCTAAATACCAGGTGATTGCTTCTTAAAATCATTTTTTTTTTAATTTGCAGATGGCTTCAGCCAGCCCTACGCCTTGTGAAGTGGCACGTCAACAAAGGGGAGGTGTCTGCGGGAACAACAATTATGGCGGTTACGGCAGCAAGGAATACCGCGGCTCTGGTAGCAAGGAACACCGCGGCTACGGCAGCAAGGGGTACCGCAGCAACAAAAGCAAGCAAAACAAAGCCTGCAAACAGAAGAAGGCTAAGAAATGCAAATAATTGAAAGCTTTAAATAAAGCTTATCAACAATTTGCTAATAAACTTTATTTTTTTATTTTTAATTAATTGAAATATTTTGATGAATGGCAAAAAAGCGGAGAGAGGTCGCTGATAAGTTGGGTTGACCAAGCGTTATAGCCAGATTCATACGGGTTTAAAAAACCAAATTGTTTAAGAATCCTACATACTCGTACAAAATATTAATTATTAAAATATATATTATTTTAAAACGTCCTCAATTTGTATTATTTCGGTTTTCTTCTTGGTGTATGGAGAGGTAACATTGCAAAACAGTGTAGTCAGGGTGGTTGAATTTATACTGACTCTATAAAAAGAGACAAAGATATATTAAAGGACGTTGGATAGCCTATCAGTTACCGACCTCATGGAATTTGAACATTTAAAAAAAACACATTTGAACACATTCAATAAAACAATATCAATACACCATTAAAATGATTTACAAAATCAAAATATCACACCAACACTATAACAGAAGGTTTGACTAAATAATGATTTTTGTTGATTTTATGTCTGTGAAAATTCTTAAGTTCGGTCAAAAATATTTAAAACTGTTGAAATATCTCTGAAAAGTGATGTTTCACAATCTTTGTTTGGTCTTATTTGCACATTCACGCATAGCACATATCACCGCCATGTTTGATTTATTTGTATAACCGCTGCAAGTATTTTAATCAACACAAATATAGGAAATAACTTACAAATCCGTTGACGTGACTTAAACGACTCGACGATGTGAAGTTAGCGCGGACGGATAACATTCTAACATAATAAGAAGTGTTGCAATATTATGTGACGACTTTTATTGTCTCTTTCTCTCACACGGTAAACGTTTCAAAACCCAAAGAAAATGATATTTCGCAAATTTGGGTAAAAATATTTTGCTTTCTCTCCATATTTATTCTCACTTCAAGGTTCAGACCAATGAAATGCATCTTTTGTTCGTGGTTTGACATGTTTAAGGTTAAATGTCACTAGCGCGTCGCTGCGCGTCACTTTTCTGTGCCGCGGAGTGCAGCGCCGCTCTGGTGCGGTTTGCTTCATACAAAGCAGTGAAAACATATTTCGTGGAGAAGCGACGCGCCGTGCAGTGCAGCGCTGCTGACGCGCTAGTGCGGTTACCTTTAATTAAATTACTGTAACTTACAAGCTCAGAGTGAAGTGTGTTTTCCGCTGGCCCACACAGAGGCCGTATATTATCACCACAATTGGTTTGAAACTTCGATGAGTCATTTTAATGAATTTCATGACCACTTTCGGTAAAATCTTTAACTATAAAAACACTTCTTGTTACCAGATGTCTCTAATATGCACAAAATGAATATTTTCATTTGAGACGTATTCATTATCTGCTCTTTGCACGTGAATTTGCTAACGTTTAATGTGAGTAAAACTATGTTTTTGTACGAATGCTGTACAAGAGTTTTACTGTTCAGAACCGGTGGAATTATGGCAGTGTTCGGTTAAAGGGAGTGAGATGAGAGTGGAAGATTGGGAGATACTAGAATATTCAAACCTGATCACTCCTAGCCACAAATAAACTGTAGGAATCAATTGACTACATATTCGCTCACGCCACATAGGCAACGACCTAGATTGCTGATGCCACCGAAATCAGGTGCAGTGGCCCAACGACGACCTCTACGGTCGAGTGGTAGGACGCTTGACTACGAATTCAAAGGTCGCGGGTTCAAACCTGGCTTGCGCAAATAATTTTCATTCAATCGATATGTGTCATAACACATTTGATTCACATAAAATATATTTGCGGTATGTTCCAGAGTGGTAGTTATTCGAAGTATCGCCCTGGTGAAAGACCACCATTCAGAATCGAAACGTTGCCTAAAAATGGCTTTGGCCGTGTTTGGTGACCAGATCTGAATGGTCAGGTACTTTCCAGCCTCCGTCTTTCCCATTTCTTTCCCCTCCCCTTTACCTTCAACCACACAACATACACCAATTGGGGATGCTATAGTTCCACTGGCTCTAGAGGGTTTGGAGCAGTTGGGATTCTCGTACGGTATTAACTTTAAAAAAGGTAATATTAAAATTTAAAAAATGCAGTTAATTGGGCCCTTCACAACTATGTCGTCGCTGGACAGGCAAAAGGGCTAAAGCGCCAATTTGGTAAAAAAATGAATTAAATACACAGTTTTTATCACTTTTTTTTTCTGGATCGAACGCTCTGACTCTCGTTTGATTCTGAAGACTTTTGTGGCCCTTCAGCCATCTAAAATATATTTACCATTTGGGAGAAGGCTCAACTCAAGCGACACAAGTTTGGGACTTTTTTTAGCTTTTCGTCGCTTCAGGTAAGTCAGTGAGAACCAAAACGGGCCTTCTCAAGACCCAAATTCACTCCTTCCTTTCCTCAAAAACACCCTCCACACAGACTCCTTAAAGATGGCATAGACCCTGAGGGAAATTATTTCCCTCAAAGCCTCCTGTGTGGAGTTATTGTAAAAAAAAATAAAAATGAAAGAGGTCCTTGACCCTGAAATTTGCCAGCTGTAGACCCATTTGAGAAACTAACAAGGAATTCTACTGAATGCATTGACGTGATTAGTGGCTATTATATGTGCAGAAACTTGAAGGCAAATCAAAATGTCTTAGTTGCGAAAAAATATTCTAAATAATACTTTCAGACATTTATTCTAACTGTTCCGTTCATAAAAGCCCAATTAAACTAAAACGCCATTACATATATTTATATTTTAATTTTATCTTGTAAAGAATTAAATTTTATATAAAAATATTTATTTATTTAACAAGATCTCATAAAAACAGTTGTTCATCAAATACATTAAGAGATAAAAAATATTGTAGATACATGCATAGTGTAAAAGAATAAACTAAGCATTTATGTACACCTCACATATAGACCAGGTATTATATATCCAAAGGAGTTGTATAAGTGCAAACTGAAGTAGTGTGACGAACTAAATATGATATAATAACGCAAATAATGTTAGCAGTGAAAAACAAAAAAAGTAAGATATAACAGAGGTTCATTTTTATACACATGTGATGAGATAATCATTAAATTGCCAATGGTAAAAAGGTGACTATTTTTTTTTTTTTTTTTATTTAAGATCATGTTAATCGTTATGTAACTTGTTACCAAAATATTTTTCTGACAAAATTATCTACAATGTTGATATTCACTAATATAATACAAGGGCATGCAAAGAAATAAGACTACCAGAAAAAAATAAAGCAAACACACAAAAAAATAGCTTACTATATAAAGGGATGAAATCTTATAATGCTCTGCCGGAAACCATCAAAATTATGCCTATCAATAAATTCAAAATAGCCTGTAAAAATTATTTAAAATGCATAAAAATCAAAATAATTAGAAGGATATAAGGTAAAATATTATATAGTTAGAAAGAAAATGAAATAATTAGCTTCTTGTAAACTTGAATGTACAAAGTAACTAATATAAAATAAATAAAACTAAAAAAAACCTAATGGTCACTCTTGTACGTACATCGAGAGATAATGACAGAACTCTATATATGTGCATCTAAATACATCTAAGGTAAATGCAGTTTTATTGAATAGTTCCATCGCTTTATATATTGGCGTGTTTTTAAAATAGGAAGTTCTGACTTTCAGTGTGTAAAACGTCACATGATGCCTCGCACGAATATACTTACTTGGGGAAAACAAGTTGATCTCCTTTAGTGTATATGGGTTGTAAATACCTCCAGAAATCAACTTATAAAAATGTTTACCCAAAAACATCTTTCAGTGGGCTTGCAGGGTGTGAAAATGTTGAGGTTACCCGGATACTCCGTCAGTCGTTAGAAGGTGTAAGTTTTACTAAGGCACTTTCCGCTCACATACCACCTTCCACATATCCGACGGTCATGTTTGATTATTCATTTCCATTATTGTGGAGAGCCGATTAGACTTACCGAAACTTCAAAAATCTATGTTGAAAACCGAAATGGGTATCCGGATACCCTTTCAGTCACAAAGGCTTGTGATGTAAGAAGCAGTGTCGCAGATAGCTAATAGACTTTGCTCCAAATATTATCATACCTCTCGAAGCTAATGAACCGAGGAGGATGTGCCAAGACAGAGTGGTTTGGCGGTCTACCCTCCTTGCCTATCTGTCCAGAGAAACGGCGTGGTCACTTTATTGCTGGCCACGGAGTGGAGCATATTTTTAAATACATCTGGCATTGGATTGGTCATTATTAAACAAAACACACATTTTGTTTTCGACAAAACAAAGAATCATAAAACGCAGATTGTGCAAGCACTTTACAGCTGGGCGATTGTTATCTTGTTTGAACAAGATAACAATCGCATTTCCAATATTTAAACAATGTATTTTCGTATCGAACCAATAAATGATAAATCTTCCAATGCTGTTATGCACGTCACCTTGAAATTTATGGCTTTTTGTATTTGATTTGGAAACGGTGAGATTATTTTTCATCGGTGCTTAGTTTTATTTTAAATTTTACATTGAATACCACACAAGAGTCCCAACCACCCCTAACCGTCTGTAGTCAGTGAGACTATGATATCCCCAAATGGGGTATTTTGTGACTCTAAAGGTAGTGGAGAGGGGAAAGAGATGGAAAAGAAGAAGGCTGGGAAGTACTTGGCTATTCAGATCTGGTCACTAATGGCTAAAACCATTTCAATCAAGCAACGTTTGGATTCTGAATGGTGGTCTTTCACCAAGGGGATACTTGGGGTGTCTACCACTCTGCAACGTACCGAAAATATACTTAACAGTATTTTATATGAATCAAATGTGTTATGACACATGTCAATTTAATAAAATGTGTTTGCGCACGCCGGGTTCGGACCGTTTTGTGCTGAAATAACTTTAAAGATCGCCCTGGTGAAAGACCAACATTTAAAATTATAACTTTGCTTGAAATTGCTTAAGCCGTGTTTGGTGACCATATTTAAATAGCCAGGTACTTTCCAACCTTCCTCTTCCCCATCTCAATTCCTTCCTCACTACCTTTAATATCAGAACATGCGCCAAATGGGGAGCCATAGTTTCACTGCCTCTAATTGTGGTATTTACTCTAAAAATAAATAAAAGATATAACTGATTATAATAGAAAATAAGCCAACTGCTAAGATTATATTAAGCCAAAATGAGACCAGAAATTACGGTTTCAAGATAAAAGATGCCTTACCCAAAACAAAGAAACCAAAATATGCAATTCTTAGACGCAAAATGCTTGGAAAAATCTTTGGACCTGCGACAGAAATTGGATTTTACAGTAATTAAACATGCCGTGAACTGTAAAACCAAATTCATCGTAATACCATTGTTAAGTTTTATAGATCTCACAGACCTTAAAACTGCAGTAGGCTATACACGTTAAAAGAATATTAGATGACAGGACTCCAAAAACCATGACCAAGTAGATGCCGCAGTGGAAGCAACCAAGAAGCATACCGAGATGGATAGATACATGGAAGAGAGATTAGTTCAAGATGGAAAAGAAGACGGAGGGCTGGAAAAAAGGACCGGAGGTGAATCACAATGAACCACAACCAGAAAGGAGGCCAAATCCCTCCTAGGGTTGGTGATCATCAAAAACGGTGACAAGAACAGTTCTGAAAACAAAGGGACCTGGCCAATCACTTGTTTGCCTAGGTGGATAGATGCTTGAAAAAAGATTGAAGCAGGACGAAAAAGGCGAGGGGAGACTGGGAAAAAAGGATTGAGGTTAAATGGTGATGGAACACAGCCAATGTGGAGAAAGGAGGCCAAATTCTTCCCACGGATGGTAATAAGACAATGATGATGGTCATTGAAAACTGTGGCAGGAATAATTTAGAAAATAGAGGAGCCTACCCAAACAGTTGTTTGGCCAGGTGGATAGATGCTTGGAGGAAAGATTGGAGCTAGACGGGGAAGACAACGAAAGACTGGAAAAAAAGGACTGAAGACGAATGGCGACAGACCACAGCTACTGCAAAGCACTTGTGGAGTGAGCCAAATCGTACCGGGATGGTAATAACACAGTGATGGTGATCATAAAAAACTGTGGCAAGAACAATTTCAAAAATAGAGGGGCCTGGCCGAACAATTGTTTTGGCCAGGTGGACAGATGCATGGAAGAAAGGTTTGAGTAGGACGAGAAAGGTGACGAGAGACTAGAAAAAAGGAATAAAGGAGAATAGCGATGGACCACAGCCACTGTACAGCACCTAAGAAGAAGACCGATCCCACCCAGGGGTGGTAATTACATAGTGATGCTGACCGATGTGGAAAGATGCATAGAAGATAGTTTAGTGCAGGACGGGAAAGACGACGAAAAAAGATTGAAGCAGGACGAAAAAGGCGAGGGGAGACTGGGAAAAAAGGATTGAGGTTAAATGGTGATGGAACACAGCCAATGTGGAGAAAGGAGGCCAAATTCTTCCCACGGATGGTAATAAGACAATGATGATGGTCATTGAAAACTGTGGCAGGAATAATTTAGAAATAATTTAGAATTCTAGAAATGAAGATTAAAGGTGAGTGAAAATAGACCACAGCCACTGTGAAGCACCATGGAAAGGAGGCCAAATCTCACCTAGGGATAGTAATTACACAGTGATGATGACCAATGTGGAAAAATGCATGGAAGGTGGTTGGTAGAGAGTACAGGTGCGGGAAAGACAAAAAGGGAGACTGAAAAAAAGGATTGAAAGTGAATGGCAATGGACCACAGCCACTGTGGAGCACCTGGGAAGAAGGCCAAATCTCACCTAGGGATAGTAATTACACAGTGATGATGACCAATGTGGAAAAATGCATGGAAGATGGTTGGTACAGAGTGCAGGTACGGGAAAGACAAAGGGAGACTGAAAAAAGGGTTGAAAGTGAATGGAAATGGACCACAGCCACTGTGGAGCACCTGGGAAGAAGGCCAAATCTCACCAAGGGATAGTAATTACACAATGATGATGAACAATGTGGAACGATGCATGGAAGGTGGTTGGTACAGAGTACAGGTACGGGAAAGACGAAGAGAGACTGAAAAAAAGGATTGAAAGTGAATGGCAATGGACCACAGCTACTGTGGAGCACCTGGGAAGGAGACCAAATTTCACCTAGGGATAGTAATTACACAGTGATGATGACCAATGTGGAACGATGCATGGAAGGTGGTTGGTACAGAGTACAGGTACGGGAAAGACAAAGGGAGACTGAAAAAAAGGATTGAAAGTGAATGGCAATGGACCACAGCCACTGTGGAGCATCTGGAAAGAAGGCCAAATCCCACCCAGGAATGGTAATTACACGGTGGTGATTGTCATCAAAACTGTGGCAAAAACAATTCTGAAAACGAAGGGGCCTGGCCGAACAATTGTTTGCACTCCTTAATTAGAATATTATACAATAACAAAGTGTGCAGGCAAGTTCAATAGACACAAGTGTTTTATGGAACACTTGTGTTTGCTCTCATTGGATATTTATTGCTGCACGAGGTATTATCTTGAAGACGCCATTTCATTTCTCGCGAGCGTGATAAGTGTCAAAAACTGGACAAATCAAAAGCTTTGGTCACTACGCCATCCTTTGAAAAATTCACCTGAAAAGTAATTCACGATGTTCTGTCATTATTTACAAAAATCGAAATTCTTTGGCTTTAAATAATAAACCTCGAGATATTTGATTTCTTTTTTCGTAGAAAGCAATCGCTTTGTGGTTCGATATATTGAAAATGATATATAAGTCAGTATATTTTATTACCGCACAAGAGTCCCAACTGCTCCCAACCGTCTAGAGCCAGTGAGACTATAGCATCCCCAATCGGGATATGATGTAAGGCTTAATGAAGTGAGGAGGGGAAGAAGATGGGAAAGAAGAAGGTTTGGAAGTACCCGGCTATTCAGATCTGGTCACAAACGGCTAAAGTCATTTCAATTTTCACTAGGGCGATCTTATATCTATCACTCTGGAACGATTCACAAGTATACTTTATATTATTTTATATGAATTGAATGTGTTGTGACTTTTGACACATATAAATTATTATAAATTATTTGCGCATGCTGGGTTTGAACCCGCGACCTTTAAATTCATAGTCGAGCGTCTTACCTCTTGACCATGGAGGCCGTGCAAAAAAAATCTGTGTATTGAAGGTCGTTAAAGCACCGGTGCTCATATTTTTCACAAAAATGGACATGGCAACAGATTGAATAATTTTGAATAACTAGAAATAAAGAAAGTAAAAATAAATTAGTTTAAAAAATCCTGTGGTCTAATCTTTAATAATATTTTCCGAAAACTCATAAAAAAAAACATATTATTCTTTAGTCACCTTCTCAGTGGACGTTTTGCCTTTTTAATTCCATTTGCCTGTCTCTTTCTTCGCTTTGTTATAATTCAAATAATATTGTATTTTTGTTCGCTTATTTTTAAATAATATTATGTTTTCTTTTGTATGCACATATGACTTCACACTTTGTATTTTGTAGAGAATAACCAGTCGATCATAATTTTTCTTTAAATCTGTGTTCTTTTACAAAAATATTATTATATTTTCATTAAATATTTTATTTATTTCTACTCCTGTAATTTACTTATCCTTTTCCAAAATGGTAGCTAATGTTCCTTAGCTTCAATTGTGTTTAACGCTGAAGAGGTTAGTTAAAATAAGGCCAGTTTTTCTTCACTTTGTGTAGTATTATAATAAACTGAATTGTCTCAAACACAAACATTCTACCTCTAAAATATTGTCAAGTTCATTGACCTTTCGATGTTTTAGGAGTTGAATATAAATAAGAAATGGAAAACTTCATAAAACGCCGTTTAGTTAAAATGCAATCACCCCAATTTTTAGACCTCAGACTAAATGGCGAACAACGACATTAGTTTTGCAAAACACACTCATTTGAATTTGACGTTTCAAAGATGAAATATGCTTTATTATTAGATATTAACTTTTTTGTTTCTCACATTATTTTTTTACATTACCTACCTTACTAGGTCATTAGAACATGTTCTGAGGTAGGTGACAGTGAAAACAAGTAGAATAATATAAAATATGTTAAAATTTGTCACACAATGCTAGATGATGCAACAGAGACTGACCGTAAAACTCTCTTGATACCATATAAGATACATTGACAGTAGGTAATTTTGCAAGGCACTAAATCCTATAATTAAAAGCAGTGGATACGATACAAATATACCTACATTTTACCTCGTTACAATAATACAAATGTTTATAGTTTACACATTTTTTACCTAAAGAAAAAACGAAAAAATGCTAATTTTATACTAGTAAATACTACGAGTGGAGTTAAAAAAATTTTTATAGAAATTATGATGTATTAAATTAATATTTGTAAATGTATTTTTTTAGGGTCATGTATTTTCTAAAGCTGCTCTAGTTTGTCATGGATTGAGTGAAGAATTTCAAGTGCTAATTTAGGAGGTCTTCGATTTCCTTGCGGTCCTTACTCATTAGCCATTTAGTAATGTTTTTATTAAAGGAATACATATTGGCGATGGCTACAGTCTGTGGTGGGAGTTTGTAGTAAGTGTGAGGCGCGATGTACATATGGTGTCTTTGTGCAAAATCTGTATTGTATTTAGGTACTAGAAGTAAGTGAATATAAAAATATAATATAATGCTATAGTGAATATGGCACCAGAGTCCCAACTCCTGTCAACCGTCTGAAGCCTGTGAGACTATGCCATCCCAAATCGGGGTATGTTGTGAGGCGGAAGGTAGAGGGAAGGGGAAGGAGATGAGGAAGAGGAAGATTGGAAAGTACACGGCTACTCAG
This sequence comes from Drusus annulatus, assembly GCA_022651775.1. Taxonomy (NCBI): domain Eukaryota; kingdom Metazoa; phylum Arthropoda; class Insecta; order Trichoptera; family Limnephilidae; genus Drusus; species Drusus annulatus. Next base: position 84,292 of record JAGWCC010000391.1, on the reverse strand, counting down.
ATCTGGTCACCGAACACGGCTTAAGCCATTTCAAGCAACGTTTCGATTTTGATTTTTTTTTTTTTTATATGAATACCGCACAAGAGTCTCAACTGCTCCCAACCGTCTAGAGCCAGTGAGACTATGGCATCCCTAAATAGGGTATATTGTGAGGCTGAAGGAAGTGGGGAGGGGAAGGAGATTGAGAAGAGGAAGGTTGGGATGTACCTGGCTATTCAGATCTGGTCACCAAACACGGCCAAAGCCATTTCAAGAAACTTTTCGATTCTGAATGGTGGTCTTTCACCAGGGCGATACTTAGAGTATCTACCACTCTGGAACGTGCCGCAAATATACTTTTATTATTTTCATATTAATGAAATGTGTTTTGACACATATTAATTAAATAAAAGTTATTGGCGCACGCCGGGTTCGAACCCGCGACCTTTGGATTCGTAGTCGAGGGTCTTACCACTCGACCATGGAGGCCGTCAATGGTGGTCTTTTACCAGTGCGATACTTTGTCAGTGTACACTGTGTCAGTGTGGGCCATTTTTTTTCTTGACATTGCTAAAATTATCGACGTATTAAGCAAATGCCAGCGTGCTAGCGGTTTTGACAAATTGACGTCGGCAGCTTGCTAGCAGTAAGAATATACGAGTATTTGAATAGGCACCTTTGCTAAACACTATAGTCAGTATTGTTGACTTTATACTGACTCAGATAGAAAGAGACAGAGATATGTTAAAGGAAGTCGGATAGCCTATTAGTTACCGCCAACATGAAATTAGGACATTCTTAAAAAACATATTTGAACACACTATATCAATACTCCTTTATAATGATTTATAAAGTCAAAATATCACACACACACTAATAACAGAAGGTTTGCCTAAATAATGATGGAAGCTTTTTGTTGATTTTATGTCTTTGTATCATTAAAAATGTGAAAATTCTTAAGTCCTGTCAGAAATATTCAAAACTGTTGAAACACTTCTGAAAAGCGATGTTTCATTACATTTTATTTGGTCTTTTTGAACATTCACGCATAGCACATATCACCATCATATTTGATTTATTTATATAACCACTGCAAGTATTTTAACCAACATAAATAAAGGAAATAACCTAAAAATCCGTTGAAGTACGTTATGCAACTTGATGATGTGAAGTTAGCGGGGACAGAGAACATTCCTACAAACTTCGAAGTGCTGCAATATTATATAAAGTCTTTTTTGGTCTCTTTTCCTATCATAAGTAGATATTAAGTAGAAATCAAGATTTGTACAGCGCCCTTGAGGTGATTTTTCACAAAAACGGCGCTATACAAATTATCCAAATATTATTATTATTACGGTACACGACGTAGAAACCCATAGAAAGTGATTTATCGCAAATTCGTATAGGTTAGGTAAAAATATTTAATTCTCTCTCCATGTATATTCTGACTCCAAGTCCCACTCTGCTACTATGGAGCACGCAGTTTTTCAGTGGATTCAATCACCAGCTGGTGGCATCCGCTCTGAGTCTAACATTATTTTTTTATTGCGTTTCGGCTCCAGTACAGAAATGTTTAATAAATATAAATATTTCTTTTGAAATTTATGACATTGACAAATGGTGTTGCAAAATTAATATTTTTGCAAATTAAGCAATGTTGAATCTGCATACAATTTTATTTGAATTACGTCAAATGGTATACTGTATACGGTACTTAATATTTTCTTGCGATGGAACAGTTGCAAATGCCAATATTGGCAGAGGCCAAACGTTTGGTTAGTGCATTCTTTGACGGCGTCTCATTTAAATAAATTAACAGGTAAAACATAAAAACTAAAGTCGGTATTGCTGACGGTTTAAAAAATCGAAAAAAAAAATTCTATCTTAAACTAGGTAAACTAACTAAATAACTAACCGTCACGCCGTTTCTCCGCAGGAGTAGGCAGAGAGGACGCACCGCCATACAACTCTGTCTTGGCACACACTTTCATACATCGTCTCATATACATTCTTCTCTTATTCAGACTCTTCAGGTAGCCTGATTCAAGTATTTGATAGTGCCATGTTGTCTTTATCGGGCGTCCCCAACTTCTTCTTCCATTCACTCTCATAATTTATTATTTGCACACTACTTTCTTTGTTCATTTCCTCTACATGCCCGAACCATCTAAGCGCACCTTTTTTGATCCTATTCACTACGCTTGTATTAGCCCTGCATTTTTCCCGGATATTCATATTTTTAACATGTTCATACATGGTTTTACCGCACATACGTCTCAGGGATCTCATTTACACAGCATTTAGTTTACTTTCATCCTTTCTCTGCCAGTTTCATGCCTCACTGCCATACATCAGGGTTATTATAAGCACTCCATTGTGGACTGCTAGCTTCGCTTGCTTGGACAATTTCTTACTAGCGCCAACAGCGTTCAGTCCTCCATTAATGGAGTTTCCTGCATTCACCCTTCTTTCAATATCCTCACCAGCCACATTTTTTTTAACCACTTTTTTATATAATCTCTCTAGAACATACTTCCTTAAATACACAAATAATCCACTTGCCGCTCCAAGTATTCATCATTCACAACTGCAACAATTTTTAGGTTTTTAAATTTTATTTAAACAATTTAATAATTAAAATGATATTATTTTTTTTAAAAACAAAGTGTATATGTTCTTTTAGTTAAAAGCTCTGCGATGTAATTGTTTTTACGCGTGACAGCTGTTTCGCCTTCTGAGGGCATTATCAACAGTTTGATAATTAAAAAATAATTACATCGCAGAGCTTTTAACTAAAAATTGTTTTTAAAAAACAATTAAAATAATAATAATTATTGTTTAAATAAAATTAAAAAACATAAAAATTAAAATGGAGTTCTACAAATTAAACTTTAAAACCATAAATAAAAAAATAAAACAAAAAATCACAACAATATTGCACGTTGTTCGCTCACTCTCTCTTTCAAACACCATAACTTTAGACGCAATTACATTCATCATCAACTCATTGTGCATACATACTTGGTTCATCCTAGACACGAGAAACGGTAGATCTTCCATACTGTCAGCAATCAGCACCGCATTATCAGCATACATTAGGCCACATACTTTTAGATTATTCTTTTTTGCGCCCAATCCCACACCTCAATTTTTGCATACAATTATCCGTTTACAAATTGAACAACCACGGTGACATTACGCAGACTTATTTTACACCTTTTGTGATGTTGAACTACTTCGTAAAATCACCGCTCGCTCTAACACGCGCAACGCTTCCCTCGTAGAAGGACGCGATTGCTTGTATAAGATTCGTGTTAACTCAATACATGAAAAACACCTTCCATAGTTTTTTCCTATCAACTCGATCACACGCCTTTTGTAAATGGACAAAAAAAAATGCGCAACGAGAAAATTATATTTATCAAAGCATTATTAAAAGTAATGAATTCTTCTTCCTGACTTATTTGGGAAAAAAATAGTTTACCCAAGCAAAATCGAAGCGGCGTAACATTTTGAAGGGAACAAAATCTCAGAATTGTGTTTTTTTTTTATTTAGTTTCGTTTATAATTTATTTGGTAACTAACTTACTAACCGTTACGCCGGTTCCCCGCAGAGGTAGACAGAGAAAACGAACCGCCATACTCGTACAACTCTTACTTTGCACACACTCCTTGGTTCATTTTCTTTCATACATGTTCTTCTGTTATACTGAGTCTTCACAACACGGACTTTTTCTTCGGAAGTCTCCGACTTCTTTTCCATTTACTTTCACGTAATATCGTCTCTGAAAAAGCAAAAGGGCTTAAGCGACACTTTGGTAAAAAATGAGTTAAATATGCAGTTTTGATCAGTTTTTTTTCTGCATCGAATGCTTTGACTTTCATCAAATATATCTAACCATATTTTTTAAATTTTATTTACAGAAATACAAACACTCTCGGGTTACTAATAACCTGACAATACTTAGTAAACTTCAACTGCCATCGTAATTAGCGGAAGATGTTGCTTGTGAAATGATGGAGGACTTAGCCAGCAGAGAAAATAAATCCACGACGCTTGGGTTTGACGCATTTGTACCCCGACGCGTTTGTCCACTCATCTACCGACCGTTCGTATAAAAAGAAAATCTAAAATATACCATTTGGGAGAAGACTTGACTCAAGCCACATAAGTTTGGGATTTTTTAGGTTTGTGTACCATTGAGTCACCCGATTTTAGAGTATTCTAGTGCAAGCTTTCTAAAATGGCGCTTCAGGCCTTTTGCCTTTCTGGCGAAGAAATATTCTTTTCACATTCCTTTCTTCGTTCATTCGTTTTACGTAACCATCCCATACAAACGTCCCTTTCTTGATCCAATTCATTACGCTCACATCAGCCTTGCATCTGTCTTCTTGCATTCTTTACCAAATACAATGAAAGTCACTAAGACATTGTGCTCAACAAATGCATTCATGTAAAACATAAAATTTTGACATTTTCATGGCGTCAAATTCCTCACTTCAGTTTGTTTAACATGTTTCTGTGGTTGTAACTGTTAGTTATGTAATTTATTTATAATCTTACGGATTATTGTCCAATTACAAAAATAAAACGTAACTCGAAATTTGGAAAAAAGAGTAAAAGAGAAAAAATAGCACATACATACGTCGTAAAGAATGACTAAAATCATTTAGACTGGTACCAGCAATTTCAAGACCATGGGTTGAGTTAACAAGTCTCCATATTTCGGAGAGTGAAGAATGATACTCATTATTAGCAATGATGATTGAGGAACAGCAATTCGTTGTTTCCGAGTCTACGGCAAGGATTGTTGAACTAAATGAGTTGCAACAAAGAAGGCAAGTAAAAAATACAACTAATAATTTTGAAAATGAAAATTGAATCGCAGCCTTTCCTACGCTTTTTAATGAAGACATTTTTAAACTTTGTTCAATTTTATCATATGAAACGTTGCCCCTTTCTCGCCCTAATCTCCATGCGATTCTGCGTAAAAAGCGATGTTTTACGAATTCAGTATGATGAATTGGAAGTTAGATGTTTAACTTGTCGCACTTGTTGTGATTTAGTTTCACCAGCTCACCGAAACCGACCAGAAAAAAAATGTTGAAAATAGTAAGAAGGAATACCACAAGGCTCCATTATTAGGCCTCCAATATTTTTTTATCATGTCCTGACAGTCAACATCTGGGTTCAAAAGAAGTTTAAAATCATTTCAATCAACATGCAGTTGATTGTCTTAACGAAATGAGAAAACTGATCCCAGAAGTGCTATCGCAGGGGTTTTTATACTTTTTTGGGGCAGCTATTGCAGTCAAAATTTTATAAAAAACATTTGAGTACACAGAAAACTTTCTCTGTCGGGAAAATTGTTTACATTTCTAAAGAATGCAATAAATCTACAGGGAAATATTAAATATAGTCCGTTGTTTATGGTTTGTTATATTCGATTTACTGATATGTAGACATCTGATTATAACAATATCCATTTGAGCATGCATTTCGCATTCATTCCAAGAGGGTGTTTCAGTCGTTATAAAACATATCAAGGGTTCGTTCTCTAAACCGACAGAGTTTTTAGGGATACTTGAACTCTGAGAATATTCTACTTTATTTGATTTGCAGCAGGCTGGAGAGTGGCTCATTTATTTGGGATTCTCATAGAATGGGGTACTCTTTCATGTTGGAGAGGATCAAGAAAAAGTTTCTTAGATTTCTTTACGTGAGGGAGTACGGTCACTATCCGTAGCTCTACCCGACGAAATTTCTCCTGGGCACGCTCGGACTTCACTTCTTGCAGCTCAGGAGAGAGGGGTATGCCACCACTCACTTCGTCAGACTGCTGCGAGGCTGTATCGTAAACCTTGCTATTTTGGAGAACGTATATCTTTATGTTCCTGATGACTATCTAAGACAGCGTCTTCATAGATTATTATTCTTCCTGCCTGTGGGACCAACCTGCCAATGGTTCTGCCGGTGGGGAGGAGTATTTTACTCCTGAACAAAATCTCTTCTAATATCGACTTATTTCATGTCAGTAATCCTATTGATTCTCGAAAGAATTTCTCCTCATTGACCATCAGTACTGCCTGAATTTTTTTTTGTATATGGTTTTTATTTGACGGCCTGCATGGTCGAGTGGTGAGACGTTCGTCTACGAATCCAGAGATCGCGGGTTCAAACCCAGCGTGCGCAAATAATTTTTACTTAATTAATATGTGTTATAACACATTTACTTATGCACGACTATAAAGCGGTGTGATAATTTGGGAAATGTAGTTGTCTCTTTCTTTCTCATGGTGTACGATGTAAGAACCCGGAGAAAGGGATTTATCCCGAATTTGTATAGGTTGGGTAAAATGAATTAGATCTCTCCCCATATATTGTTACTCCAAGAGTGGGACCATGGCATTTCCAATTGGGGAATGCTGTGAGGTTGAAGGCAGGGGGAAAGAAGGTGGCGAAGAGAAAGGTTGGGAAGTACCTGGCTATTCAGATCTGCCACAAGTGGCTAAAGCCATTTCAATCAAAACGGCTCGGAGGGCTTTGAAGCAGAGAATGGACGAGTACCTTGAGAGAATCTCTTCTTGGGGTAAGAATAATCTCGTCGAATTTAATGTTTCAAAGACCCAATCATGTCTGATTACGACTAAAAGGGATCCAAATGATAATTTAGTCTCCTTCAACGGAAGTAATCTTCCCAACAAACCTTCCATTGAGATGCTTGGTTTAACCTTAAGTGACCAGTTAAGGCACCGGGGCTCCATCGAAGCCAGAGTAAAGTTAGCCTCTCAGAAGTTGGGCGTGTTGTACAGGGCCCGCAGATACTTCAATAGTACACAACTGCTGACCTTGTACAAATCAAAAGTACGCCCCACTGTTGAGTTTGGCAGCCACCTCTGGTCTAAAGCCCCTAAATACCTGAAAAAAACCCTTGACTCTGTGCAGAAACGGGCGGCCCGTTTGATAGATTCTCCTATCTTAACAAACCGATTGCAAACTTTGGAGCACAGACGTCAGGTGGGAATTCTGTCCTTGTTCTACAGGTATTTCAATGGAAGATGCTCCGAGAAACTTGCGTCATTGATCCCTTCGGCACCGGTGCATAATCGGGAAACTCGCCAAACGCACGCCCAACATTTGTACACGGTTGACATTCAATACATGAGAACGGGTCGCTTTTACGACTCGTTCTTATGCTCAACAGCTCGACTATGGAACGATTTGCCGGCCTCTGTGTTTCCTCCCTCCTTCAACATGGGCCTCTTCAAGACCCAAGTTCACTCCTTCCTTTCCTCAAAAAAAAACCCTCCACACAGCATCCCCAAAGATGACATAGGCCCTGAGGAAAATTGTTTTCCTCAAGGCCTCCTGGGTGGAGTAATTGTAAAAAAAAAAAAAGCCATTTAAATCAAGCAGCGTTTAGATTCTGAATGGTGGTCTTTCATTAGGATGACAGACCATCTACGACTCTGAAACGTGCCCCAATTATTTTAAACATATTATTTATATGTTGATTAAAAGTGTTATGGCACACATTAATTGATAAAAAAATATTTACGAACGCTGGGTTTGAACCAGTGACCTTTGGATTCGTGGTCGAGCGTCTTACCACTCGTCCATAGAGACCGTGGTGTGTTCAACAGCTTGGCTGTGAAAAGATTTGCCAGCTTCTGTGTTTCCTATAATATGGCCTTCTTTAAAACCTCGGTACGCTTGTTTCTTTGCTCGAAAACTACCCTCCACACAGCATCTCCAAAGATGACTTAAGCTCTGAGCGAAATTATTTCCCTTAGCGCCTTTTGTGTTGGGCTAACTGACAAACTAATCACTACGCCGTTTCCCCGAAGGGGTAGGCAGAGAAGACGGACCGCCATACAACACACTCTGTCTCGGCACACACTCCTTCATTCATAAATCGTCTCATACATACTCTTCTGTTATTCTGACTCCTAACATTACCCGATTCAAGTATTTGATTTACTTGCTTGCGCCATGTCTTCCTCGGGCGTCCTGGATTTCTTTTTAATTTAATTTTGCATCATATATTCTTTTCACACTCCTTACTTTGTTCATTCACTCTACATGCCCAAACCATCTAAGCGTCCCTGTGCGGAGCTAATTTAAAAGGCTTTTTGACCTAAATTACCGCAAACTTGTTGTTTTAAAGAGAGAGTACGCGAAAAGCGTGCAATGTATGTATATGTATTCTCGGAGCATGTAATGAGTTTGTGTATTCAGAAAGTATGTTCTAGAGATACGGAAAGGCTGATGAGGATATTGAAAGAAGGGGGAATGCAGAAAACTCTATTAATGGAGGGCTTAAGGCTGTTGGCGCTAATAAGAAATTGTCCAAAGAAGCAAAACTAGCAATTCACAATGAAGTGCTTATACCAACCCTAATATATGATAGTGAGGCATGGAACTGGCAGAGGAAGGACACAAGTAGACTGAATGCTGTGGAAATGAGAGCTTTGAGACGTATGTGCGGTAAAACCATGTATGACCGTATTAAAAATGTGGATATCCGGGGAAGAATGTAAGGCTGATGTAAGCGTAATTAATAGAATCAAGAAAGGGACTATTAGATCTTTTGGACAAAGAAAGAAGTGTGAAACAAGATATGATGCGAAAGTGAAAGAAGGAAAAGAAGTCGAGGACGCCCGAGAAGACATAGCATGATCAAGCAAATCAAATACTTGAATCGGGTAATGTGAAGAGTCAGAATTACAAAAGAGTATGTATGATACGATGTTCACTGAAGGAGTGTGTGTCAAGACAGAGTTGTATGGCGGTCTGTCCTCTCTGCTTACCCCTCCGGGGATACGGCTTGATGGTTAGTTAGTTAGCTACCGCAAATTTTTTGATATTTTTTTGCCTTCCCAAGTGGGTTGTAAAGATTTATTTTTAAAACTTGGTTTTTCGCCAAAAGTAAAGCCTTCAACCGAGAAAATAAATTTCCTGTATTTTTCAAAATGGGATAAATATAAAAATGAAATAAAACACTTTGAATCTATTGGTATTTTTTTATGGGCCATAGTCAATTCAGAGTACCAACCAAACCACCACAAAAATTACACTTCTTCTTTGCTGTATCTTCGTCACTTGATACAACGGACTCTGTATAATTTGTTTACTCTGTCAGTGTTGCAATTGGCTCTGGATCGCTAATGACGGTTGGTTCAGGTAATTGTTTCACTGGCCTGAATGATTTCCGGACTGGCATTTCGTAGGTATTGTACGGCCTGTACCTGCGTTCAGCAGAGCTGACCTGAAATCAGAAAAAAAAGTTTAATGAACGAGGCTTTTCTTTTTGAGTCATTGCTGTATTCATTGTTCGTCACTCGTTGCTGAAAGTATGTTGCCTATTTTATGCTGATGATGCGGTGCTGATTTCTGACAGTATGGAAGATCTACAGATTCTCGTGTCTAGGATGAACCAAGCATGTATATGTATGCATCATGAGTTAATGATGGACGCAAGTGAATCCAAAGCCACGGTGTTTGAAAGAGAGAGTACGAGAACAGCGTGCAATGCAGTTATGAATGATGAATACTCGAAGCAAGTGGAGGAGTTTGTGTATTTGGAAAGTGTGTTTTAGAGAGACGGAAAGGCTGATGATGATATTGGAACAAGGGGGAATGCAGGAAACTCCGTCAATGGAGGACTGAACGACGTTGGAGCAAATATAAGAAATGTTTAAAGAAGCCAAGCTAGCAGTCCACAAGGAGTGGTGATACTAACACGTTTTACATCAAAGTTCAGTGTATTTTTTATATTTTTACGGGAATACCGCACAAGAGTCTCAACTGCTCCAAACCGTCTAGAACCAGTGAGACTATGGGGTCCCCAATATGGGTATTATGTGAGGCTGAAGGTAGTAAAGAGAAGAAAGAGATGGGGAAGGGGAAGATTGGGAAGTACCAGGCTATTCAGATCTGGTCACCAAACAAGGCTAGAGCCATTTCAAGCAACGCTGCAATTTTGAATTTTGGTCTTTAATCAGGACGATACTTAAAGTATCTACCACCCTGGAACGTGCTGCAAATATACTACGTTTTATTTTCTATCAATTTAATGTGTTGTGACACATATTAATTAAATACAATTAATTTGCGCACGCCGGGTTCGAACCCGCAACCTCTGGATTCGTACTCGAGCGCCTTACCACCAGACCATGGTTATATCCCTTACAAAAATATCCTTTTGTGGTTTTCGTTCATTGAGGAAACATTTTCAGATGTGCAATTTTGTATAAATAATTTCAAAATATAAACCTTTTAATGGGTGTGAAAAAATGTTTAATAAAATATATGTACATACCAGTGAGGCATGGAACTGCCAGAGAAAGGATAAAAGTAGACTGAATGCTGTGGAAATGAGATCCCTGAGGCGTATGTACGTTAAACCATGTATGACCGTGCTTATTATAATCACTCAAAATCACGTGGAAATCGTTTAATAATTTTGTTATGCTCGTTTTGACATTTTTTATGAAATCAAAAAACAACTTTGTGTAAAACCACGAATACAGATTTATTTTTACAGTTTAATTTTGTACCCTGATGCTGAGGCTAGACAAAGCCGGTCGGTCATAAAAATTAAAATGATATCCGTGGTCTTCTGCAAAGTTATTATATTATATTCACTCGTTCTGTTTATATTTAAATTGATATTTAATAAATTTCTTACCATTGCTGTTGCAAGGAGCACGAAGGCAAAGAACAGGATATTGATGAACTGCATCTCGATTGTTGTATCGAAGCGATAGAACTGGATGCTGGAATTGCACTCGCAGGGGGTTTTATACCGCATTGAAAGGGCGAGAACTACAACTGAGTATATATTTGCTCACTGTACACAACAGCATATTTCCCGAAGGCTGTTTACATTATATTCTAAATCACATTGCAAGGCAGTGATTGGATGTTATCCACTCGGAAAAACATATTTTTCTTCAACACTATCTCCTGTACCAACTACACATGCATGCACTCATTCCTCGCCTACATAAACTCGGGAACGAATACACCTCAAATCTTGGCGTAGCAATATATGAAGAGAGAGCTAGTTCTTTTTACCCAACCTATACAAACTTACGGTAAATCACTTTCTCCGAGCTTTTACGTCGTACACCATGAGAGAGAAAGAGACAGCATAAATATCACAACGCTTTTATGTCCTGTGAGGATGATCTTGGTCTCCCACGTCTCCGGGGACTCCGCCCACATGTTTTAATTTCCGACTAAACTGGACACAACTAAACGGGTTTTTAGGTTATTTGCTATATTTTTTTTGACAACAATGCTGTAAAAAAGTGGTCATACGAATAGACAAAAACATTATGTCGATATGTGATATGAATGGATGTATAAATACTCTAGCCCTAGTCGTAGCCGCGCCCAGGCCTGCTGAGTCAGGTCTGTCAAATGTTGACATCTTTCACATCTAACTAACTAATTAACCGTCACGCCGTTTCCCTGCTTGGGTAGGCAGAGAGGACGGACTTCCATACAACTCTGTCTCGGCACACACTCCTTCATTCATACATCGCCTCATACATACCCTTCTGTTATTCTGACTCTTCAAATGACCTGATTTAAGTATTTTATTCACTTGATCGTGCAATGTTATCTTTCTCGGGTGTCCTAGACTTCTTCTTTCATTCACTTTCGCATCATATAATCTTTTCACACTATTTTCTTCAGTCATTGGCTCTACATGCCCAAACCGTATAAGCATATCTTTCTTGATCCTATTCATCACGCTTAAATCAGCCTTACATTCACACATACAGTGATACATGGTTTACCGCACATACGTTTCAGGAATCTCATTTCCACAGAATTCAGTCTACTTGTATCCTTCCTCTGCCAGTTCCATACCTTACTGCTATACATCAGTGTTGGTATAAGCACTTCGTTGTAGACTGATAGCTTCGCTTCTTTGGACAATTTCTTATTTGCGCCAACAGCAACCTCCCTTCACATCTGAGAAAGATCGACAGCTCAACTGAGTTTAGAGCAAAACCAAAGACTCACCTTTCTAAATTATCACACCCACAATAACGTCAATTTGCTTCATTAGAGTTTTGATCACTCAGTCCGAGTGCTATACTTAGTTAACTATTGCCTACTCATTTTTTTCTACCCTGCGTTCGACAGCACGGGCAACAACCATTGCACGTGTAAATATGTTTGTTGTATGCCACTAGTAATTAGTGTCGGGCGTAAGTTAATATTATGTCTTAGTTTAAATATTGTGTCAATTATGTTGTAGAGCGCCCTTGAGGTGATATTTCTGTCACAAAATTATTATTATTTTACATAACGCATCGAAGATTGGTGTACCCTTCACCAGATTCCCGGATGCACTTTTGTTGCAATCAAGGGCGAGTCCCGATGCCTTTGGCTGGCTGAATAAGCTCAGCACCTCTTCATTATCAACTTAACTCAGCATTACATCAGCACCTTTCACTTCGCATCCTGCTTTTACCTCCACCAATTCCCCTCTATTATGCAAAGAATAAGGTGAAAATCACGTGGAAAGGTGGATCATCTGAATCTTTACATCTGAAAAGCGGGGTTAGACAGGAAAGATTCATGTTTTCATTATTGTTTAACATATACATGGAGTAACTTGCAAATAGATTAAATAATGCTAAGGTGGGCTGCCATATCGGAGGACAGTTTTTTAGTCATGTAAGTTATGCAGAAAATATAGAATTCGTGACACTGTCCATAAGCGGACCTCCCTTATCCTCGTGAATATTTGTAAAGAAATTCCACATGAAACCAATACGATTTACAATGCGCTAAAAACGGCACTGGTGGTCATCAAACACGGGCAGGATCAAGTTATCTTGAACGATGAGGTTCTAAGGGTGGTTGAAGAAACCAAATATTTAGGGCACATCATCAGCAGCAAGCTAACGGATGATGGCGACATCGAAAGGCAAAGGCCAGCACTCAGTAGGAAATCAAACATGCTGAGTAAAAGATTTCGGCTCTGTAATCCACCAGCAAAAAGGACCCTCTTCCTGGCGTTCTGTACTACTCTATACACGTGCGAGCTCTGGACCAATTTCAAGAAGGGTAGCATGGAAAGGCTTTGGGTCCAGTACAACAACGCCTACCGCATGGTTTTCAGTCTTCCCAGGTACTGCAGTGCTTCCGGTATGTTCACCGAGGAGCGAGTTCCCGAATTTGCAGCCCTGAGGGTGGTAGGAATGAGGGAAAGGATCAACAACTCTGGAAATGACCTCATCATGGAATTCCGTCAGATCTCGAATTCAAACAATGAATTAGGTAGTTGGAAATCTTGTGTGGTATTAATTTTTTAATGTAAGAATATTATAACGCGGGCTAAGCAGGGTATGCGACATTGGAATTTGACATTTGTATTTCTGTTTGAAAGTTATTTGCGTTCGACTTTGATTTCAAAGTCAAAGTGTCATTTTGTATGACCCACACTGCATTGGCGATAGCAAGGGCATCGCAAGCGAGTAGTGTGCGATAGCTATTTTTCAAAATATCATTTCCTTAAGCCATTTACTTTTTTTTACCAAATTTGATTACATTTTATCGAAATAGGATATTAAAATATAATTTAAATTTAAGATAATTTTACGAAATTGAAAGAAGAGAGAATGTAACAAAATCCATAGCTAGCAGTCTACAATGGAGTGCTTATACTTACCCTGACGTATGTCAGTGAGGCATGTAACTGGCAGAGGAAGGATGAAAATAGACTGCATGCTGTAGAAATAAGATCCCTAAGCTTTATGTGCGGTAAAACCGCCTATGACCCTGTCAAAAAAGTGAATATTTGAAAAAACGTAAGGTTGAAGAACAGGATCAGGAAAGGGACGCTCAGATGGTTTGGGCATATAAAGCGAATGAACAAAGAAATGAGTGTTAAAATAACATATGACGTGAAAGTTAATGGAGGAAGAAGTCGGGATCGCCAGAGCAAGACATGATACGGTCAAGTAAATCAAAAACTTTAGTCAGAATAGCAGAAGAGTATGTGCCAAGACAGAGTTGTTCATCTTCTCTACCTACCCTTGTGGGGAAATGGTGTGATGGTTAGTTAGTTTTTTTAACTAAATTGATCTGTTTTTACCAAAATTAGTAGCACTCTACGAAAATTGATCAAATTTTGCCAAATCATCATTTAATGTTATCAAAGGCAGCATTAATATGTATATATATTTCATCATTTTTTTATAAATACGAATGATGTGCCTGTGCTCACATAATCATAGTTCGCTTTTTTCAATTGAGGTGGGTTAAGTTTATTAGTCAACCTGGGAGAATTGAATGATTGAATGAATTCCCCCAGAATTTAAGGCTCGCCTATATCTCAATGATCGGCCACCTGTGCGCCCCGCTGCACATATGGCCACAACCCTGAATAAAAACTTTGTTTCCTAATCAAACGTTATTCATTTGGAATCCGAAACATATTTACACGTCTGAAATATGCTAAGCCAAACAATGACAGGCTAGACGAAACCTTTGAAATGAGGGTATATAGGCGTACCCTCAAAATACCCTGATAATATCTTCGTCAGCATTGAGAATCCAGATAAAACCCAGAATCGTAAATAACAATTATTCACATCGTTATGGAGAGTAGAAGACACTCTCAGTATCGCCCTGGTAAAAGGATACCATTAAAGAAAATCGTAAATTGGTGTAATAAAAAAATGGTACAGATAAAAAAATTATCAGATCTGAATATCCAGGTACTTCCTCACCTTCTTCTTCCCTATCTTATTCTCCTTATTCATATCAATAAGCCTCACAACATACCTCAAATGAGGATGCCGAAGTCCCACTCCAGACGGTTGGGAACAGTTGGGACTCTTGTGCGGTATTGACATAAAAAATTACAAAACATTGACTTCAGCCATTTTACTTTTTACAGTGAATACCGCTCAAGGGCCCAACAGTCGCATCAACCAAAAAATTAAAAGCATGTTAATGTTTGTACTTGGCGAGAAAACGTAAACGGTATTTACAAAAACCCTCAATTTTATAGTCTAGAACACAGGTTCTCAACGTGGGCGAAAACACCCCCTGCGGGTGTTAGAGACTCTCAGGGGGGGCAGTAAGAGACTCATAAAAAATTAGGGGGCGTTAGAAAAAATACTTAATACTTAAATAGCTAACGCAGTTTAGTTGCGAAGTTGAATTTCATAGCCTACAAAGAAGTACTTCTAGTACAACTACTCCATTTTGCGAGAGCGCACACTTCGAGATTGAAGGTCGATAAGGAATTTTTGATACGTTGGTAACCTCGATTTGAGGTGTTTTTTTAGGAACCTAGCCCATCACTGGAACGGTCGATATTCTTTGTTCGTTCTTTTCTTGTTTTTTTGGCGAGGAACCAGTTCCCATTATTTTCGTTTTCTAATCTCTACCGACTTGTACTATTCTTTGGCGAGGAACTTTTGTCGATTTGCTAGTACTTTTCCGAAAAACACCAGAAACCGGTTCCAAAAAGGACTGGTTAAATAACCGGTTCTTCGGTGGTCACCGATAACTGGAACCGCGAACGCGACAGGTGGTAAGTAAAAAAAATTGGGAAGGGGGCTCTAGAAAAAAAATGTTCTCTAAGTGGGCGGTGGGCAAAATAAGGTTGAGAATCTATGCTCTAGAAGATTGATGTAAGTGGGAACATAGGGAATATCAACCTTTTGCTGCATCGTAATCTTTGTAACTGATGCGAGTGCAGTCCCGGGTTGCAGCGAGCAGATTGAAAATCGTCCTACTGATGGCCAAAAAATGATAGGAAAGGGTATCATAGAATTTGTAGCAAAAGTATCCACACTGTTTTTTTTCAAATTTGAATAACGCAATGGCATCCCCAACTTCCCTT
The DNA here is from genome assembly GCA_022651775.1 of Drusus annulatus. Classification (NCBI taxonomy): domain Eukaryota; kingdom Metazoa; phylum Arthropoda; class Insecta; order Trichoptera; family Limnephilidae; genus Drusus; species Drusus annulatus. The sequence goes on along the minus strand of JAGWCC010000391.1, from coordinate 68,429 downwards.
CCCCTCTCTCTCCAGCCTCACAGAATACCATAAGCAAATATGCCATAGTTCTACTGGCTTTGGAAAGTAGGGACTCTTATGCGCTATTTGCATATTTCAAAATGTAAAACTCATGCTGAAAACACGCATTTTAATAATTTGCTTTTTTTTTCTAGGTTACGAATAATCCGACAATATTTGAAAAACTCTAACTACCTTAATGATAAGTGAGAGATGTTTCTTGTGCAACTGTGGAGGACTTGGCCAGCAGAGGAATCAAACTCTCGACGCCCCGGTGGGAATCTGACGCGTTTGTCCACTCAGCTACTAACTGGTCAAAAATTTGGCGCAAGAAAAACATTGTTTTGGATTGATTTTCTGAGACTGTGGAGATCTAGATTTTTTAGATCATAAAACCATATGGTAGTTAAATCTATTTAAAAAAAATGATTTCAGCAACAATATTTTAACAAATTATTTCAGATTAAATACAAAACAAAGACACTTCATATTTTTGTAAAAAGCAATCACTTTGTGGTTTGACATATTCGAAAAATGGAAAAAAAAGAAGAGAGACGAGGAATATATTTTTATTTTATAACCCACCGATTCCGCTTAGCCTAAGCATCATCAGGGCACATATACATACAGATTGAAAATAAATTACCAAACAAAATAGTGAAACAAAGAGAAAACAATAGAATAACATTTAAATAATAACAAAAGAAGAGAGAGAAAAGTACAGATAGTATGAATGAAAAGAAGCAAAACGTTGACTGAGAAGGTGATTAAAGAATAATGATAAATTTTATGACTTTACAGGAAATATACATTGTAACGTGACAAGGCGCGCGGCTCCGAATACTTTCTCGCTTCCGTCTAACGCACTGTCCCTCTCTAGCAATGTCGAGCTGTGTAGATCCAGGGCCAGACTCCAATTGGGCGATCGCCGACGCAATTCTAGGAATTTCACCCATTACTCCCACTACGTGCTAAAGCCCACTGCCCGCCGGCCTATAAAAGGCGCTGCTCGTCCTTGAAACAGCAGAAAGCCTGAACAAGTCTCAAGGCTTGACTACTGATTGCGCGTTGTTCCCTTTCAGTCAAGTCTTTGAGTACTTAGTGAGAGATCTAGAACCTAGTCTCAAGGCTTGATACTGATTGCGCGTTGTTCCCCTTCAGCAAGGTCTTTGAGTTCTAAGTACGAAATATCTGTAAGCGTTCGATTGAATTGTGCGCCGTCGGCCTTTCGGTTTGTTTTGTTTGTAAAATATTGTTTGAAGTTGTAAAGTTATAAGGGAAAACCATTTCAAGTCTCTTTTCATTAATTCTTGTTAAAATATAAAATAATTACTACGTCTGTGTACCGAACTCCACTCACTCTTTTATTATAATAAATTAGTTCCACTATAAATTGTCGCCAAACGTTCACAACGAATGGAAAAAAAAAACTGTTATAACATTAGATCGGACTACTGTACAAATTAACTCGATTATGAAGAATATGACTACTTATTCAAATTTATTAATCTGATGCCAAGATCATTTTTGTGAATAATATGAGACATTTACTGACAGCCTGCATGGTCGAGTGGTAAGATGCTCGACTATGAATCCACAGATCGTGGGGTTCGAACCTGGCATTCGCAAATAAAAGTATTTAATTAATTTGTATTATAACGCATTCAGTTGATATAAAAATAAAAAAAAGTTCATTTGCGGCACGTTTCAGAGTGGTAGATGCTTAGAGTACATAGAGTGGTACCTATTCAAGGCAGTGTAGTCAGTTTTCGATGATTTTTTCCGGACTCGGCAGACCTGAGCGTGGCTAGGACTAGAGCTTGGGTATTTATACATCCATTCATAGCACATGTGGACATAATGTTTTTTGTTTATTCGAATAATCACTTTTTCACAGTATTGTTATCAAAAAAAAATACAGCATAAAATCTAAAAGCCGTTTAGTTGTATGCAGTTTTGTTGCAAATCAAAACATGTAGGCGGAGTCCCCGGAGACGCGGGAGACCAAGATCATCCTTACAGTACATAAAAGCGGTGTGTTATTTTTGTTGTCTCTTTCTCTTTCATGGTGGACGACGTGAAAACCCGGAGAAAGTGATTTAACGCAAAATTTTTATAGGTTGGGTAAAAATAATATGCTCTCTCTCCATACATTGTTTCTCCAAAGGTAGATACTCCAAGTATCGCCCTGGTGAAAGACCACCATTCAGAATTGAAACGTCGCTTGAAATGGCTTAAGCCGTGTTTGGGGACCAGATCTGAATAGTCAGGTACTTCTCAACCTCCCCTTTCTTCATGTCCTTCCCCTCCTTACTAACTTCAGCCTCACAACATACCCCTATTGAAGATGCCATAGTCTGACTGGCTCTAGACGGTTGGGATCAGTTGAGACGGTATTCACGTAAAAAAAAAACAAAAAAAACATTGAAAACATTAAGATTTAATTCAAAATTATTAATCTACCCCTGTTGAAAACTGCTTTTAGGCAAAGATAACTTATAAATTGAAGTATTGAAAGAAAACAGTGTTTTTAAGAAATCAAAGAAGAGGGCTTACATAGCATTACAATAAACGTCATTAGAGTTGATTTAAAAAAATCTATTGTAAATCCAAGCCTAGTCGACGGCTAAGACAATGTTCTGATATTGAAATGAATGATTATTATTTTTAAATTAATACATATACATAGCCTGTTTAAAAAGAAAGGTGAATTTTAAATTTTCGCGGGCTGTGTACATTTGATTATCGATTTTTTGTTGTTGTTATGTTGGTACACGTATGTTTATCATATGTTAGCATTATCAGCCATTTTGGATTAGTGGTTTGTTTTTGACAACTGGAAAGGTTGGTCACGTTTTCGTGTGTTCTTCGTTTTTTTACTTTTACGACGATATGAACTTCAGCATTTTCAAAGCTTTATTTGAGGTAATGTCAATATGATTAATAAATATAATTTTGGATCAATGTTTTCACTCAAATCATTTACCTTGGTTACAGTTGTTAACAAAATATCATTAATGGAATAATCCCAAGCTTTCTCTTCCTCATCTCCTTCCCTTTCCCGCTACCTTCAATTAGGGATACCATTGTCCCACTGGCTCTAGACGGTTGGAAGCAGTTGAGAATCTTGGACGGTATTTACTGTATATATTTTTTTGAATCGATAATAGTTCCTATATTAGCTTACCAATTTATGGATAGTATTTTGGACACAAGTTATCACAATCCAAGAAAGTTTTTCAAAAAAATTCCACAATCAAATATCACAGCGAAGCCTTAAGCTATTTAAAACTGCATTTTGCTTGTTTAATTTACAATAATTAGCCGGACACCTGTAGTGTGCAGGTAGAAAAAATACTTTTTGTAATTTCAGCTGCAGTATTGCGTCAAGATTTGAGTATAAAAAGCCCCAGCAAATGCACTTTTCGTATCAGTTTTCTCGCTTCGATAAGACAATCAACATGCAGTTCTCCACTATCTTCCTCGCCGCCTTCGTGCTCTTCGCTTCGGCAATGGTAAGATCTTTTACAACTTTTCCCTTATTTTGTTCCCTTTTTATTTAAAATGCATACCTTTTAATCAAAAAAAGGATGAACAAATTCTTTATTTTTTACTATTTTTTTAAAGAAAGACAAAAATTTATGGGTTACGAATAACCTGACAATATTTGAAAAACTCCTACTGCCATCATAAGAAGTGGAAGGTGTTGCTTGTGCAATTATGGAGGACTTAGCCAGCGGATGAATTGAACGCACGACGCCCGGGTGGGAATCAGACGTGCTTGTCCACTCAGCTACCGAACGGTTGTTTGTTTACAATAAAACACAGAATGTGTTTTCAACTTCAGATGAATTCGGAACATAGTGGACTGTAAAAAGATAAACTTCACCACTTGATGGAAGTGTCTTATTATGGATGTGGAGAGATTGTGGATTGAAGGAGAGAACTGAGGAAACCTATTCACTCACCGATGAAGTTGAAGCTTATGTTCTTGATTATTCTTATACACTGTATTAGTAACGAACACCACAAAGAACACACCTAATTAAACATATAATCAAACGCCTCCCTTTTTAAATTCACCAATTCTTAAATTACACCCCCTTCAATCATAAATAGTGTACAACAATGCATTAACCTAGCCCACTGTGGGTCATCACCATTTAAAGGGTACGTCCCAGGATGGGATTTAACCTCCTCTACAAATATCCTCCAGTAGCTGTGAGCCCTTTGCAGTCTAAGACCTGCAGAATATCACAACGATCTCATAGTATATGAGATTTTTGATGTCATGGCTTACTTTTATCTTGTTTCTTGTATGTTGCATTTTCTGTCGAAGGACCAACAAATTTTCGTAAAGTTTCACAATTAAAGACCGGCTACTCTAACTAACTAACCATCACGCCGTTTCCCCGCAGGGGTGGGCAGAGAAAACGGACCGCCATATAACTCAATATTGGCACACACTCGTTTCTTCATTCACATTTATACATCGTCTCAGACATACTCTTTCGTTATTCTGACTCTTCACATGACTCGACTTAAGAATTTGATTTACTTGATCGTGCCATGCCTTCCTCGGGCGTCCTTGATTTCTTCTTCCATTCACTTTCGCATAAAATATTCTTTTCATACTCCTTTCTTCGTTCATTTGCTCTACATGTACAAACCATCTAAGCGTCCCTTTTTTGATCCAATTCATAACGCTCGACCGCTGACCGGTAACCTTGTTAATATATGTCTCAAAACTATGGGTAACAACTGCTGTTATTTTGGTTTTATAATTGAACAGTTAGTTTCATTACTTAGTGACTACTTACATAACCTTTTGTGGTTTGAGAATGATATTATATATTTTTTGCTGGTAGAAACACTCCAGATAATAAAAGCGGGCCAACTTTTTTCAAATTAAATTAAAGGCGGCTGTTCTTCCCAGAAGAAGATTTCAACAATCTTTGACCGATGTCCATATATATTATCACCCCGTTGGATAATATATTTATAAAGAACAGGTTTCTAATTTCGTTTTTGAAATTATGTGTTTTTTTTTATTAAGAGATATACTTCACATTTAAAAAATACAACCCACACAAAACCATTAATTTAAATTTTCGCAGCCAAGCGGTCAATGAACTCTCAGCAGTTCCCTCACTCGAGGTGATGGAGAATAGGACACATTAGTTCCCACATAACTCTAAAAATTTGAAATCTTTTCCCAAAATTTCTTTCAACCTATCTATGCGTGTACCTTCTCGAAATTGGCATTTCAAATGTTTTTCCGATCGCTTTTTGACGGTCTGTTTAAAATCCGTTTTTTTTTATTTAAATCTGTCTTCATTCGCTGAAAACGACAATGCTTTTGGTTTTCGCGGCGTGCGTAACAATGTATCAAGATGGCTTAAAATGAATAAACTTAAACTAAATACCAAAAAGACAAAATGTATGATAATTGGATTTAAGAAAACATGCAGTAAAAGCAACATTAAAATATATAGTGACATTATTAAAAATGTAAGTGATATGAAATACTAATACTAGGAGTTATATTGGATGCAAAACTAACCTTTAGCAAACATGCTGAGTACACACAGAAGAAAATTGGGAAGAAGATTTCTATTTTGGGAAGAATTCGGCAAAAAATTTCCAGAAAAACAGCAATTACCATATACAACTCCATTATTGCTCCACATTTTTATTACTGTTCAACGATTCTTTTTCTTGTGTAACGACAAAAGAACAAAACAGGTTTCAAATTCTCCAAAATAGAGCAATGAGAATTATACTTGAGCGAAATAGATACTCAAAAGTAGCTAAAATGAGAGAGGAACTAAATTGGCTGACAGTTAAACAGATTCTGACATTGAACACATTGATGTTTATACATAAAATGAAGAAAGACTTGTTACCAGAGTATTTTTCTGACAAAATTATCTACAATGTTGATATTCACAAGTATAATACAAGGGCATGCAAAGAAACTAGACTACCAGAAAAGAATAAAGCCAACACTCAAAACAGCTTACTATATAAAGGAACGAAATCGTATAATGCGCTGCCGGAAACCATCAAAATTATGCCTATCAATAAATTTAAAAAAGCCTGTAAAAATTATTTAAAATGCATGTAAACCAAAATAATAAGTAGTGCTTAAGTTAAAATATTATAAGTCAAAAAGAAAATGAAATAATTAGATACTTGAAAACTTAAATGTGCAGAGTAACTAATATAAAATTAAAAAAAAAAATAACACGTGGATGTCAAAGTAGTTCATTGCTAACTGAAATTCGTACATATTAACGGCATATGAATGACGGATCAATTCAAACTGACGAACAGAGACGGGTTTCCCCGTGCCCTGTGGAATGACTGCGTCTGTTTTAGGTCGGTTCAAAGCGAAGAGGCGGCACAATGCGCGTGGCACGTTGTGCGCATACCGCTCACATGTCTGTCAACGCAAGACGAGCGTTGTGTGCAACAAACATCATTATAAACTTTTGACTATTTGGACAAATTAGATGTGATATGCTAAGGAAAAGAGAAAATGCAATCCTTTAATGTAGATAGAAAACTTCAAGCATTAACAAATTGACGATTCTTACGAAAACAGAGAAACCAATGTTAATGTTTTTTGTTTCTTTATTTCAGGTCAGCTCTGCTGGAATTGTGAGGCCAAGGTACAACAGGTACGACGCCTACAGGCCCAAGTACGACAAGTACAACATCTACTAAATGGTGTACTTTGTTCCCACTAGTACGCTAGTACGCATTAACATGTAATACTAGAAGTGTAGTATGAAGTGAGGAAACATTCACCAGGAGGAGGCGTTAATTAACTAAACATTTTCCACGGATGTTCGATTTTGTAACAACTTGTTCCTGGCTTATTTTTCTTTATTTTTTGCAACATTGTCATCCGGCTTGATAAATGATTTGATTGTTTATTAAAAAAAAAAACACCTTAAAAATATATCTTTTATTTCCTATTGTTCTATAACCTATGTTAACACATATCTGAGATGTTTAAAATTATTTTGGTGATTTATTGTACTGACCAAGAACAATCCAACTATGAAAAATCGTTACCTAATACAAAGAAGATATATAAAAGATGAATAGAACAAGGGATAATACGAGAATAGAACACAAAACAGGAGGTTCACTGCAAATATTGTGTAGTTGTGTGGGCTGTCTAACATTGTTTTTGACTTTAAAAACATTGGGGTCTCAAAAGATGCGCAATAAAATACTGGTAATAATGTTAAAAAAGGTCTTCCAAACTTTAATTAGCTCTAACCAGGAGTCAAAGTTTTTCAAATGATATTTGGTTTTGTTCGACTACAGAGAAGTTCTTGGCAAAAAACCAGAGACATTATGCGGTGCTGATTGCTGACACTATGGAAGATCTACAGTTTCTAGTGTCTGGGATAAACCACGTAAGTATGCAGATTGAATTCACGGTGAATGTAAGTAAGTCCAAAATCATGGTGTTTAAAAGAGAGAGTACGCAAACAGCGTTCAATATAATTGCAAACAATGACTACTTAGAGAAAGTGCATGCGTTTGTGTGTTTTGAAAGTTTGTTTACGAGAGACGCAAAGGCTGATAAGGATTTCGAAAGAAGGGTGAATGCAGGAAACTCCATTCATGGAGGACTGAACACTGTTGGTGCAAATAAGAAATTGTCTGAAATAGCGAAGCTAGCAGTCCACAATGGACTGCTTATACCGACCCTGGTGAACGGAAATGAGGCATGGAACTGGCAGAGGAAGGAAAAAAGTAGACTAAATGCTGTAGAAATGAGATCCTTCAGACGTATGTGCGGCAAAACCATGTATGACTATATTAAAAATGTGGATAACCGGAAACAATGCAAGGTTGATGTAAGCGTAATGAATAGGATCTGGAAAGGGACGCTTAGATGGTTTGGGCATATAGAGCAAATGAATGAAGAAAGGAGTGTGAAGAGAACATATGATGCGAAAGTGAATGGAAGGAGAAGTCGAGGACGCCCGAAGAAGACATGACACGATCAGGTAAATCAAATACTTAAATCGAGTCATGTGAAGAGTCAGAATAACAGAAGAGTATGTATGAGACGTATGAATGTAAATTATTCACGGACCAAACTATGTGTAATTCACAAATAAAAGCCTACACAATCAGCAATTTTAATTATTTATACGTTTGTCGTCCATGAAAAGTATGTTTTTCTATCTTAATTTATTTATTTATAGATTTTTTATTAATAATACATAGGCGCTGGTCACGCATTTTTGTGCTATGGTTGAATTTTGTAAATTCCTTCAATGGGATATTTTACTACAACCTTGGAGTTAGAATATATATGGAGAACAAGCTGAATATTTTTACCCAACCTATACAAATTTAGAATAAATCACTTTGGCGTTTAGGTCGTTAACCGTGAGAGAGAAAGAGACAAGACAAATTGTCACATAATATCGCACCACTTTTAGGTATGTAAGCATGTTTAAGTCTCCCTCGTCTTCGGTGACTCCGCCCACTACGCTTTGTCATGCGACATAACTCAACGGTTTTGAGGGTTATATCCTATATTTTTGTTGATAACAATACTGTAGAAAGGGGGTTATACAAATAAACCACATTATGTTGATATGTGCTACGAATGAATGTAAAAAAGTATGCCTATGAAAACCCGAGTCAGGAAAAAATCAACAATCCTGATCAAACTGTTTCGCAAAGCTATCCCTCTTGGTATATTATTGCCCTCAGACTCAAACATATTTTTATATTGTTTTTGCTTGGTCGTCACGAATTACTTTATTTATTTAATAAAAAACACACTTTGTTTTAATCCACTATTATTTTTGTATATGTCCACTAGTTTCGAGTCAGCTGAATCTGCATCGGTATATTTTTAAGTACCGACGAAGATTCAGCTGAATCAAAACTAGTAGATATATACAAAAATAAAGTGGATTAAAACAACATGTACGCATCAAATCAGGTAAATAAAGGCAGCAACACATATTTTAAGTAATTTTAAAACATGCTGGAAACAATTTTTTAAAGGTGGGCTAGAATTTCACATTATTTTTATTGTTTGATGATGCCCATTCGTACCTTACTACCATTGATAGAAGATAATCGAATCAGCGGTTTTCGGGTAAGCAGCGTTGATTTTAAATCCCCACCTCTCGTACAATACTTGATACGAGTCGGCACCTATCTTCTGTTTGAACAAAAAATTCACACAGGGTGAATGAGACAACATTGTGCAGAAACAAATAATAATTATCTTTGTTGAATTTATTACACATGACAAACTGTTATTAACTAAATACACGTAAAAAATTAGATTTTACGTTTGTAAAATAAATACAAATTAAGGTACCATATAGATAAGCAAGGCAAAAAAATAGAAAAAAAAAACAGTTTACAAAAAGAAAAAATAATAATTCAGGCAGTGTGATGATCAGTTCAGTGAGAAGAAATTCTATAAAGAATCAATAGGATTTCACTTCTGAATCTCTCTTCACCGGCAGAACCGTTGGCAGGTTGGTATTACAGGCAGGAAAATAGAATAATCTATGAAGACGCTATCTTAGATAGTCATAAGGAACATAGAAACTTACGCGCTCTAAAATAGCAGGGTTTTCGATGCTGAATTTCAAAGCAGTTTGACGAAGTGAGTGGCGGCATACCCCTCTCTCTTGAGCTGTAAGGAGTGAAGCCTGAGCGTGCCTAGAAGAAAATTCACCGGTTAGAGCCACGGAAGGTGACCGCACTGCCTTAGGTAAAGAAATCTTAGAACTTTTTTTAGACCCTCTCCAACATGAGTACCCCACCTCATGAGAATTCCAAACAATTGAGCCACTTTCCAGCCGGAATAATCACAAAACAGCGCTCCACGAATTTATAGTGCCGTCCCATACCTTTAGCAATGTAAGCCATTTTTAAGAATTTCTTTCACAATACAAATGCACACGAATTTAAAACCTACTTTAAGTACCGTTAATACTATTTTTGCATACTGATATAATTGTTGAATTATGATTTTTTAAATATATAACAGAAGGAACTAGCTACTTGCAAAACATTTAAGGTTTGTTGTATTACAACTTTTATGTAAATATTATTATTGCTATGTAATAATATCAATTATGGGAGGTATTGCATTGCACTACTCCTGCATACCTTCTGGAATAAAACTTCAAGATTGTTTTCGACACGAAGGCTTACATTTTGCAAACAATTTTTACTTATGGTGGATTTTTTCGTTGAATCTTCTGTAGTTCATCATTTTTAGCACAAACCAAATGTTAAAGTTTACGAATGAACCGAATAATAATAATAATAATAATATTTGGACGATTTGTACAGCGCCGTTTTTGTGAAAAATCACCTCAAGGGCGCTGTACAGATCTTACTTTCTATCATTACATATTAATTCCTAGTTTAGATAAGAAAATATATAGGAACATACTTACCTGGCAGGTCCCATCAGATAGACACAATTTTTAACTTAAAATTATGATTATTATTTAAATTTTTATTTTTTATTTTTTGATTTAGGGCATGGGAGCGAAATTAAAAGATTGGACTTTTTGAATTTGTCATATAATATTGCGCTCCAGGGCGCGACCACGGATTCGGGAGATTTGTATGGGGGAATTTTGTTTTCCCCTTTCTCTCTCTTTCCGGGTCGCTGGCAATTTTATGGGATAGATTTAATTAATCTATCCCTTTCTCCTAAGCATCACCTTTTAACCTTAACTTCTCCATACTCTTCCATCATTTTTATTAAGTTTAGAATAATCATTTTAAAATACAAATACAAAAGGGGTGTCCGTTTTTTGGGCTAAAAATCTTAATTACTAACTTAGTTTAATAATTACATACTTTAATTAACATTGTTTTTGTAGCTGAGAGTCGGGCCATCATGACGGTATAATTTATTGGGTCGTGTGATTAACCTGGCTCCCGTAATAAGGTCAGATAGATGGATTTGTCCCGCCTGGGTCGGCCTGAGACTTGCAGAGCTCGGTCGTGAGTGGCCGCTCTAGACCGCTCGCGCTTGCGTTATTCGCTGCCTGGGTCTAGAGGATTTAGCCTCACGGCCGACCTTTTGTCTCATTTAGGGCCGAGCAAGCCGGAGAAAACATACATAAAATTATGAATTTACAATTTGTATGGAGAAATCTTAGATCTAACTTAATTCCTACATTAACGCCGCTGTCGGGGCATTCGCGTCCGACACAAACTTTTTTTGGAATTTTATTTATGAATGTGCTAAAGAAGACGAGAAAGATTTTAAAACATTTAACTTATCTCACATACAGCGTGTTTTTATTTTTTAAATATTTAATACCGCACAAGAGTCCCAAATGCTCCCAACCGTCTAGAACCAGTGAGACTGTGGTATCTCCGATCGGGGTATGTTGTGAGGCTGAAAGTTGCGGAGAAGGGAAGGAGATAGGAAAGAGGAAGGTCAAGGAGTACCTGGATATTCAGATCTGTTCACCAAACACGGCTTGAGCCATTCCAAGCAACGTCTCAATTCTGAATGGTGGTTTTTTTTTTACATTTATTGAAAGTAGGTTATTATCAAACCAATATTTTAGGATTTTCATGTCATTATTTGCATTTAAATTTAAAATATCCCAGTCACGACCCTTTATTATGATAATGGTGTCATCAGCGTATGAAATAATATTTCCACTGAGTTTTTGTTTAAAAATATCATTAACATACATTATAAACAATAAAGGGCCCAAAACTGTACCCCTTGTGGTATGCACCAAAAATCAGTTGTAAGAGGTAGACTTAACGTTTTATTTATTTTTACTACTTGTGGTCTTTTGTGTAAATAGCTTTTTAGCCAGTTTAATGCTTTGTCATTAATACCATAATAACCATACCATAATACCACATAAAATACAAACCACGTCATATTCATACAAATCTTGCGAAAAATGTAAGAGCACTAGTAACGTCTTGTATCCCCTTTCACCCGCGTATTAAAAGGATAGCCATTCAAAGAATATGTGTGTGCAGATGAGATAGCTATATGAACGTCCCACGCTACTGTTATAATCGGGTGTTGCGCCACTGGCTCTGGTTGTCTTTCACACACTTATGTGTTTCTGCAGTATGTTGCCTATTGTATGCGGATGATGCGGTGCTGATTGCTGACAATATGGAAGATCTACAGTTTCTCGTGTCTAGGATGAACCAAGTATGTATGCAAAATAAAATGATGATGAATGTAAGTAAGTCCAAAGTGATGGTGTTTGAAAGAGAGAGTACGAGAACAGCGTGCAATATAGTTGTGAATGATGAATACTTGGAGCAAGTGGATGAGTTCGTGTATTTAGGAAGTATGTTTACAAGAGACGGAAAGGCTGATAAGGATATTGAAAGAAGGGTGAATGCAGGAAACTCCATTAATGGAGGACTGAACGCTGTTGGGGCAAATAAGAAATTGTCCAAAGAAGCGAAGCTAGCAGTCCACAATGGAGTGCTTATACCAACCCTGATGTATGGCAGTGAGGCATGGAACTGGCAGAGGAAGGATGAAAGTAGACTGAATGCTGTGGAAATGAGATCTTTGAGACGGATGTGCGGTAAAACCATGTATGACCGGATTACAAATGTGGATATCCGGAAAGAATGCAAGGCTGATGTGAGCGTAATGGATAGGATTAAGAAAGGGACGCTTAGATGGTTTGGGCATGTAGAGCGAATGAACGAAGAAAGGAGTGTGAAAAGAATATATGATGCGAAAGTGAATGGAAGAAGAAGTCGAGGACGCCCGAGAAAGACATGGCACGATCAAGTAAATCAAATACTTGAATCGGGTCGTGTGAAGAGTCAGAATAACAGAAGAGTATGTATGAGACGATGTATGAATGTAAATGAAGCAAGAAGTGTGTGCCAAGACAGAGTTGTATGGCGGTCCGTCCTCTCTGCCTACCCTTGCTGGGAAACGGCGTGATGGTTAGTTAGTTAGTTAGTTATGTGTTTCTGCATTCGCTCTCTCACACCGTTTTCGTGAACCTTTAAGCCTTGTTAATTATTGTTATCTAATGAATTGAATCAAAAAAGTGATTTGTGGGTAATTATGAATGGAAAAAAACTCCATGAGATGTTTTTTATTCCCAAATTATTTTTACACCTCTCAAGAAATTTTTTTCTCAGAAAGGAGTCTACAACGACGCGTTTATGGCAGCTGGTGACAGCTTGTCTGTCAAGCGAATGTTCGTGAGATACTAAACGCAGTAAATCTCAGGTTCGTCTCGCGGACTCGGCTTAGCCCATCCACGCGCGTTGTCTCAGAAACGTATCTACATTATTTAATTAATCAAAGCTATCAATTGACGGAAATCGTATGCATACGGTTGACTTGCTGATTGAAGATGATTTTATTAATGAGTATTGTTCTGTCGAAAAATTATTTTTGAACTTGTAATCAAACCAGAGAGTATATTTTATTTTAGTACATATAACACTACATGAGGGGTTATTTAATTGGAATATTTAACAATAGTAAGTAATCAAGTAAAAGTTTATGAAGAATGCAAAAGGAAATAAATAACAAACATAGTCAAAATAATAATATTATACAAGGTAGATCATAAATAAATGGATTATTGGCACCTGTACTGAAGAGATGCCTATTAGTCGTTTGGTACTTGGTACTTCATATTACCAGTCCATAATTAGAGGGCATCATTACAATATCAGCTTGATATGTAATGATGTCGTCAATAAAAATATCTACTTCATTGTTTATGCAGTGAATTGTGTTATAGTTTCTTAACGTTCTCGCCAAAGGAGAGAAATATCCCGTATCTGTGTGGTAGGCTTTAATATTAAAAATATTGTTTATCCTCCTCGTTGATTTTCTTATTGGTATGTTAAAGTTAATTTGGGATAAAATATTTGGTGCATCAATTGATGAATGCATAATTTTGTGTAAAGTTAATATATCAGAAAGTTTACGTCCGGCTGACAGGGAGTGATGCTTATAGTGCAAAATTCGTTCATATAAAGAAATGAAAAATATAGCTTTGCATTAGACACGAATATTATTTTAATTTTTATGACCGACTGGTTAAACTAACTCTAAGAATCATCAAGGTAAAATCAAATTTAAAAAATATATATATAAATTATAGGGCTATGTATACGTACATAGGTAGAACAAATAATAATAACAAAACCATGAGAAAACAATAGAATAACATTTGAATTATAACAAAGAAACAGAGAGTAAGAGACAGTCAATATATTCACACGGGTGCTAAAGAATACAAAATTGTGCAGAAATTCTGTATCTTTCTCTCGTTTGCTTTGTTATAATACAAATATTATTCTATTATTTTCTCATTGTTTCTTTATTTACACTTATGATTTGTTCTCTTTCTGTATGTATGTATAACCGTACGTATTGTATTTTTCGTAGAGTTTAATTTTGTACCGTGATGATGTTAGCATTTATTTTATTCTTCTTAAGCGATATTGCATGGAGATGAGGGCGAGAAAGAGGTCATTATTCATATGATGAAATTGAACAATTATTGAAAATTTCTTCACTAAAAAAACGCAAAAAAGACTTTGATTTAATTTTCATTTAAAAAAACATTAACTGTTTCATAGACACAACCTCTCTGTTACAACTTATCCAGTTCAACATTCTTTGCCGTAGACTCAGAAACAATGAATTGCTGTTCCCCAATCATCACAATACTAACTATGGGTATGATTCTCCAATGTCCAGAATGTCAAGACTTGTTAACTAAAGCCATGGTCTTGAAATTTTTGGTAGCAGTCTAAATGATTTTCGTCATTCTTTACGACTCTACCAAAACTTTGACTAGACCATGGCTTGAATGTTCTCTTATGTTTATTTTGCCTTATTTTTGTCATCGCTTCATTTATTATTATGTACATGCTATTCCTTCTCTGTTGCTCTTTTTTCCATTTCGTGTTTTATATGTATTTTTTGTCATTGGACTTTAGTCCGTTAATTTATAAATAAATAAATAAAATTAGGCTTAGCGAAACCTGTCGGTCATAGAAAAATAAAATAAAATCCGTGGTCTTATATAAAGTTATTACATTATTTTTATTATTACTATAGTTTCCACCATCAAATCTCACAAACTGAACACCTGCATTATGCAGACTGGGCAAATATGTTTTTGTTTTTTCAGATGCAGTTATTGCCTCAAGATTTGAGTATATAAGGCCCAGCGAATGTACTTTTGGTATCAGTTTTCTCGCTTCGATAAGACAATCAACATGCAGTTCTCCACTATCTTCCTCGCCGCCTTCGTGCTCTTCGCTTCGGCAATGGTAAGACCTTATACAACTTCTCCCTTGTTTCATTTCTTCTTTTTTCAACCAACATCTTTTGTAGATTATTTACCTTTTAATCATAAAAAATATGAAACAATGTTCTCACCTTGTTGGATCTGAAGCTGCGATAAAATACCAATTGTGTTTTCAGCTTCAGATGAATTAAGAAAATAGTGGACTGTAAAACGATAAACTGTACTACTTGATAGGAGTGTCTAATTATGGATGTGGAGAGTTTGTGGAATGAAAGAAGTAGAAAACCTATTCAGTCTTTGTGCTTTAAAAACTCCAATACTTTGATTGATCTCAAACTGATTGTCATACACTAGTTTAAAAACGAGAAGATTTCATTATTTAAGGCTGATAAAAAAATTCGAGCGCTAAAACAATGCCTATTTCGACGAAAACACTGACAGAAATTGAATGTCTATTTTCCTTATTTCAGGTCTCTTCCGCTGCAAGGCCGAGGTACAACAAGTACGACACCTACAGGCCCAAGTACGACAAGTACAACGTCTACTAGACGGTGTACTTAGCTTCCACTAGTACGCATTGAGATGTCATACTAAAAGCGTTGTGTGAAGTGAGGAAACTTTTACCAGGAAAAGGCCATTCTAAATTTAACATTTTCCACGGATGCTGAATTTCGTAATAAATCTTTCCTGGGTTTTTTTTCTTGATTTTTTGCAACATTGTCATTCTGCTTGATAAATGATTTAATTGTTTATTAAAAAAAAACACCTCAAAACAGTTGTTTTATTTCTTTTCCTTCCCTTATCATTACGTCTGAAACGAAAGGTATTTTTAATGATTAAATTATGTAGTGTACTGACCGAGAACAATCCAACTATGGAAACTTAAAACCTTATCCAAAAAAATAAAAATATTAAATAAATTTAACAAAGTTAAGATACAATAAAATATCCGAAGAAAGTAAAGGAGGAGAGGTTCACTGCAAAATCGTTGTATTGAGCGTTTAACATTGTTTATTTATAGTTTTTGTGTTCAATTTGTAGAACTCCATTTTAATTTTTATATAATTTAATTGAATTAAATTTAATATTATTATTATTGAGTTCTGCTATTTTCAGTTTTTTTTATTTTTAGTGACAGCTGTTTCGGCGTTTAAGGCCATTGTCAAACTGTCAAATTAAATTATATAAAAATTTAACATTGTTGTCCACTTCGAAAACATCGAGGTCTTAAAAGATGTGCAATCGAATAATGGTAACAATTTTAACAAAAGTCTTCGAAACTTTTTTCGGTTCTTATTTCATACCAGAAGACATAGTGTAAAAAAAATAATATATATTTTATATTTTCGTGGAAAAGAATCACTTTGTGGTTTTTTTTTAAATTTAATTTAAAAAATATATATATTAGAGAAAAACAGATAGAGACACAATATAACAAATATACAATATTAAACATAAAACATGGAGAATTTGCCTGTATCCAAACTCTTTCTCATAGATTAAGCACTCATGAGTGCAGCAAGGTAGATGGCGTAGTAAAATACATTTGTAATACACATAAAAGTAATGTTAAGTGTTGTTTAAATACAATGAACAGTAAATCTCATGTTATAGTCATGTCCTTCAGAGAATTAAAGCCTTTGTATTTCTAGTTCAAATGAGGGATGAATCAAGGGGTAAAGCTGAGCACAGTACCGGCATAAAAATACATTTAAGGAAAAACTGTATAAAAGTACACAATTTTTAAATCAAATTTGTCATTTA
Organism: Drusus annulatus; assembly: GCA_022651775.1. Taxonomy (NCBI): domain Eukaryota; kingdom Metazoa; phylum Arthropoda; class Insecta; order Trichoptera; family Limnephilidae; genus Drusus; species Drusus annulatus. Next base: position 51,348 of record JAGWCC010000391.1, on the reverse strand, counting down.
CATGAATTTATCAATTTTTTGTCTAAATTTATTAATGCATTAAAGAAAATGTAAGGATCTTTGACATTTCGATGAAGTAATTCGTACATTCTTCAAATTGAGTCACTGATACCAGCATTTGACTAATGTTAAATGAGTAGTTAGATCTAGTTGCTCTAGGTGGTACTTTTATATTTATTAGTTCAAGCAAATTAGGGCGGTCAATTATATTACTGCAGACTTTATATAGTTTCATAGGAACAAGATCAGTTCTTCGGTTAGAAAGAGTGGGTAAATTATAGTCCGTGAGCATGTTTACATGTGTTCGTTCAGGTGCGCTCGTTCTACCACTGAGGCAACGCAGATTCTTTCAATATTTTATTTATTGGTGTCATAGATTGGAGCCCACACGGGGCTGGGGATGCAATATTCAAGTTATGGACGGATTACCGTGTAGTGAAGGAGAAGATAGGTTTCAACTTTTCGAAATGCTTTGCAATATCTGAAAACAAATCCGAGTATGAAATAGGCTTTTTTACAATGTTTTCACCATGCGTGTTATAGTGAAGTATCGAGTCAAAGTTTGAATTGCTCCATTGTAAGGCTGCGGCGAATCCTTGACGCAGCGATGACGTCATTGCGGAGTCGCTTCATTGAGAGCTAGATAACTATGTTTTGCGGACGGTTGGAGGGCGACGCGATGCACCGACAGCAAACAGCTAATCGGAAGCGGCCTGCTGTTGACGCTTACCATTTTCTCCACTATGCTCAACAAATTTTCCCCTTTTTGATCGAAATCGCAGTCTGCTTTGCTGCTCCATGTCATCTTGTGCGTCTCGGAGGGATTCGTTCTCGGAGGGATTCGGAGATTGGTGTTTTCTTCCTGAAGGGCACTGACACATTCCAGCATCTTGTTGAATTGCTCCTTTCATTCGCTAGACAGGGCGCGGACAGCTGGACCGCGCCAATGGACGTCTTGCTCTCAGAGCTTGTAATTTAGAACATGGACTCGAAGAAACTGATGAGGGAGTCCGTGTCAAAATTGATCATTGATTGATGTGATGGTGAGTCTGTGGGGGTGGATGCGATTAGCAGTGGTGAAGAAGACGATATTTGCACCTTCTTCGCACTGCAAACCTTGCTGCGAGATTTCGACATTTTAATTTACACTGTTTTTTATTACTGATACGTAAATAGGTTGTTCCAATTTTCCAATCTTAAAAATGCCATTAATCAAATTAAAATAATAATAATTTATTTGTGGAGAGACGGAAAGGCTGATAAGGATATTGAAAGAAGGATGAATGCAGGAAACTCAATTAATGGAGGACTGAACGCTGTTGGCGCAAATAAGAAATTGTCCAGAGAAGCGAAGCTAGCAGTCCACAATGGAGTGCTTATACCAACCCTTATGTATGACAGTGAGGCATGGAACTGGTAGAGGAAGGATGAAAGTAGACTAAATGCTGTGTAAATGAGATCTTTGAGACGTATGTGCGTAAAACCATGTATGACCGTATTAAAAATGTGGATATCCGGAAAGAATGCAAGGCTGATGTGAGCGTAATGAATAGAACCAAGAAAGTGACGCTTAGATGGTTTGGACATGTAGAGCGAATGAACGAAGAAAGGAGTGTGAAAAGAATATATGATGCGAAAGTGAATGAAATAAATACATGACAGGATTAAGTAAATCAAATACTTGAATAGGGTCATGTGAAGAGTCAGAATAACAGAAGAGTATGTATGAGACGATGTATGAATGGAATGATACAAGGAGTGTGTGCCAAGACAGATTTATACGGTGGTCCGTTCTCTCTGCCTACTCCTGCAAAGAAAAGGCGTGATGGTTAGTTTGTTAGTTGATAATTTAGTTGTCCATGACAAAATTGGCACATATTTATTTTTATTTACATGAATTTAATGTTAGGTTGTCTGTGGCTATGTTTGACCTAGCAAAGAAAAATATTTAACGTCTTGCACCAAATATTGTATTAAGATATATGGTTATAAATTAACTTGTCACTTCCAAATAAACTGCCACTTTGATAAGAGTATCACTCTGCACTTGTTTAAATGAGTTTTCAGTAATTGCCTTGCCTGATTGCCACTTCTTCATTCTCAAACTTGGTGCTATCAGAATCAGAGTACAAAATAAAACCCAACAAAGTATGCGGTTATATATACATACAGAGGGAGAATAAAATAACAAAATAATGAGAAAGCACTTGAATAATATTTACATCGTTACAAAGAAACAGAGAGAAATAGACAACATAAATTTACACAAGGTGTTAAAAAAGACAAAATTGTGCAGAAAATCTGTATCTTCTTTTCTGTTCCTTTGTTGTAATTTGAATGTAATTCTATTGTTTTCTCATTGTCTTGTTATTTTATTTTATAATTTGTTCTTCCTCTGTATGTTTGTATAACCGCACACTTTGTATTATTTTTGGTCAAATTTTGTACCGTGATTATGCTTTAGCTAAGCGAAATCCGTGCGTCAAAAAAAAAAAAATAATTTTCGTGGTCTTATTTTTTCATTTCATTAAATTTGTCAAACCACAAATTGATTGCGTTCTACGAAAATATAAAGAATGATGCATATCATTTTTAAAACTATGATTTATAGTATGAAAGAATAATCAAAAAAATTTGGAACACTTTGTTAAAATTTTTAATCTTCTGTTTTTTTTTTCTTTTATGTTTGCTTAATTTTTATTTTATTTGTTTTATACCTTCTTTGGATGAGGTTTTAAGTTTTTGTAAATTTTATTTTTCTTAGTCAGTTCAATATTTTTTTAAATAATCAAAAATACATCTCGCTTCAAATGTAAGTCAACATAGATAAGGAAATTATAAGAAATAAAAAAGAACTATTTTAAGGTGTTTTTTTTTTTAATAAACAATCAAATCATTTATCAAGCAGGATGACAAAGTTGCAAAAAATCAAGAAAAAATAGCCCAGGAAAAAGTTATTACAAAATTCAACATCCGTGGAAAATGTTTAATTTAGCATCGCCTTTTCCTGGTGACAGTTTCCTCACTTCATACAACGCTTTTAGTATAACATCTTAATGCGGGAGCTAAGTACACCGTTTAGTAGACGTTGTACTTGTCGTACTTGGGCCTGTAGGTGTCGTAGCTGTTGTACCTTGGCCTTCCAGCGGAAGTTACCTAAAACAAAAGAAAAAACAATCAATTAATTTGCGTCAGTATTTTTGTCGAAATTATCAATGGTTTAGTACTTTGAGTCTTTTGTCAGCCTTAAGGTATTGCATGGTTTTTATTTCTAAACTAGTACTCAACAATTAATTTGACATCTACCCGTTAAAATCAAAAGCATTGGCGTTTCTAAACGAACAAAGACAGATTTGAATTTAACAAAACGGAGCCTAGACAAGTGGCCTAGAATAATTGGAAAGTATTTTTGGGAAGGCTTATGCATAAATAGGATTAAGCATCAGTACCCAAAAATACATTTTTTCGACTTTTCAATAAAAGCAAAACTAAAAATTGTTTATCTGTTGATTCTATACGGGTAGTTAGAAAAATGTTTAAGGTTTCTAGTGAAAATATATCCAGAACTTTACACCTGTGTAGATGTTCCAGTGAAAACAAGCAGTGTCTAAAGACAGACCAAGAAAGAAGTGAATGGAAGACGGTTGAAGTAGGACAGCAAAGAATGGAGGTGAATGGCAAAAGACCGCAGCCAGTGGAGAGAATTTGTGATGGATGTCAAATCTCACTCTTGGATTTAGTGCTTTGAGAGTGATGACACATAACATATTAAGTTTGAACATCGTTTTATTCTTTTTATGATTAAAGAAAATAATCTAAAAAAGATAGTGGTTGATAAAAGAATGAATAAAACAAGGAAGAAGCTATTACTTATTCATCTGAAGCCGAAAACACATTCGGTGTTATGTGGAAAAACATTTTGGTTCGTTGGTGTCTCGTTTTGTTGTTGTTGAATGATTATAAATTAAGTGTTTGTAATTTTTTCAAATAATACAATTCGTAAGAATAATCAAAACCTTCAATTTCAACTTCATCGGTGAGTGAATAGGTTTCGTACTTCTTTCATTCCACAATATCTCCACATCAATAATTAGTAACTTCTATCAAGTGGTATAGTTTATCGTTTTACAGTCCACTATTTTCTTTATTCATCTGAAGCTGAAAACACATTTGGTATTTTATCGCAGCTTTAGATCCAACAAGGTGAGTACATTGTTTTATTTTTTTTATGATTAAAAGGTAAATAATCTACAAAAAGATGGTGGTTGAAAAAAGAAGAAATGAAACGAGGGAGAAGTTGTATAAGATCTCCTACCATTGCCGAAGCGAAGAGCACGAAGGCGGCGAGGAAGATAGTGGAGAACTGCATGTTGATTGTCTTATCGAAGCGAGAAAACTGATACCAAAAGTGCATTCGCTGGGGCTTATATACTCAAATCTCGAGGCAAAAACTGCATCTGAAATTACAAGAAAATATTTGCTCAGCCTGCACAATGCAGGTGTTCAGTTGATTATTATAATTGAAACAAACAAAATTCAGTTTTTTAAAGCGACGCTCAATCGTGAAATTTGATGGTCGAAACAGCTGTCATCAGATATGGACAGGATCCGAAAAACGTTCCTCCAGCTATCTTGAACGGTGAAATTCGAAGGTTGGTAGAAGAAACCGCATATCTAGGGCACATCATCACCAGCAAGCTAATGGATGACGACGACATCGACAGACAAAGGCGAGCACTCAGTGTCAAATCAAACATGCTCAGTAGGAGATTTCGGCTCTGTAGTCCACCAGTGAAAAGGACACTCTTCCTGGCGTTCTGTACTACCCTATACACGTGCGAGCTCTGGAACAATTTCAAGAAGAGTAGCATGGTAAAGCTTCGGATCCAGTTCAACATAGCCTACCGCATGATGTTCAGTGTTCCCAGGCACTGCAGTGCTTTCGGTATGTTTACCAAGGGGCGAGTTTTTGGATTTGCAGCCTCTTTTGAAAACCATTATGGCAGGAATGAGGGAAAGGTTGATGATTCTGGTAATGACCTCATCATGGTATCGTCAGATCTCGAATTCTACCATAAAAATTTCAGATATTGGCCCCATCAATCTAAATGCTGCCAAGATTGACTCCATTTTGATGGGCTTTTGTAGACATGAGACCTAATATCCTCCGTTAACAGTTTATGCATTTATTATTTTTTACTATGAATTAGTGTTTTTTAAATTATTTTTCTTTATTAATATGTATATTTGCATCATCAAGGTGCAAAATTAAACAGTAAAGTGGTTTTATAAATGCATCGAAAAAACTGTGATAGTGTTTTCGGTTATCGCGTAACACACTATTGGGCGCCCCTGCTATCGTCAACGCATTATTGGTCATACAAAATGAAACTTTGACTTTGAAATCAAAGTCAGGCATAAATAAATATGAAACAGAGATACAAATATTACATTTTAATGTTGCGTACCCGGTGTAGCCCACGTTACACTCTTTTTTTCTAAATTTGAATACCACACGAGAGTTCCAACTGCCCAATTTATTATTTAAAGAGAAGTCTAACAGCACTCATAAAACTAAAATGGCTCCGTTGGGCAGTGCGTGGTCAGAATTGAAAACAGCTTACAAACCAAGAGGCTGCTCTTTTAACAATCTGCAAGATGAAGAAGTGATGAGAAGCCTTACCATAGATGAGTGCACAGCCTTTAAAATAATTATTTATATTACACCGAAATCTATGCTTTATAATTGATATTATTTACAAATGCCAAATAATAAATGGGTAATATTTTTGGAAAAAGTTTTCGCCATCCAAAAAAACTGTTATAATTATATATTGGTAGTTTTTCTTATTTATTATTCTTTGATAACCTTCTCAGTTGATGTTTTGTCTATTTTATATAATATTGCCGGTCTCTTCCTCTCGATTTCTTTTTTTATAATCTTACATATTATTCTTTCGTTTACTCTTTATTTTATTTTATATTGTATTCTCCCTCTGTATGTATAATCGTATATAACCGCACATTTTGTATTTTTTGTGAAGTTTAATTTTGTACCCTGATAATGCTTAGGCTAAGCGAAACCGGTCGGTCAGATAAAAATTGAAATGAAATCTTTGGTCTTATACAAAGTTATTATTTAATTTTCATTTATGAAAAAAAATAATTGTTCCAAATTTATTAAAAAAAAATTAAATGTCAAGTTTGATCCCATTTTACAAAATAAAAAAGTACCGAAATTTGTAGAATTTAAATAAAATAAATTGAATCTTGCAAAAAACGTTATTACGAATGCATATATCGTAGCTCCAGAGGCAAAAGGGCTTAAACGAAATCTTGATCAAAAAAGAGTTCGTATGCATTTTTGATCAGTTGTTTAGTTTAGCTCGTTTGATTCCGAAGACTTTTGTGGCCCTTCAGCCATCTAAAATATATTTACCGTTTGAAAGAAGGCTTGAATCAAGCGACACAAGTTTAGGACTTTTTTAGTTTTTGTCGCTTCAGGTAACTCAGCGAGAGCATTGAGTAACCTGAGTTAAATTTATTTTCAAAATCCATCCAGTTAACTGCAGTCTCATGAATTTTATTGCTAAACAACAAAAAAACTTAGTGCTCTAGTGTAAATTTTCCAAAGATAGCGCTTCAGCACTTTTGCTTTTCTTTGCGACGATAAATGCATACTTTTTTTAGATGTGCCCATGTTTATTAATAGCATAGGTCACTTCTTCAGTTGAGGTGGGCGAAGTTCATTCGCTGACCTGGGAGAATTTGAATTCCCTCAGAATTTTAGACTCGCTCATTATGTCTCTATGATCGGCCGCTCACGTGCTCCGCACAAATTGCGGCGCCCGGCAACTGTGTTTCATAAATCAAACGTCAAACATCTGCAAGTAGAATAATATTTATGCTCGTGCGATGTACGAAACCAAACAAGAATGGGCTAGACGAATCCTTTGAAATGATGATATATAGGTTAACCCTCGAAATACCTTGACCACCTCACCGCCATCATCGTGGCGCTATATTTCAGGCAGTAGTGGTTCGTGACAATTAGTGTGCCAGAGTGCTGAGATTGAAAAAATACGCGGTTATTGATGAATTATATATATATATCTCGTATTTTTTTTTTTCAATGAAGTTTTTTCAGTTTTTTTGGGTCATTGACCCACCAAAACCGAAAAATATTTTAATTTAACAATAAAATTTTACAAGTCTTCCGTAACAGGTTAAAAAAAAATTACCCTGTTTAAAACCACTTTTATTATTCAATATTGTGTCGACTGGTTTTGGAAGCACCCCCCCATTTTCAGGACAATGTAAAAAATAAAAAATAAAACTTTGATAATAGACGGGTGTTTCCGAAACCGGTCGACATAATATTCAGTAATAAAAGTGGTTGTAAACAAAGTTTATCTGTTTACAAATATGGCAAACCACAAAGTAATGTCATAAAAAAATATATTAATAGTAAAAAATGCTTTTGTACGAATACATAAAAAAGTCAACTAAGGTAAATAAATGCTCTCACTGAGTGACCTGAAGCGGAAAAAGCTTAAAAACTCCCAAGCCTATGTCGCTTGAGTCGAGCCTTCTTCTAAATGGTAAAAATATTTTAGATGGCTGAAGGGCCACAAAAGTTTTCATAATCAAACGAGAGTCAGAGCATTCGACGCAGGATTTTTTTATCACAAATTGTATATTTAACTAATTTTTTACTTAAGTGCCGCTTAAGCCTTTTCGCTTTTCTATCAACAATATACTCATGTTTTTTTTTTAAATAAAATAATTAAATATTAATAATATATAAATGCACCAACAAACAAATACATAGTCGAAACTTGATAGGGTAACAAAAATACTTACTTTCAGTATCAAACCACCTATTTACATTATTTATACTTTTATTAAAATTAAATTTGCCTTCTAAATCTGTGTCGTAACTACCTTAATGTAAGAGCACCTATTAGTTGCGTAGTCGTGTGCAGAATGGGCTGACTCGACGGCTGCCGCCTCAGCGTTTCAAGGAAAACGATTTTTTTCTTTAGATTCTTTCTTTCATATTTCGTATACCATAGTGTATTCATAATAAAAATCCCAAACGCATATACAAATATTTTCAAATTGTTAAAATACATGTATTCAAAAAATAACTAAGAAACAGGTTGCATAAGATCAATTTAAAAAACCCCTTCAATAGGGCATGGGGTGTTTATAAAAAAATCTTTGATTTAATTTGCAAATTTAAAATTATTAATTTTATCATTGACTTTATTTTTTTTTTATAAAACAGACTGAATATGTCCATTTACAAAACACAAGAAAGTAACAAAAAGTAAATTAAGAGATATTTTTAACATGTATATTAAAATCTTCAAAACGTTGAAGATATCAAGAGACATGTTATTTAGTAGTACCATACCCCGTGTCATGCTGTGCTGAGCCAACACGTCAGTTCTGCCATGTGGAATGCACAGCAGATCGTGATGTCGCCCCTGGCAGTAGTTGTTTGGCACAAACAACTTATAACATTCCAGGAGGTATGGATTGTCAATTAAATTATTTAATATTTTGTACGCTATTACTGCAAGGCCCCACTCCTTCTCGACTGGAGACTTTGATAAAGCGCATCGGAGAGCAAATCTTTATGATGCATAAATGTTGGGTACTCGCCGTGGATTCTCATATACAAATATTTGAGAAACTTTGTTTGGATCTTGTTCGTTCCCAAATGCGACGTTACTAGGAGAAATTAAATAAGGTACCTCTAGTACTAGCCTGGTATTTTATGAAGGAATGTCTTATCGCTTACCGCAAATCGTAATTTTATATGTTTATGTTTACATTTGTATTTTAGTGTGATTTATGTTTTAGGATTTAGGAAATCTGAGTAATGTTCATTATGTCTAGGAAATAATATAGTAAATTCGTTATGAGTGTCATGCAGTTGCGCCCACGTGGGGGCTTATCCCCTGTGATCTACCCGTCAGACCAAGATCCTTGGGTATTTCTTAATTGCCTTCTTTAATGTGTTTCTGTCCCTTGAATTGTATTGTGTACAATATCTTTAGATCGAATTTTAAGACCCTTTTAAACATGCTTTGTTCCATACCGCATGTTAGAGTATGATTTTTGAGTTGACCATTACTTCATCTCAGCAGTCCTGTTCAGATCGCCATGGCGTGCGGTTCATTAATATTGTCAGTGAGCAGTCCCATTCAGAGCGCCTTGCCGTGCGGTTCTTGAATGTCGTCAGTTGAAGGTTCAACTGTAATACTTTAAAAAATCTTCCCATAAAAAATGTTTAAATAAAAAAGAAGAAGAAGATGTTAAAGTGTTTTTCTGCTTCCATACGTTCTCGTACCACGAGAGGGGAAACAGATCTGTTCCAATAATTGTTTATATTTATTTTGGTATGGGGCCCATACAGCAGAGGCGTACTCTAGTTTGGACCTTACAACGCAGTTGAACATAGAAGTCATCGCTTCAGGTTTGGTTAATTGTTTGCTAGACTTTATAAGAAACCCTAACAGTCTGTAGCACGATGTGGATAACTGCAATATATGGTCTGAAAACGTAAGTTTGGGATCAAAGACTACTCCTTGGTCTTTGATCGACCTTATAGATGACAATAACCATTACATTTACATTTTTGTTACATTTTTGTTGCAACTCATTCACTTCAACATTCCCTTGCTGTTTCTCAATCATCACTCTACTAATTATGGGTATCATTCTTTACTGTCCAGAATGTCAAGACTTGTTAACTCAAGCCGTGGTCTTGAAATTTTTGGTACCAGTCTAAATGATTTTTGTCTTTCTTTAAAATTTTGTCAAAACTTCAACTTGGCCTTGGCTTTGATTTGAATATTCTGTGTTACGTATATTTTAACCTATTTTTATCATAACTTCATTTAATATTATATATGTGCTGTCTTTTCTCTGTTGTTTTTTTCCCATTTCGTGTTAAATATTTTTTTGTAATTTAACGATAGTTCGTTAGTTTATAAATAAATAATCAAATATTTTCAAATCCCATTTCTTGAATAGTATGAAAACTTATTCAGGATTCATAATAAAATAATTAAGGGCTGGCATCAAATCTCCGTTGAACACAGCTACACGTGCTTTGTAAAGTTGAAAACTGCAATTCTGTTCTCATGTTATTGACAAAAGAAAACTATTTTTAAATGTATTCTCACCGGCTATACCAACAGCGGTGATTGTCAATACTGTAACAAGCGGTCAAACATTCTTTTAAGACGCTCATACCAGGAGATTAAGTATAAAAGTCCCCGCGATTGTACTTCTGGCATCAGTTTTCTCGCTTCGATAAGACAATCAACATGCAGTTCGCCAGCATCTTCCTCGTAGCCTTCGTGCTCTTCGCCTCAGCCATGGTAAGATTTTGGAAAACCCCTTTCCCATATTACATTTTGTCTTTTGCCTCCCCTATCTTGTCATAATTTTATAAGCAAATTCTTGCACCTTATTGATTTAATTTATTTTCATACCGACATTGGATGTTTTTATGCTATTACAATAATAATTTGAAAAACATTATTTATTGAAAAAATCATGTGACACAACTGTTTTAAATATTCAAAACACATAATGTTGTTTTAGCAGATTTACGAAATAATTATATTTTTTCATTAACATTAGGTCTCTGTTAATAATCCTTCTGATGTTGATCTCTTCTGCTGTTAATCAAACGATTTTTTTTTATCTCCCTGGAAGAAAACAGTGGACAAATTATAATATTTTTATTTTTCTTATTTCAGGTCAGCTCTGCTGGAATCGTGAGGCCAAGGTACAACAAGTACAACGACTACAGGCCCAAGTACGACAAGTACAACACCTACTAAATGGCGTACTTAGCACCCGCTAGTAGACATGTAGTTCTAAACGTGTTGTATGAAGTGAGGAAGCTATCAGCAAGAAAAAGCATTATTTAACATTTTCCACGGATGTTGAATTTTGTAACAACTTGTTCGTGGTTTTTTTTTACAACATCGTGACCCGGCTTGACAAATGATTTGATTGTTTATTAAAGAAAAAACCTTAAAAAATACTTATATTTCTTATCAATATCCACTCACCTCTGAAGCAAAAAAATATTTTTAATAATTTAAAGAAAAATGCTTTATTTTCACTACTTGTTGAAACTAATAAATTTAGAAATAAGTGGAATGTTAGCGATACACTGTACCACTTCGTGAATGTATCAAATTATAGCTTGTGGAAAGAATTTAGAATTAAGAGAAATGGTAAACCATTCACTCACTGATGTAGTTGAAGTAATTGAGTTCTTCTCGCACAATTTTATGAACGAAACAAATGGCAAAAAAACTCACTCATGTTAGTCTTCTTATTCACAAAACACCACATTTAATTTATATTTTTTGAAGATCAAACAGCTAGCCGACCAACAAGCAACGACGTTTTTTTACCATCAAAACTCCTTTGTTTAATATTCACTTGTTTCGAATACGGTGTTGTCAAATGAGAAATTTGATATGCTGAAATGGTTGGACAGGTAAAAACTTTGGTAAAAACATGAGGGTAACAACTTGACAAATTACCACTTTGAAAACCGACACTATTAGACAAGTATTTGTTTTAAAATATCTTTTTGATATTCATACCGGCCATGCCGTCAACTAAATTTTAAAATATTCGACAAATGATAAAATACGAGTAATGTTGAACAGACCGAAAACGTGATAAATTAACCAAATAGGATCCGAAAAGACTTAAGCGGATTTTACTTTCAGATATAAAGAGAGCAGACAGATAATGTCAGTATTAGAGAAAAATGGATGGGGAAATACTGAATGATAATAATAAAACTACAAGTTCAATTTATAAAGTGGAAAATTTGTAAAATATCGTTTTAAGGACGCAAAAAAAAAACATGGTCAAATTGACATGAAAACTTATAAAATAGCTAAAAATAGCTAGAGCTGCGTTTTTTTTATATGTATATATGAATTAAATATAAATTACATATGAATAACACATCTCTAAAATTATTAATAAGTAACATGTCAGAGCGTTCAGTGTGTTAAAATTGATAGGCAAAAAAGTAAACCTCTCCCAATCAAATATGGTGTACCGCAAGGAAGCGTCTTAGGACCTCTATTATTCCTTGTAACAATAACATCAACGATATCTGTAAATTACACACCAAAGGAAAAATCATTAGTTTTGCCGACGACACGGTCATTATATGCAATGAAAGTGATTGGAAAACCACATACAAAGAAGCTGAACGTGGGCTTGTCCTCCTAAGAAAATGGCTTGAAAGAAACTCACTTACACTTTATGTAAATAAAACAAAATTATTGAAATTTTCTATAACGGCCAGAGGACAGCCAACTAAAGATCAAGTTCTTAAACTACGCGAGTGTCAAGGACAAAGCTTAGCACACTTTTACCAGTGCCCTACTATAACACACTCTAGACGCATAAAGTATTTTGGCATTGAAATCAAGAATAAAAAATTTGATGGGACTCCCACATAAACAACATTACAAAAAAACTCATCAAACCCACGTTCTTCTTTAGAAACATACGTAATATTCTCAACAAAAACGATCTGTATAAATTTTACTATGCGTTTCGCCAATCACGTATGGAATATGGAATTATTGGATGGAGGTCTGTCTCAAACACCCATATGAAGCAGCTCGTGAAAGAACAAAAAAATATATAAAAACAATCCTAAAGGTACTTATAAGAACTCCGTCAAAAGAAATCTTTTAAAACTTTAATGTTCCCAGCATCTCAAAAATATACACAAAAAGTGCTCTACTTAATTTTAAAAGAAAGAGTGAGTACCTTACTGACCAACACACTCACACTACAAGAATAAAAACCTTAAATAAAATCAACATTCCAAGATTGGACACATCTTTTGGACAGAAAAACCACAAGTTCCATGCTGCCAAAATATATAATGCTCTCCCAAAACATATTAAAGATGCTACCGAGATGCAAATGTCAAGAGCAACATAAAAATGTGGATCAATAACCATAAAGACGAGGAAATTATAAAGATGATGAAGTAATCGTAGAACCAGTGACACCAACGCAGCAACCTACAGTCCCCCTCGGAACAGGAATCCCTAGTGAGGAGGACTGTGAATAAAATATTATTGTTTTTCAACATTTCTGTTTTTCGAAATGTTATATTGTAATTAATAAAAAATAAATATTCACGTAATTATTCTGTCGGACCTTTCTGATTTACGCGTCAATATTTTCACTTTGTGATTCTTCGTCCAACCGGGCGTACGATTTTTGAATTCGCTGGGTTTTTGTGTCAAATTTTGGCAAGAATAGACATGAATGGCCCAACATTTCCAAAGAAGACAGACATGGAAAGGAGAAGACAGTACTAACGTCTTGTGTCAGATATGGTGAGGATGTAGAGATAGAGCTGAATATGTCAAAAGTTGCAAAAATGGATCTGAGAAGATTTAAATGACATTTTGTGACAGTTATTGGCAGGAAACAAAAATGTGTAATATACATAAAAATAGAACAACGAAGTTTTAATAGCCAATCGCGACATGAAAGGACCCGAGTAGATTTTGATGACATTTCGTGTCATATGGAAAAATAACTTAAAATATCAAAAAGAACTTCCAAAAATGTCAACGATCAGTGATGTATTGTTAATCATAAGGTCATAAGAAGATACTTAATAATAATATTAATAATATTTGGATAATTTTTATGACGCCGTTTTTGTGAAAAATCACCTCAAGGGCGCTGTACAAATTTTAATTTCTACTTAATATCAATTCTTAGTTTATATAAATATTCAGCAAAATACTTACCTGGCAAGTCACTTCTGGCAGGACACAATCACCATATCATAATAATTTAAGATTAAGCTGATTTTTACATCAACATAGTATATATATGTTTATTTATTTTTCCCCACAATATCAAAAACATAAGAAAATTGAACCGAGAAGTCTTTTATGGCCTTTTGTTTCAGAAATTAGCAAAAGCAGACATGACTGAAAGAATTTGTCGAAGCAAACAAAAATAGAAAGGAATTACGACATAATAGGTCGTTTGTGTCTGAAACTGTCGAGAAGTGAAAAGTGGGGTTCATTTTGTCAAAATGTAACAACCATTATTTGATATGGCGATCTGTGTCATCTATAGTAAAGAGAAGAGAGATAGTGCCCATAACGTCAAAAGAAGAGAATAATTAATGGAAAAACACTAAAAGTGCTTTGTGTCTCAGTGAGAACACAAAATAATGGTCAACATGTCAAAAACAGACAAATATGGAAATGAGACGACTTTACTAGCCTACTGTGTCAAAAATGATAAAGAACAAAGAGATAGAGCCCTATAAAAAAAGAAAAAATATATTTTCCCCACTAGAAATAAGACATTATACGTTATTTAAATTATACAATTTAAAAACCTAAAAGCGGTGTGATATTTTGCGAAAAAATGTTATCTCTTTCTCTCTCATGGTGTACGACGTAAAAACCCCGAGAAAGTGATTTATCCCAAATTTGTATAGGTTGGATTAAAATAATTAGCTCTCTCTCCACATATTCTTACTCGAAGGGTGTTCATCCAGTATTGTTTGAAGTTCGCTTATGTTTTCACCATGATTTGAATAAATGTTTGACGATATTCGGTCCACGTTCCACATTAATATATATGTATATGTATATATTGGTAAAAATTTGAAAAGTTCATTTTTATACCTATGCACTCACGTACGTTTTAAATTATTTGGATATATCGTTAACGCTTTATAGTTTTCGTTCATTGAGGAAACAATTTTATATAAATATTTCAAAATATAAACCTTTTAATGGGTGTGAAAAACTGTTATTTTTTATTTATTTCTTGAATGTCAAAAGCTTAAAAATAGTAACGGTAAAAATTTAAATGGCATTCCGTGTCACATTTACTCAAGAACATACAGATAGTGGCTATTATGTCAAAAGTAGAGAGCGATGAATGCAAAACTACTAAAATTGTTTTTTTTTTTGTGTCAGATCAAACATGAATGGCCAAACATGTAAAAAAAAAAAAAACAAAAATTTAAGGGAGATAACTTTCATACCGCCTTCTGTCAGAGATAATGACGAAAATAAAGATAAAGCCGAATATGTCAAGAGTTACAAAATGGATCGGAAACGACTAAAAAGAAATTCCGTCCCACATACAGTCAAGAGCAGAAAAATAGTGTCACATGAATTGACTAACTTGTCAAAAAGAAACAAACATGGACAGGAGATGACTTTACCAGTCTCGAGTGATATAAATGGAAAATAACAGAGAGGTAGAGCTGAATTTGTTAAAATCTGAAAAAATGGACCTTTTTTATAGTGAATACCACACAAGAGTCCCAACTGCTGCCAACAGTCTAGAGCCAGTGAGACTATGGCATCCCGAAAAAGGGTATGTTGTGAGGCTGATGGTAGTGGGGAGGGGAAGGAAATAGGGAAGAGGAAGGTTGGGAAGTATCTGGCTATTAAGATCTGGTCACCAAAGACTGCTAGAGCCATTTCAAGCAACGTTTCAATTCTGAATGGTGGCGTTTCACCAGGGCGATGCTTAGAGTATCTACCACTTCGGAACGTGCCGCAAATAAACTTTGTACCATTTTGTATATGAATTTTATAAAAATACATTTTCGCACGCCGGGTTCGAACCCGCGACCTTTGGATTCGTAGTCGAGAGTCTTACCGCATGACATTCCGTCTCACATATAGTCGAGAGCAGATACATAGTGTCAAAAAGATTAGAAGAGGAGAACAAGGACTAAGAAAGTAATTAAAATGGCTTTTATGTCAGATATTGGCAAGACCCCACATGCATGGACCAACATATCGAAAACAGACAGACATGGATAGGAAAAGATTTTTACGACTTGATAAAAAGCTCTTCAAACAGATGCAGGTGAATGTATTCTATTAACAAAGTATTCAATTTATTATTTGGATGGTTTTTGACAAATTAAAAACCTCCTATAACACCTACGAGGTTCACTCGCCATGTGCGAATCCTATTAGAATTTATACAAAAATGCATTCATCATTGTATAATTCAGGTCTGGTATCAGGTCTCCATTATGCACCGCTACATTTCTTTGTAACTAGCCACAACTGCTATTCATTCTATATTTACATGACAAAAATAACAAGTTTTACATTCAATACGTGTTTTTATAATGAAAATGTTTTTGTTTACAAAAAAAAAATGAAAACTTATTTATAAACATGTATAATCCGGCATGCTACCAACTGAATTGTCAATACTGTGGCAAACAGTCAAACATTCTTTTAAAAACCAAGATGACGCTAATACCAAAAGATTTGGTATAAAAGCCCCCGCGATTGTTCTTCTGGCATCAGTTTTCTCTCTTCGATAAGACAATCAACATGCAGTTCGCCAGCATCTTCCTCGTAGCCTTCGTGCTCTTCGCCTCAGCCATGGTAAGATATCGGATAACATTTCCTATTTTACATTTTGTCTTTTGCCTAGCCTATCCTGTCATATTTGTATCTTAGTTATTCAATTTATTTCTTTAGTGACATTGCATGTTGTTGCTGTTACAATTATAATTTGAAAACCAATATTTCTTTTATAAAAATCTTGTAATATAATTGTTCTAAACATTCAAACTACATTATGTTGTTTTAGCAGATTTTCGAAATTATTTTCTTTTATCCTTAACATTAGGTCTCTGTTAATCACTCTTCAAATGTTGATCTCTTCTGTTGTTAATCAAACGATTTCTTAATTTTTTATATCCCTGGAAGAAAACAGTGAAAAAATTGTAATGTTTTGTTTTTTTTATTATTTTAGGTCAGCTCTGCTGGAAGGCCCAAGTACAACAGGTACAATGACAAGTACGACACCTACAGGCCCAAGTACGACAAGTACAACACCTACTAAATGGCGTACTTAGCACCCGCTAGTAGACATGTGGTACTAAACGTGTTGTATGAAGTGAGGAAGCTATCAGCAGGAAAAAGCATCATTTAACATTTTCCACGGATGTTGAATTTTGTAACAACTTTTTTATAGTTTTTTTTTACAACATTGTGACCCGGCTCGACCAATGATTTGAACTTTTAATAAAAAAACCCTAAAACAATTAAATGTTTTCCTTATTATTACCTAATCTATGTCCACTCACGGCTGAAGCAAAAAGCATTTTTAATAATTTGAAGAAGATGTTTTACTTTAACTATTTGTTGGATGTGAAGCTGCGGTGGAACGCCGAATGTGTTTCCAGCTTCAGATGAATTTTAAAGAGTGAACTGTACACGATTAACAATACTACTTGATGGAAGTGTCTGATTGTAGCTTGCGGGATGATTATAAAATAAAGTAAAAAATGTGAAACCATTCACTCACCAATGTAGTTGAAGTTCATAAATTATTTCTCGCACAATTTTATCAACGAAACGGATTACAAAAACACCACACTATTCTAGTCTTTTTATTAAAAAATAAACATAACATTTTTTAAATATATGTTGGAGATCAAATAGCAAACCGACGAACAAGCTACAAGAGCGAGCGACCACGTCTTTTTCACACCAACACTCTTTTGTTTGATTTTCAATTTTCGAATACGGTGTTGTTAAATTATGAATTGGATATGATGGAATGGTTGAAAAGGTAAGGACTTGGGTAAAAAACATGAAAGTAAGAACCTTGAAAATTATCACTTTGAAATGCAACACTATTAAACAGTGTTTTCATTAATATCTTTTTGATATTCGTAAAGGCCATACCGTCAACAGAATTTTCAAATTTTTGGCAAATGGTATAATGTGATTAATGTGAATTAGGTCGATAACTTGATAACTTAACCAAACAGCATCCGAAAAGGCTTGAGCGGCTTATTATATTAGACAAAGAAAGACAACCACAGATATTTTTCATTATGTCAGTATAAGAGAATAAAAGATAAGGGAATGACTGAATAATTACTGAATAATATAATAAAATTACTTGATCAATTTATATAGCGCCATTTTTGTAAAAAAAATATCTTTAAGACGTCTTGCAAATAGCTAAAACTAATTATCCACTTGTGCCGCTGACTCCAAAAAGGTTACCCCTTTGTTAAGCACTATTTTGAGATGTTGCCGATTCATTAATTACATTAAAGATACCATTAGACTCACGAGTTGAAACACATACTTGCCAGCCTAGCTGAGTGATTTAATGCAATACTTTTTCGGAAGAAAGTTGGAATATGATCGAAAAAATACGGATTATTTGGTACATTAAGTATTAAATGAAAGAATACGTCTAGGACGCCCGAGGAATACATGGCACGATCAAGTAAATCAAATACTTGAATCATGCAAAGAGTCAGAATAACGAATAAATAATAATAAAGTGGCGATTATTCAAATGATGAAATTGAACAATTATTGAAAATACCTTCATTAGAAAAGCGCACGAAAAATTTTGATTTAATTTTCATTTACAAATTTATTAATTGTTTTATCGACTCACCTTCTCTGTTGCAACTTATGCAGTTCAACATTCCTGGCCGTAGACTCAGAAACAATTAATTGCTGTTCCTTAATCATCACAATAACAATTAAGGGTATAATTTTCCGATGTCCAGAATGTAAAGTCTTGTTAACTCAAGCCATGGTCTTGAAATTTTTGGTAGCAGCTTAAATGATTTTTGTCATTCTTTACGACTCTACCAAAACTTTGACTAGACCATGGCTTGAATGTTCTCTCTTGTGTTTATTTTGTCCAATTTTTGTCATCACTTCATTTATTATTGTGTATGTGCTATTCATTCTCTCTTGCTCTTATTTTTATTTCGTTTTTTATGTTTTTTTTTGTAATTGGACTTTAATCCGTTAATCTATAAATAAATAACGGAAGAGTATGTATGAGACGATGTTTGAAGCAAGGAGTGTGTTCCAAGACAGGGTTTTATGGTGGTTTGTCCTCTCTGTCTACTCCCGCTGCAAAACAACGTGATGGTTAGTTGGTTAGTTGATTATTAACTTTCTATTTTCTTTGAGGGATGTAGATTTGAATTCGGTAAAGGTGTGTACCGACTCAATTTTCAAACGAAAGAATAAAAAAAAGATTTTCGGGGCTATGTCAATTGTTTTTGGAGCACGAACATTGGAAACAACCGTCTTAACAGAATGACGTGGGTTTCTGGCTTTAGGTCGATCCTTAAAAAAATAAAAATATTATTATTATTTTTGTGTAATACTGAGACCTTTTAGATCTTATGAAGATTGTATACTCTTTGTGAGGCTGAATTGTTATGTTACGATATTTTCGTACACATTAACTCCAAGTCCCGTCTTTTAATATTGATAAATACCTGAACTTATATTATAATCATTCATTTTTATTATTTACGGGCAACCCCAAAAGGGGAGGAGAATCGGAGAAAGGGTCTACCCAACGTCTCGCGCGTGATGACCGGCTCATCGCTTAACTACAGGCCCTTCCGCTCTAACATCAAGTCACATCTGCAAATCCAGCCGACGTTTTAAGACGCATCTGCTAATCGAGCCTACCACGCTTGCCCAGGGTATCGTTAACTCCAATTTGATCAAAATAATGCCCCTTACTTCATTAAAGCCCACGGAGTCCACAAAGAATTAAAGTTTTTCCTAGTAGCGTTAATTCCTTTGCTAAAATAAAAGCGTTTTACCGAAGGCACCTTTTCAAGCAAAAGAAAAAGAGTTTTTTTTTCGGTATTTCCTTTCTTGTATATTATTTGTTATCCTCCCCTACAAAAAAGAAGGTCAAGTTTCTCACCCTTATCTAACAAACTTCCAACACAATGACGCTCTCCGAGAAAGCTAGCATGGCTAGTATTTGTTAAAGATATTTAAAAGTCCTGTTCAGGAACGAGTACCACTGACCCGTATCAGTATTCAATCATCCCGTGAGGAAACGCCTGAGTTTCCAAAAGATCTTTCCAATTGATGCGTCTATTTCCTTTGACTCCGACATGTTTCGTACACATATCGACAAATTTAAGAATTCGCCGGGTTTTGTTGAATTATTAAAATTTTTAAATAGATTCAAAATAATGGTCGTGAATGGCTTATCATGTAAAAAACAGACAGACGTGGAAAAGAGACGACTTTATTAGCCTCTTATGTTAGAAACGGTGAAGAACAGAGAGGTTTTTGTCAAACGTTGAAAGAATGGATCGAAGAAGACTTAAATTACATTTTGTGTCAGTTATTGGCAAGTACACATATCAGTGAAAAAAAATGTGAAATATACAAAAAAACGGAACACAGAAGATTAAATAGCCAAGTGTAACAGGAAATGACCAGAGAAGATTTTAATGACATTTTGTGTCATATAGACAAATTACTCAAAAATCAAAAAGAACTTTTGAAATAGTCCCCGGTCAGTGAAGTATCGTTAGTGGTCATTAGAAGACACGAATGTCCCAAAATATCATCAATAGAAGAAAACGTAGCCGTGAACGCTTTCGAAGCCTCTTCTGTCAGAAATAATGAAGAACAGAGAGATAGAGGCAAATATGCCAAAAGTTGAAAAAATTAATCGGAAAAGAATTAAATGAAATTTTTTAACAGTTATTGGCAAGAACATATAGGAGTCGACAAAAATGTGAAATACACATTCAAAAATTGAACACAGATTGAATAACGAGGTGTGACAGGAAATGATCCGATTAGATTTAAATGACATTTCGTGTCATACATGTCAGACACAAGTGACAAATAACTGGAAAACAAAGAAATCTTCTAAAATGTTCTTTTAGTATCGTTCATAGTCATAGGAAGACATAAATGTCTTTTAACATAAAAACAAAAGAAAATAAAGCTAAGAAGCCTTCAATAGTTTTGTCTCAGAAATTGGCTAAAGCAGACATAAATTGAAGAATTTTGTCGACAGTAGACAGACATGAAAAGAAAACGACTTCACAGTGTCAGGAATGGTTAATAATATGGAGAGTCGAATTTGTCAAAAGTTGAAAAAATGAATCGGAAAGGACATAAATTACATTTTATGGTAGATATTGGCAAGACCACACGCGAATGGCCCATAATGTTAAAAACAAACAAACACAAAAAGGAGATGTCTTTATTAGCCTCTTGTGCTATTAATAGGAAAGATCAGAAATATAGAGTCGAATTGGTCAAAAGTTGAAAAAATTAATCGGAAAGGACATAAATTACATTTTATGATAGATATTGGCAAGACCACACGCGAATGGCCTATAATGTTAAAAGCAGACAAATACAAAAAGGAGATGACTTTATTAGCCTCTTGTGCCATTAATAGAAAAAATCAGAAAGATAGAGCCGAATTCGTCAAAAGTTGAAAAAATGAATCGGAAAGGACAAATTATTGTTAATGTCAGATATTGACAAACATAAAAAGGAGACGAGATAAAACAATCTATGCTGCCGATGGCGAAGATAACCATCAGGAACATATAAATGAATGCTCTCCATGATAGCTGAGTTTTCAGACCATCCACGAATCAATCTGAAGAAATGTGTTGCAATGTACACATCCCTTCTGACCTTCTAGATGGTATGTTCCGAGCATACCCAAGAGAAAGTCGGTAGGATAGAGCCACGGGTAGTAACCGTACTCCCTCAAGTAAATAAATCTCAGAAATTTCTTCTGAACCTTCTCCAACATGAGGGAGTACTTGACCTCGTGTGGACTCCAAACGATCGACCCACTCTCAAGTCTACTCCTTACTAATGAGTTAAATAAAATTTTGAGAACCCGGATGTCTCAATTGGCAAAACATCACATACATGAACCACCACGTCAAAAAAAGATATGGATAGCAAATAATTTTATAAGCGATCTGAGATAAATCATAAGATACTATGCAATTCTTGACTGGATGGTGTTCTGGTTGAATTTAAAATCCTACTATATACTCGTATACCTTCAAAGTTTTCTCGCCAGGTGCGAATCCGCACCGCTACATTTCTTTGTTACTAACGGCAACTGCAATTCATTCTTTATTTGAATGATACAAATAACAAGTCAGTCACTCAATACGTGGTTTTGTAAATAAATTTTTTGAAATGTATATTTATAAATATGTTAACGCCGGCATACCACCAGCTGAATCGTCAATTATGTGGCAAACGGTCAAACATTCTTTGAAAGACCGAGATGACGCTAACATCGAAGGATTTAGTATAAAAGCCCCTGCGAATGCCCTTCTGGCATCAGTTTTCTCGCTTCGATAAGACAATCAACATGCAGTTCGCCAGCATCTTCCTCGTAGCCTTCGTGCTCTTCGCCTCAGCCATGGTAAGACATTAGAAAATAATTCCAATATTAAAATGTCTTTTGTGCCTACTCTATCTTGTCATACTTTTTAAACAATTAGAATCTTATTAATTTTTTTGAGTACTATAGATAGATTCCATTTTTTCAAGCGGTTGAAATAATAATTTGGAAAACTATATTTACTGAAAAAATTATATGGCAAAACTTTTCCAAATATTCAGAACGCATAATGTTGTTTAAGTAGATTTTCTAAATATTTTTCTATTATAATTAACATTAGGTCTCTGCTCATCACCCTTCAGATGTTGATCTCTTTTGTTTTTAATAAAACAATTTCTTCACTTTTTATCTCTCTGATGATAAAATTGGTTGTTGGACCTTAAAACAGTGGACAAATTATAATATTTTTATTTTTCTTATTTCAGGTCAGCTCTGCTGGAAGGCCCAAGTACAACAGGTACAATGACAAGTACGACACCTACAGGCCCAAGTACGACAAGTACAACACCTACTAAATGGCGTACTTAGCACCCGCATGTAGACTTGTAAACTTAACGTGTTGTATGAAGTGAGGAAGCTATCAGCAGGAAAAAGCATTAATCAACATTTTCCACGGATGTTGAATTTTGTAACAACTTGCTCATGTTTTTTTTTTACAACATCGTGACCCGGCTCGACCAATAATTTGACTGTATAATAAAAAAAAACCCAAAAAAAAAAACAAAATGTATTTCTTAATTTTTCCTTATCTATGTCCTCTCACGTCTGAAGTAAAAAGCATTTTTAATAATTTAAAGAATAATGTCTTACTTTACTATTTGTTTTATCTGAAACTGCGATGAAACACCGATTTTGTTTCCAGTTTCAGATAAATTTATAAACGAACTGTCTCATTATACATTATGGAATTAAGACAAAATGAGAAACCATTCACTCACCGATAAAGTTCTTAAATTATTTTTGCACAATTTTAGTGGGAAAAACGGATGACAAAAAACCGTGCTTATTTGAGTCTTCTTATTTACAAAACACAACATTAATTTGATATTTTTTGGATATGAAACAACAAATCCACTTACAACCAAAATGGACGCGCAACCACGTTTTTTTACACCAATACTCCTCTGTTTGATAATTCGATAATGTTGAATACGGTGTTGTTCAATAAAGAATTTTACATGGCAAAATGGTCGGATAGGTAGGGACTTGGGTAAAAAACACAAAGGTAAGAACCTTACAAATTACCACTTTGAAACCATCATTATTAATTAGTGTTTTTATAAATACCTTTTTGATATTCATACCGGCCAAACCGTCAACTGAATTACAATTAAGAAATACGATTAAGATCGAATGGGCCGATTATTTGAAAAAAAAAACCAAACAGGATCTGAAAAGACCTATCGGAAAAGCGGCTTATAATTTAAGATGAAGAGAGGCCATACAGATATTGATCACTTTGTCAAAAAAATGAGAAAATTGACAGGCAAAGCTGAAATAATAATAATAAATGGCCTATTTATGTAGCGTTATTTTTGTGAAATATCTTCTTAAAGACGCCTTAAAAAACTTTAAATCCATAATGACATTTCATGTCATCCATACAATCACGAATGACCAATTTTTTTTTTTTAAATTACAAAAGATCTCCCAAAACTTGCTTTCAGTATCGTAAATATTCATAAGAAGACGTCAATGTCCCATTTCATAAGAAGACATATGAGAAAATAGAGCCAAAAAGTGTTTCAAAGCTTTTTGTTTCAGAAATTGGCTAAAACAGACAAAGTTAAAAATTGTTTTGACAGCTGACAGACATGGAAATAATATGACTTTACGAAACTCTTGTATCAAAAATGGTGAAGAACAGAGAGATGAACATTGTTCGAATTTGTCAAAAGTTAAAAAAATTGATCTTATAAGACTTAAATGACATTAAATGTTGGATATTGGCAAAACCGTACGTGAATGGCCCAACATGCAAAAGCAGACGAATATAGAAAGGAGAAGATTTTACTAGCCTCATTTGTCAGAAATGGAGAAAAACATAAACGGAAGACAGAAGATTAAAAAACCAAGTGTAACAAGAAAGGACAAGAGTAGACTTTTATGACATTTTGTGTCACATAGACAGAAAAGCAAAAAGGACTTCCAAAACAATCAACGATCAGTAAATCATGAATAGGCCAACATGTCAAAGGCATCAAATATGAAAAGAAGATGACTTTACTAACTTCTTGGGTCAAAATTAGTGAGGAACAGAGTTATAGAACGGAATTTGTTTAAAGTTGAATAAATGGATCAAAAAATACTTATATTACATTTTATGTCAGATCTTGGCAATAACATACATAAATGACCAATAATGTCAAAAGCAGACAAACATGGAAAAGGGATGACTTTACTAACCTCTTTTGTCAGAAATGGCGAAGAACATAAAGGTTAACCCGAGTATGTCGAAAGTTAAAAAAATTAATCGGAAAAGACTTAAATGACATTCTGTCCGAATTGTAGTCAAAAGCAGGTACATAGTGTCCATAATATCAAAAAAAGAACAGTGAATGGAAAAATATTGAAATTGTTTTTTTATGTCATTTATTAGCAAGACAACACATGAATGGGCCAACATGTCAAAGGAATCAAATATGGAAAGAAAATGACTTTACTAGCTTCTTGGGTCAAAATTAGTGAGGAACAGAGTTATAGATCGGAATTTGTTTAAAGTTGAATAAATGGATCAGAAAATACTAATATAACATTTTATGTCAGATATTGGCAATAACATACATAAATAACCAATAATGTCAAAAGCAGACGAATATGGAAAAGCGATGACTTCACTAACCTCTTTTGTCTGAAATGGCGAAGAACAGACAGGTTAAGCCGAGTGTGTCGAAAGTTTAAAAAATGAGTAGAAAAAGACTTAAATGACATTCTGTCCGAAATGTAGTCAATAGCAGGTACATAGTGTCCATTATATCAAAAAAGAACAATGGATGGAAAAATACAAAAATCGCTTTTTATGTCATTTATTAGCAAGACAACACATGAATAGGCCAACATGTCATAGGCATCAAATATGGAAAGAAGATGACTTTGCTAGCTTCTTGGGTCAAAATTAGTGGGGAACAGAGTTATAAATCTGAATTTGTTTAAAGTTGAATAAACGGATCAGAAAATACTTATATTACATTAATTTAGTGTCAGATATTGGCAAGACCACACATGAATAGACCAACATGTCAAAAGCAGACACGTGGGAAGAAGACAACGTTTCTAGCCTCTTGTGTTAGAAATGGCGAAGAACAGAGATATACAACCGAATTCGTCAGAAGTTGACAGAATGGATCGGAGAAGACTTAAATGTCATTTTATCTCTCACAAAGTCAAGAGCGGACAAAAAATTTCCATAGTGTCAAAAGAAGAAAAAAATGAATGATAAGAAAGTTTTTTTTTTTTAGTTTCAGATATTGGCAAGACTACATCTGAATGGACTTACATGTCGAAAACAGACACACATGGATAAAAAAGATGTTATAGGTGTAATAAAGTGTTTTATATACAAATGCGTCTGAATGTAAGCCGATAACCGAGTATTTGATTTAAGAGACTACATGGTTTTTGACAAATTACAAAAACACCTTCAAGGTTCCCTCGCTATGTGCGAATCCTTTTAAACATATAGAAAATGCCTTCAGTATTATTTAACTCAGGGCTGCTATCAGATCTTTATTATGCACCGCTAAATTTATTTATTACTAGCGACAACCGCAATTCATTACTTATTTGAATGACAAAAATAACATGTTAGACATCCGATACGTGTTTTTGTTACGACGATGTTTTTCTGTACAAAAAATATTTTTTGAATATGTATTAATAGACATGTTCACACCGGCATACCACCAGCTGAATCGTCAATAATGTGGCGAACGGTCAAACATTCTTTGAAAGACCAATATAACGCTTATAACGAGGGATTTGGTATAAAAGCCTTCGAGATTGTTCTTCTGGCATCAGTTTTCTCGCTTCGATAAGACAATCAACATGCAGTTCGCCAGCATCTTCCTCGTAGCCTTCGTGCTCTTCGCCTCAGCCATGGTAAGATATCGGAAAACAATTCCTATATTACATGTTGTCTCTTGCCTACCCTATCTTGTCACACTTTTATAAACAATTCCTTGTACCTTATTGATTTTTTTTTTCCATACCAACATTGCATGTTTTCATGCTGTTGCAATAATAATTTTTAAAAACAAAATTTGTTGAAAAAAAATCATGTGACTAACTGTCCAAATATTCTAAGCACATTACGTTGTTTTAGTGGATTTTCGAAATAATTTTCTTTTATCATTAACATTAGGTCTTTGTTTATCACTCTTCAAATGTTGATCTCTCCTGTTGTTAATCAAACGATTTCTTATTTTGTTATCTCTCTGGAAGACAACAGTGAACAAATTATAATTTTTTTATTTTTTATTATTTTAGGTCAGCTCTGCTGGAAGGCCCAAATACAACAGGTACAATGACAAGTACGACACCTACAGGCCCAAGTACGACAAGTACAACACCTACTAAACGGCGTACTTAGCACCCGCTAGTAGACATGTAGTACTTAACGTGTTGTATGAAGTGAGGAAGCTATCAGCAGGAAAAAAGCATTATTCAACATTTTCCACGGATGTTGAATTTTGTAACAACTTGTTCGTGGTTTTTTTTTTACAACATCGTGACCCGGTTCAACCATTGATTTGATAGTTAATTAAAAAAAAACCCCAAAAAACATGTTTTTATTTCATTATTCCCTGTCAATGTCCACTCACGTCTGAAGCAAAACGCATTTTCAAGAATTTAAAGAATAACGTCTCATCTTTACTATTTGTTGGAATTGAAATTGCTACAAAACACCGAATGTATTTCCAGATTCAGCTGAATTATTAAAATAATAGACTCTCAACGATCAACTATACTTCTTGATGTAAGTGTCTAATTATTGAGGAAAGATTTTGGAATTAGGAAAAAATGGAAACCATTCACTCACCGATGAAGTTGAAGTATTGAATTCTTCCTAAAATTATGCTTACATACCGAACGACAAAAACTACACTTATTTAAGTCTTCTTATTCACAAAACACAAATTCTCTTTTTTTTTGAAGATCAAACAGCAAACCGACCAGCAAGCGAAACGAACGAACACCTACGATTTTTTCACACCAATACTCCTCTGTTTGATATTTTTTGTTTCGAATACGGTGTTGTTAAATAAGGAATTTTATATGCTGAAATGGTTGGACAGGTAAGGACTTAAGTAAAAAAACATGAAGGTAAGAAACTTACAAATCATCACTTTGAAATCCAACACCACTAAACAGTGTTTTATAAATATTTTTCCTACCTTCATACCGGTCATATCGTCAACTGAATTTTCAATACTTCGGCAATTGGTAAAATATGACTTACGTCAAAAAATACGATAATTTGATTAATTAACCAAACAGGATGCGAAAAGACTTAAGCAGATTTTATTTTGAGATATAGAGAGAGTAAACAGATGGTCTTCATAATGTCGATGAAAGAAGAAAATGGATTCGGGATAATTTAATAATAAAAATAAAATTACTTTACCAATTTATATTGTGCCATTTTTTGTCAAATATCCTCTTAAAGTCGATTTAGAAAACTTAAAAACTATGGCTTAATTTAAATTAAAACTATAAAAATAATTAAGAATATAACTAGGATTATCTTATTGATATGAACACATAAATTAAGTACATGTGCTGTAGGCTATGAAAAAGTTTAAGTTTTTTTTGTTTAGGAGTAGATTTTGCCGATCCTTTACATTAAGATATCATTAGACCGGTGAGTTTTGAGGCTAACTGGCAAGCCTTCCTTTGTAAGTTTGGATGACTTTGTTATTCTGTCAATTATGGATATGATTTTCGAAATGTCATCTCGTGTCGAATAGTCATTAGCAGACGCAAGTGACCAATAACTCAAAAAATAAATAAAAACTTGCAAAACTGTCCTTCAGTATTTTTGGATTTCAAAGAGATCATTTGAAAGTTTTTTACCTTTTTGTTTTTCATCCAGTCCCTACCTTATCCAACCATTTCCAGATATTCAATTTCCGTATTTAACAACAACGAGTTTGAAAATAAGTGACTATCGAAACAAAAGAAAATTATGTGAAAAACCTCGTTCGTTTCTTCAACTTCTTCAAGTAATATAAAATGATGTGTGATTTTTGTTGTGATGTTTGATAATCATACAATGTGTAAAAAAATCAACTTCATTGGTGAGTGAATTGGTTTCCTACTTCCTTTATTCCATAGTCTCTCCACATCCATAATTAGACACTTACACCAGGTAGTATAGTCTATCGTTTTACAGTTCCTATTTTCCAAATTCATCTTAAGCTGAAAACGCATGTTGTATTTTATCTCAGCTTCAAAATCTACAAGAATCATTAATTGACAATAGCAGACATGTAAGAAAGTATCAGTCAACTGTAGACATAAATGAGAAGAAGTCGACTTAATAGGTCTGAAATTATCGATAGGCAAAAGATAAAATTATGCTGAAAGGCGACTTCCATGAACCAAAAAGACTTGAACGGCATTACGTAAAACATATAGCCACGAGCAAACAGACAGTGCTCATAATACCAAAATATGGAAACAATTAATGAGAAAATACTTTTATTTCCTTTTATGTTAGATGACGGTAAGTCCACACATGAGTAGAGAAACATATTTGCAAGCAAACAAATTAACGGCCTCCATAGTCAAGTGGTAAGACGCTCGACCGCGAGCCCAAAAGCCGCGGGTTCGAACCCGGCGTGCGCAAATAACTTTTAATTATTTAATGTGTCTCATAAGCCATTTAATTCACATATAATAGTCAAAAGGATTTTTGCGGCACGTTAATGGTAGATACTTATTGTATCGCCTTGGTGAAAGACCACCATTTTGAATCAAAAAGTTGCTTGCAATGGCTTTAGCCGTGTTTGGTAACCAGATCTGAATAGCCAGGTACTTCATAACCTTCCTTTTTCCCATCTCCTTCCCCTTCTCACTATCTCCAGCCTCACAACATACCCCTATTGGGGATACCATAGTCTCACTGGCTCCAAACGTTTGTAAGCAGTTGAGACGCTTATGCGGTGTTTACTATAATAAAAAAACATTTTAGATGTTTACTGTCCATATCTGTCTGAATCATTCAGACAGATATGGACAGTTTATGTTTTTAGAAAGGACCTAGTAGAGATAAACCATTTATCATCATTAAGATAACATGAAACGATGTATGAATGTGAATGAAGTGAGGAGTGTGTGCCAAGACAGAGTCCGTCTTCTTTGTCTTCTCCTGCGGAGAAAGTTCGTGATGGTTTGTTAATTAGTAAAGTCATACAAGATGCGCCTTCGAATACCGTAAAAATATTAAAAAAAACAACTCTACTACTGTTGATTTTCTACCAGAGCTTTTTTTTAGCTAAGAAAAGATGCGATTTTTCTACAATTATACGAATGAAACTGAATGTAAGCCTAAAGCATTCGATTTCGGGGACTGGATTTTCGTAAAATTTAAAATTTACCTGTCACACCTTTTGCGTTCACTTGCCAAGTGCGAATCCTGTTTTTTTAATCTTACGAAGACTTATCGAACAATAACTCGATCATCATATAATTGAATCTATTTAAAATAATAATATTATACTTTGACATGAAGCACTCACTTTGTGGAAAGACATAATTAAATTTTAAATAAAAATAACTTTGTTTTGACACCACGTGGTGTCAAAACAAAGATACTTTTATTTAAAATTTAATAATATTATATTATTGACTCGCCTTCTTCGTTGCAACTCATCCAGTTCAACATTTCTTACCAGAAACAATGATTGTTGTTCCTCAATCATCGCTCTACTAATTATGGGTATCTTTGTCGGAAGCTAGCAGTCCACAATGGAGTGCTTACACCAACCCTGATGTATGGCAGTGAGGCATGGAACTGGCAGAGGAAGGATGAAAGTAGACTGAATGCTGTGGAAATGAGATCTTTGAGACGGATGTGCGGTAAAACCATGTATGACCGTATTACAAATGTGGATATCCGGAAAGAATGCAAGGCTGATATGAGCGTAATGGATAAGATCAAGAAAGGGACGCTTAGATGGTTTGGGCATGTATAGCGAATGAACGAAGAAAGGAGTGTGAAAAGAATATATGATGCGAAAGTGAATGGAAGAAGAGGTCGAGGACGCCCGAGAAAGACATGGCACGATCAAGTAAATCAAATACTTGAATCGGGTCATCTGAAGAGTCAGAATAACAGAAGATTGTGTATGAATGTAAATGAAGCAAGAAGTGTGTGCCAAGACAGAGTTGTATGGCGGTCTATCCTCTCTGCCTACTCCTGCGGAGAAACGGCGTGATGGTTAGTTAGTTAGCCCTCTGGGGCGTTTGCAATTTAATAAATAAATACGTATGTCGAAAGCAAAACATACATGGAAAGGAGACGATTTTACTAGCCTCTTGTCTCAGATATGGCAAACAATAGAGAGATAGAGCCAAATTTATTAAAAAAAAAAAAGCATCCAAAGGACATAAGTAACATTTCGTCTCACATATAGTCAAGAGCAGTTACATAGTGCCAATAATGCCAAAAGAGGAGAAAAATGAATAGAAGATTTCTTAAATTGCATTTTATGCCAGATATTGGCAAGACCACGCGTGAATGCACCAACATGAATACAAAATATATTTTTTAAATCTATATTTATAAAAATATTTACGCCGGCTATACAAACAGCTTAATCGTCAATACTGTGGCTAACGGTCAAACATTCTTAAAGACGAAGATGACGCTGCTACCGAGAGATTTGGTATAAAAACCCCCGCGATTGTACTTCTGGCATCAGTTTTCTCGCTTCGATAAGACAATCAACATGCAGTTCGCCAGCATCTTCCTCGTAGCCTTCGTGCTCTTCGCCTCAGCCATGGTAAGATATTGGAGAACACCTTTCCCATATTACATTTTGTTTTTGCCTTCTCTATCTTGTCATACTTTTATAAACAATTACTTGTGCCTTACTGATTTAATTTATTTCTATACTAACATTGCATGTTTTCATGCTCTTTCAAGAATAATTTATAAACAATATCTACTGAAAAAATCATGTGACATAACTGTTCCAAATATTAAAAACACATAATGTTGTTTTAGCAGATTTTCGAAATAATTTTCTTTTATCATTAATATTAGGTCTCTGTTAATCACCCTTCAGATTTTTACGTCTTCTGTTGTTATTCAAACGTATTCTTGATTTTTCATCTCTCTGGATGAAAACAGTGAACACATTATAATGTTTTTTTTTATTTTATTTATTATTTCAGGTCAGCTCTGCTGGAAGGCCCAAGTACAACAGGTACAATGACAAGTACGACACCTACAGGCCCAAGTACGACAAGTACAACACCTACTAAATGGCGTACTTAGCACCCGCTAGTAGACATGTAGTACTAAACGTATTGTATGAAGTGAGAAAGCTATCAACAGGAAAAAACATTATTTAACATTTTCCACGGATGTTAAATTTTGTAACAACTTGTTCATGTTTTTTTTTACAACATCGTGACCCGGCTCGACCAATGATTTGATTGTATAATAAAAAATAAAAACCAAAAAAAAACCAAAATGTTTTTCCTAATTTTTCCTTATCTATGTCCTCTCACGTCTGAAGAAAAAAGCATTTTTAATAATTTAAAGAAGAATCTCTTACTTGACTGTTCGTTTTATCTGAAACTGCGATGAAACACCGATTTTGTTTCCAGTTTCAGGTAAATTTATAAACGAAGTATCTCATTATACATTATGGAATTAAGAAAAAATGGGAAACCATTCACTCACCGATGAAGTTCTTGAATTCATTCTACACAA
Organism: Drusus annulatus; assembly: GCA_022651775.1. Classification (NCBI taxonomy): domain Eukaryota; kingdom Metazoa; phylum Arthropoda; class Insecta; order Trichoptera; family Limnephilidae; genus Drusus; species Drusus annulatus. Next base: position 19,106 of record JAGWCC010000391.1, on the reverse strand, counting down.
TTTTACTGACGAAACGGATGACAAAAAACCGTACTTATTTAAGTCTTCTTATTCACAAATTTCATTATATCAATTAACAAACCCACTTGCAACCGAAAAGAACCCGCAACCACGTTGTTTCCACACCAATATTCCTCTGTTTGATATTCAATTGTTTTAAATACGATGTTTTTAAATAAGGAATTGTATATGGGTAAATGGTTGAATAGGTAGGGACTTAGGAAAAAGCGAAAAAGTGACTTAAAATTTTAGAAATAGAGAAAGCACTCAGATATTGTTCATAATGTATAAAGAACAGAAAAATTGATCGATAAAGACTGAATAATGATACAAATAATAAACACGAGTGACAACTCCAAAAATCAAAAAGAACTTACGAAAGTTTATTTTAGTACCGTTAATGATATAGAGAAGACGTAAACATTTTTTTAAACATATTTATAACGATGTTGCCAGAGTATTTTCTTCCTCGCGTTTTTGGCTTTTTGCAGATGACAATAAGATCCTTAAAATAATAAAATCTTTTCATGAATGTATTCTTCTCCAAAGTGATATTGATTCATTTAATGAATGGTGTGAAACTAACTGTCTAGAATTAAACATTGATGTCATTTCATAGAACTCATAAACCGATCCTCTTCAATTATAAATTAAAAAGTGTCTCTTTATCTACCGTCAGATCTATAAAAGATCTTTGTGTCACTCTCGACTATAATCTTTATTTTTGTGATCAAATTAATAATGTAGCTAATAAATCACTAAAACTTCTTGGCTTCATCAATAGAATTGCATGTGACTTTAAGAATATAAAGACCCTAAAAACCCTTTACTGCTCATTAGTTTGCCCTCATCTAGAATATGCCAATGTCATTTGGTCCCCTTCCTATACCGTTCATATTCATCATATTGAATCCGTACAACATTGCTTCTTACGCGGTATTGCATGGAGATTTGCATATGATGAAATTGAACAATTATTGAAAATGACCTCATTAGAAAAGCGCAGGAAAGATTGTGATTAAATTTTCATTTTCAAAATTATTAATTATTTTATTGACTCACCTTCTCTGTTGCAACTCATCCAGTTCAACATTCCTTGCCGTAAACACAGAAACAATGAATTGCTGTTCCTTAATCATCACAATACCAATTATGGGTATAATTCTCCAATTTCCAGAATGTCAAGACTTATTAACTCAAGCCATGGTCTTAAATTTTTTGGTAGCAGTCTAAATGATTTTTGTCATTCTTTATGACTCTACCAAAACTTTGACTAGACCATAGCTTGAATTTTCTATCTAAGGTTTTTTTTGCCTTATTTTTGGCATCGCTTCATTTATTGTTATGTACGTGCTATTCCTTCTCCGTTGCTCTTTTTTCCATTTCGTGTTTTATATGTATTTTTTATAATTGGACTTTAGTCCGTTAATTTATAAATAAATAAATAAATGTCCCATTTTATCAAAAATATAGGAAAATAGAGCCAATAAGCTTTTCAATGCTTTTTGTCAAATAAATTGTTAAAAGCAGGCGTAAATGAAAAAAAATGGATCGGAACAGGCTTAAATTACATTAAAATGATCGTATATGAATTGCATAACATGTCAAAAGAAGACAAACATGGAAATAAGGTGACTTAACTGGCCACTTGTGCCAGATATGGCGGAGAACAAAGATATAAGACTAGATGTGTCGAAAGTTCAAGAAATCGATCGGAGAAGACTTAAATGGTATTCCGTATCTCACAAAGCCAAGAGCAGAAATATGAAGTCCATGATGTCAAAAAATTAAAAAAATGAATGAAAACATACTGATTAACAGTCAGATGTTCACAAGGCTTCGCGCAAGCGGAGCAACATGACAAAAGGCGAAAAACATTAAAAGGAGGATTTGACCAGCTTCTTCTTTCGGAAATGGTGAATAACAGCGAGATAGAGCCGAATATGTCAAAAGATGAAAAAATGTATCGGAAAAGACTAAGATGACATTCAATGTCAGATATTGGCAAGACCACACATAAATAGACCGACATGTCCAAAACAGACAGATATAGAAAGGAGGCAACTTTACTAGCCTCTCGTGTCATAAATGGTGAAGAATAGAGCATGTTAAAAGCAGACAAATATGGAAATGAGACAATTTTGGTAGCCTTTTGTGTCTGATATGGTGAAGAACAGAGAGATAGAGCCGAATATATCAAAAGATGAAAAAATGTATCGGAAAAGACTAAGATGACATTCAATGTCAGATATTGGCAAGACCACACATAAATAGACCGACATGTCCAAAACAGACAGATATAGAAAGGAGGCAACTTTACTAGCCTCTCGTGTCATAAATGGTGAAGAATAGAGAGACAGAGCCGGTGATGTAAAAAAAAGTAAAAAAAAATAGTTCGGAAAAGACTTTAATGACCCTTTATATCAGATGTTGGCAAGATCATACATAAATAGCCGATCATGTTAAAAAGCAGACAAATATGGAAATGAGACGATTTTGGTAGCCTTTTTGTGTCTGATATGGTGAAGAACAGAGAGATAGAGGCGAATATATCAAAAGATGAAAAAATGTATCGGAAAAGACTAAGATGACATTCAATGTCAGATATTGGCAAGACCACACATAAATAGACCGACATGTCCAAAACAGACAGATATAGAAAGGAGGCAACTTTACTAGCCTCTCGTGTCATAAATGGTGAAGAATAGAGCATGTTAAAAGCAGACAAATATGGAAATGAGACAATTTTGGTAGCCTTTTGTGTCTGATATGGTGAAGAACAGAGAGATAGAGCCGAATATATCAAAAGATGAAAAAAATGTATCGGAAAAGACTAAGATGACATTCAATGTCAGATATTGGCAAGACCACACATAAATAGACCGACATGTCCAAAACAGACAGATATAGAAAGGAGGCAACTTTACTAGCCTCTCGTGTCATAAATGGTGAAGAATAGAGAGACAGAGCCGGTGATGTAAAAAGTAAAAAAATAGTTCGGAAAAGACTTTAATGACCCTTTATATCAGATGTTGGCAAGATCATACATAAATAGCCGATCATGTTAAAAGCAGACAAATATGGAAATGAGACGATTTTGGTAGCCTTTTGTGTCTGATATGGTGAAGAACAGAGAGATAGAGGCGAATATATCAAAAAGATGAAAAAATGTATCGGAAAAGACTAAGATGACATTCAATGTCAGATATTGGCAAGACCACACATAAATAGACCGACATGTCCAAAACAGACAGATATAGAAAGGAGGCAACTTTACTAGCCTCTCGTGTCATAAATGGTGAAGAATAGAGCATGTTAAAAGCAGACAAATATGGAAATGAGACAATTTTGGTAGCCTTTTGTGTCTGATATGGTGAAGAACAGAGAGATAGAGCCGAATATATCAAAAGATGAAAAAATGTATCGGAAAAGACTAAGATGACATTCAATGTCAGATATTGGCAAGACCACACATAAATAGACCGACATGTCCAAAACAGACAGATATAGAAAGGAGGCAACTTTACTAGCCTCTCGTGTCATAAATGGTGAAGAATAGAGAGACAGAGCCGGTGATGTAAAAAGTAAAAAAAAATAGTTCGGAAAAGACTTTAATGACCCTTTATATCAGATGTTGGCAAGATCACACATAAATAGCCGATCATGTTAAAAGCAGACAAATATGGAAATGAGACGATTTTGGTAGCCTTTTGTGTCTGATATGGTGAAGAACAGAGAGATAGAGGCGAATATATCAAAAGATGAAAAAATGTATCGGAAAAGACTAAGATGACATTCAATGTCAGATATTGGCAAGACCACACATAAATAGACCGACATGTCCAAAACAGACAGATATAGAAAGGAGGCAACTTTACTAGCCTCTCGTGTCATAAATGGTGAAGAATAGAGCATGTTAAAAGCAGACAAATATGGAAATGAGACAATTTTGGTAGCCTTTTGTGTCTGATATGGTGAAGAACAGAGAGATAGAGCCGAATATATCAAAAAGATGAAAAAAATGTATCGGAAAAGACTAAGATGACATTCAATGTCAGATATTGGCAAAGACCACACATAAATAGACCGACATGTCCAAAACAGACAGATATAGAAAGGGAGGCAACTTTACTAGCCTCTCGTGTCATAAATGGTGAAGAATAGAGAGACAGAGCCGGTGATGTAAAAAGTAAAAAAAATAGTTCGGAAAAAGACTTTAATGACCCTTTATATCAGATGTTGGCAAGATCATACATAAATAGCCGATCATGTTAAAAGCAGACAAATATGGAAATGAGACGATTTTGGTAGCCTTTTGTGTCTGATATGGTGAAGAACAGAGAGATAGAGGCGAATATATCAAAAGATGAAAAAATGTATCGGAAAAGACTAAGATGACATTCAATGTCAGATATTGGCAAGACCACACATAAATAGACCGACATGTCCAAAACAGACAGATATAGAAAGGAGGCAACTTTACTAGCCTCTCGTGTCATAAATGGTGAAGAATAGAGCATGTTAAAAGCAGACAAATATGGAAATGAGACAATTTTGGTAGCCTTTTGTGTCTGATATGGTGAAGAACAGAGAGATAGAGCCGAATATATCAAAAGATGAAAAAAATGTATCGGAAAAGACTAAGATGACATTCAATGTCAGATATTGGCAAGACCACACATAAATAGACCGACATGTCCAAAACAGACAGATATAGAAAGGAGGCAACTTTACTAGCCTCTCGTGTCATAAATGGTGAAGAATAGAGACAGAGCCGGTGATGTAAAAAGTAAAAAAAAATAGTTCGAAAAGACTTTAATGACCCTTTATATCAGATGTTGGCAAGATCACACATAAATAGCCGATCATGTTAAAAGCAGACAAATATGGAAATGAGACGATTTTGGTAGCCTTTTGTGTCTGATATGGTGAAGAACAGAGAGATAGAGGCGAATATATCAAAAGATGAAAAATGTATCGGAAAAGACTAAGATGGACATTCAATGTCAGATATTGGCAAGACCACACATAAATAGACCGACATGTCCAAAACAGACAGATATAGAAAGGAGGCAACTTTACTAGCCTCTCGTGTCATAAATGGTGAAGAATAGAGCATGTTAAAAGCAGAAAAATATGGAAATGAGATCAATTTTCTTGTAGCCTTTGTGTCTGATATGGTGAAGAACAGAGAGATAGAGCCGAATATATCAAAAGATGAAAAAATGTATCGGAAAAGACTAAGATGACATTCAATGTCAGATATTGGCAAGACCACACATAAATAGACCGACATGTCCAAAACAGACAGATATAGAAAGGAGGCAACTTTACTAGCCTCTCGTGTCATAAATGGTGAAGAATAGAGCATGTTAAAAGCAGACAAATATGGAAATGAGACAATTTTGGTAGCCTTTTGTGTCTGATATGGTGAAGAACAGAGAGATAGAGCCGAATATATCAAAAGATGAAAAAATGTATCGGAAAAGACTAAGATGACATTCAATGTCAGATATTGGCAAGACCACACATAAATAGACCGACATGTCCAAAACAGACAGATATAGAAAGGAGGCAACTTTACTAGCCTCTCGTGTCATAAATGGTGAAGAATAGAGAGACAGAGCCGGTGATGTAAAAAGTAAAAAAAAAATAGTTCGGAAAAAGACTTTAATGACCCTTTATATCAGATGTTGGCAAGATCACACATAAATAGCCGATCATGTTAAAAGCAGACAAATATGGAAATGAGACGATTTTGGTAGCCTTTTGTGTCTGATATGGTGAAGAACAGAGAGATAGAGGCGAATATATCAAAAGATGAAAAAATGTATCGGAAAAGACTAAGATAACATTCAATGTCAGATATTGGCAAGACCACACATAAATAGACCGACATGTCCAAAACAGACAGATATAGAAAGGAGGCAACTTTACTAGCCTCTCGTGTCATAAATGGTGAAGAATAGAGCATGTTAAAAGCAGACAAATATGGAAATGAGACAATTTTGGTAGCCTTTTTTGTCTGATATGGTGAAGAACAGAGAGATAGAGCCGAATATGTCAAAAGATGAAAAAATGTATCGGAAAATACTAAGATGACATTTAATGTCAGATGTTGGCGAGACCACACATAAATAGACCAACATGTCAAAAAACAGACAGATATGGAAAGGAGGGAACGTTACTAGCCTCTCGTGTCATCAATGGTGAAGAATAGAGAGACAGAGCCGGTTATGTCAAAAGTTAGAAAAATGGATCGGAAAAGACTTAAATGACCCTCTATATTAGATGTTGCCAAAAACACAAATAAACTGCCAAAAATGTTAAAAGCAGACAAATATGAAAAGGAAACAATTTAAATTGCCTGTTCTGTCTAATATGGTAAGGGACAGAGAGATAGAGTCAATGATGTCAAAAGTTGTAAAAATGGATCGGAAAAGACTTAAGTGACACTTAATGTCAGATGTTGGTAATATCACGCGAAAGCGGCCCGACATGATAAAAGCAGACACATGTGGAAAAAAACAACTTTAATAGCCTCTCGGGTCATAAATGGTGAAGAACAAAGAGGTGTAGCTGCATAAGTCAAAAGTTGAAAAAATGAATCGGAAAAGACTAAAGTGACCCTTAATGTCAGATGTTGGCAAGATCACGCATAAACGGCCCAACATGTAAAAAGCAGACACATATGGAAAGAAGACAATTTTTATAGCCTATCGTGTCATAAATGGTGAAGAACAGAGAGAAAGAGTCGAATTCTTCGAAATTGTAAAAAAGGATCGGAAAAAACTTAAATGACACTTATCGTCAGATGTTAGCAAGATCAAGCATGAACGGCCCAACATGTCGAAAGTAGACATATGTGGAAAGGAGACAATCTTACTAGCCACTCGTGTCATCAATGGTAAAGAATAGAAAGACAGAGCCGGTTTGTCAAAAGTTTGAAAATATCGATCGGAAAAGACTTGAACGACCCTCTATGTCAGATGTGAGCAAGATCACACATATATAGCCCGACACGTTAAAAGCAGACAAATATGGAAGAGAGACAATTTTAGAAGCCTTTTGTGACTGATATGGCGAAGTACAGATAGATAGAGTCGAATATGTCAAAAGTTGTAAAAATGGATCGGAAAAGAATTTAGTGACACTTATTGTCAGATGTTGGCAAGATCACGCATTAACGGCCCAAAAACTTAAAAGCAGACACATGCGGAAAGGCGGCAATTTTACTAGCCTCTCGTGTCACAGCGCCCTTGAGGTGATTTTTCACAAATACGGCGCCATACAAATCGTCCAAATATTATTATTATTATTTTTATAAATGGTGAAGAATAGAGAGACAAATCCGGTTATGTCAAAAGTTGAAAAAATGGATCGGAAAACACTTTAATTACCCTCTGTGTCAGATGTTGGCAACATCACACACAAATGACCTCACATGTTAAACGCAGACAAATTTGGAAAGAAGACAATTTTAGTAACCTTTTGTGTCTGATATGGTGAAGTTCAGAGAGATAGAGTCGAATATGTCAGATGGTGTTAAAATGGATCAAAAAATACTTAAGTGACGCCTAATGTCCCATATTGGCAAGATCACGCATAAACGGCCCAATATGTCGAAAGCAGACATTTGTAGAAAGGAGAAAATTTAACTAGCCTCTCGTGTCATAAAAGGTGAAGAATAGCGAGACAGAGCCGGCTATGTCAAATTTGGAAAAACGGATCGGAAAAGACTTAAATGAAATTTTATATCAGATGTTGGCGAGATCACGCATAAACGGCCCAACATGTCAAAAGCAGTCACATGTGGAAAAGAAACAATTTTTCCAGCCTGAAGAATAGATAGACCGAGCCGGTAATGTCAAAAATTGAAAAATGGATCGGAAAAGACTTAATTGACCCTCTATGTTAGATGTTGGCAAGATCACACATAAATGGCCCAACATGTTAAAAACAGACAAATATGGAAAGGAGACATTTTTAGTGGCCTTTTGTGTCTGACATGGCGAAGAACAGAGAGATAGAGTCGAAATGTCAAAAGTTTTAAAATGGATCGAAAAAGACTTAAGTGACACCTTTTGTCCCATGTTGGCAAGATCACGCATAAACGGCCCGATATGTCGAAAACAGACATTTGTAGATGGGAGAAAATTTAACTAGCCTCTCGTGTCATAAATGGTGAAGAATAGCGAGACAGAGCCGGTTTTGTCAAATTTGGAAAAACGGATCGGAAAAGACTTGAGTGACACTTAGTGTCAGATGTCGGCAAGATCACGCATATACGGCCCAACATGTTGAAGGCAGACATTTGTGGAAAGGAGACAATTTAACTAGCCTCTCGCGTCATAAATGGTGAAGAAAAGAGAGACCGAGCTGGTTATGTCAAAAGTTGAAAAAATGGATCTTAAAAGACTTAAGTGACACTTTTCGTCAGATGTTGGCAAGATCACGCATGAACGGCCCAACATGTCAAAAATAGACAGATGAGGAAAGGAGACAATCTTACTAGCCTTTCGTGTCATCAATGGTGAAGAATAGGTAGACAGAGCCGGTTATGACAAAAGTTGAACAAATGCATCGGAAAAGACTTAATTGACCCTCTTTATCAGATGTTGGCAAGATCACGCATAAATGGCCCAACATGTCAAAAGTAGACACATGTGGAAAGGAAACAATTTTTCAAGCCTGTCATATCATACATGGTGAAGAATAGAGAGACAGAGTCGAATATGTCAAAAGTCATAAAAATGGATCTGTAAAGCCTTAAGTGACACTTAATGTCAGATGTTAGCAAGATCACACATAAATGGCCCAAAATGTTTTGAGCAGACAAATATGGAGAGAAGACAATTTGACTAGATCCTCGTGTCATAAAGGGTTAATAATAGAGAGACAGATCCGGTTATGTCAAAAGGTAAAATAATGGATATGAGAAGACCTAAGTGACCCACTGTGTCAGATGTTGGCAAGATCACACATAAATTGCCCAACATGTTTTGAGCAGACAAATATGGAGAGGAGACAATTTGACTAGACTCTCGTGTCATAAATGGTAAATAATAGATTGACAGAGCCGGTTATGTCAAAAGTAGAAAAAATGGAACGGCAAAGACTTAAATGACCCTCTCTGTCAGATGTTGGCAAGATCACACATAAATGGCCCAACATGTTAAAAGCAGACAAATATGGAGAAGAGACAATTTGACTAGCCTCTCGTGTCATAAATGGTGAAGAATAGACCGACAGAGCCGGATATGTCAAAAGTTGAAAAAATGGATCGGAAAAGACTTAAATGACCCTTTATGTCAGATGTTGGCAATATCTCACATAAATGGCCCAACATGTTTAAAGCAGACAAATATGAATAGGTTATACTTTTAGTAGCCTTTTGTGTCTGATATGGTGAAGAACATAGAGGTAGAGTCGAATATGTCAAAAGTTTAAAAAATGGATCGAAAAAGACTTAAGTGATACTTAATGTCAGATGTTGGCAAGATCACGCATAAATGGCTCAACATGTCAAAAGCAGACACATGTGGAAAAGAAATAATTTTCCTAGCCTCTCGTGTCATAAATGGTGAATAATAGAGAGACAGAGGCGGTTATGTCAAAAGTTGAAGAAATGGATCGGAAAAGACCTAAATGACATTTGATGTCAAATATTAGCAAGACCACACATATATGGACCAACATGTAAAAAGCAGACAGATATGGAAAGTTGACAATTTTAATAGCCTCTCGTGTCCTAAATGGTGAAGAACAGAGAGATATTGATAAATATGTCGAATGTTGAAAAATGAATCGGAAAAGACTTAAATGACATTTATTGTCAGATATGGGCAAGATCACACATAAATAGCCCAACATTCAAAAGCAGACATATATGGAAATGAGACAATTTTAGTAGCCTCTTGTGTCTGATATGGTGAAGAACAGAGAGATATAGCGGGATATGTTGAAAGTTGAAAAAACGGATCGGAGAAGAATTAAATGGCATTCCATCTTTTGCAAAATCAACAACAGACAAATAATGTCTATAATGTCAAAAGTAGAGAAAAAATGAATAAAACATATTTGAATTTTCTTTATGTCAGATATTGGCAAGGCCTCACAAAAATGAACTGGCATGTCGAAAGCAGACAGACATGGAAAAGAAACGATTTTATCTACGATCTGATGGAGATACATCATCAACCATAATAAAAACACCACGAAATTCATCTAACAAGCCTTCATACGATAGAGAAATATTTTATTTAAGGGACTGGATAATTTTTCGTTTAAATTTAAAATCCATGGAATGAACATGTTCACTCGCCATAAGTAAATCTTGTTTCTAAAACCTCTCGAAGACTTATAGAACAATGCCTACATCACTTTTTAATTCAAAGCTGGTATCAGGTCTCCATTATGTACCGCTACATTTCTTTGTTACTAGCAAACACCGCAATTAATTCCTTATTTGAATGATAAAAATAACAAGTTTGACAATCAATACATGTTCATGTAACGATGTTTTTCTTTGCAAAATATTTTGTTTCACGTACGAGACCTGTTCAAAAGAAAAGGTGAATCTTAAATTTCTGCGGGCCGTGTAGATTCGATTATCGATTTTTTTGTTTTGTTTTGTTGGTACACATATGTTTTTCATATGTTAGCATTATCAGCCATTTTGAATTAGTGATTTGTTTTTGACAACTGAAAAGGTTAGTCATGTTTTTGTGTGTTCTTTGATTTTTTACTTTTGAAAAAAATGGATCAAAGAATATGTATTAAATTTTGCGCTAAAAATGGAATAAAGTGCTCCAACGCACTTAAAATGTTGCTGTGGCATTCGGCGAGTCTACTTTGTCTAAAAAAAGTGTTTATATAATATAAGTGGCACAAGCGCTTTACAGAAGGCCAAGAAAATGTTAATGACGATGAGCGTCCTGGAGTTGTGGAAAAACAAATCATGGATTTTATGCTTTGATCCATTTCTTTCTAAATTAAAAATCGAAGAACACACAAAAACGTGACTAACCTTTCCAGTTGTCAAAAACAAACCGCTAATCTAAAATGGCTGATAATGCTAACATATGATAAACATACGTGTACCAACATAACGAAAAAAAAATGTTAATCGAATGCACACAGCCTTTCTTTTGAACAGGCTATGTATACTTATTAACGTGTTTACAACAACATGCCACCAGCTGAGTTTTCAAACATTCTTTGAAAAACCAATAATATTGACGCTGATAACGTGAGGCTTCGTATAAAAATCTTCGCGGTTGTCCTTTAAGCATCAGTTTACTCGCTTCAATAAGACAATCAACATGCAGCTCGCCAGCATCTTCCTCCTAGCTTTCGTGCTCTTCGCCTCAGCCATGGTAAAATCAAACCAATTTAAAAAATTATCTCTTGCCAACATCACACATTCTTTATCACACCTTTTCAAACAATTACTTGTACCTTATTGATTTTATTTATGTCTATACATTGTATGTTTTAATAATAATTTGAAAAACCATATTAATTGGAAAAATTATGTAACACAACTGTTCCAAATATTTAAAACGCGTAATGTCATCTTTGTAAATTTTCGAAATAATTGATTGACACAAGGTTTTTTAAATTTTTTTTATTATCTGGATACCGCGCCAGAGTCTCAACTGCTCCCAACCGTTAGAGTCTAAAGAATAGGGTATGTTGCGAGGCTGAATGTAGTGGGGAGGAGAAGGATATTCGGAAGACTAAGGTTGAGAAGTAAATGGCTATTTAGATGTCACCAAACACGGCTAAAGCCATTTCAAATAACGTTTCGATTTTGAATGGTGGTTTTTCACCAGGGCAATATTAATCTTTTTTTTTTTTAATAACTCCACACAGGAGGCTTTGAGGGAAATCATTTCCCTCAGGGCCCATGTCATCTTTGGGAATGCTGTGTGGAGGGTCTTTTTGAGGAAAGGAAGGAGTGAGCTTGGGTCTTGAAGTAACCCATGTTGAAGGAGAGAGGAAACACAGAGGCTGGCAAATCGTTCCATAGCCGAGCTGTTGAGCACGTAAAAGCGACCCGTTCTCATGTATTGAATACCAACCGAGTACAAATGTTAAGTGCGCGTTTGGCGAGTTTCTCGACTATGCACTGGTCCCGAAGGGATCAATGACGCAAGTTCCTCGGAGCATCTTCCATTGAAATACCTGTAGAACAAGGACAGCATTTTCATCTGACGTCTGTGCTCCAAAGCTTGCAATCCGTTTGTTAAGAGGAGAATCTATCAATTGGACCGCCCCTTTTTGCACAGAATCAAGGGTTGCGATTTATACAAGGTCAGCAGTTGTGAACTATTGAAGTATCTGCGGGCCCTGTACAACACGCCCAACTTCTGAGAGGCTAACTTTACTCTGGCTTCGATGGAGCCCCGGCGCCTTAATGTTCAGATTTTGATCTCTTTTGTTGTCGATCAGACGATTTTCTCACTTTATCCCTCTGACGCAGTGACTGATTGTAGGACCTTTGAAGAAACCAGTGGAAAAATTATAATATTTTTGTTTTAATATTTCAGGCCAGTTCTATCGAATTACCAGCAGAAAGCACACCCATCACGCACCAAAAAGTAAACCAAATGAGTAAACCCGGGAACATAAAGTAAAACGCCTAGTAAACGGCGTACCCGCTACGAGATTTGTTAGCTCAACGTGTAAAAAAATAAAATAAATAGTTCATAAAATGCAAGAGAAAGCAATATTTAACATTTTTCACGGATGTTGAATTTCGTAACGGCTTGTTCATGTTTTTTTACAATATTGTGACCAGCTCGACAAATAATTTGATTTTTAATTTAAAAAACCTTAAAAAAAAAAACAGAAAATAATTTTTTATTATTCCCTAATTTTTGTCCACTTAAGGTCTAAAGCAAAAAGGTATATTTAATTATTTCAAGAAAAGTGTTTCTTATTTACTATCAAAAATTGTTTTTTTTTTTAAATATCTTTCTTCTATTCCCACCGGCCATACCCTTAACATAATTTAAATACTATAGGCAAATGGTCAAATGTTATTGAAAATGAAATAATAACATATTTTAAATTTTTTTTATTTTTATTTATTATCAAACATAATACATAGTAGTGTTATACAAGTGTTATATCAATATAAATATAAATTTTAAATCTAACATTTCATTATAAATTATAAAGGTGTACCCTCATAAAAAGCTGAGCTTGTGTGTATGAGGGGGTGTTATTTATTTAGTTACTGATAATTTGCTGTAATGATTTTTCAAAAATATTTATTTTAAGTTTTCAGTTTAATTTTTTAATTGTGTTTTGAATTCTTTAAGATCGTCATTAATTAATCTTATTTTTTCTGGTAAACTATTAAAGACTTTTATTCCTAGATATTTATAACTTTGCTGGCCTTTTTTTTTTTTACATATCGGGATTGGTAATGTGCATTTTTGTCCAAGATTTTTTGTATTATTGAATGGATTGGTTTTATTTAAAATGTCTTCTTTATATATTTGTAATGTAGCGTGGTACAAATAAAGGGTGTTTAATTTTCTGACTTTAAATTCTTTAAATAAAAGTTCTGAAATATATTTAAAAAATTTCTTAGGATTATTTTAATTAATAATTTTTGGGCGATGTAAAGGGTTTGTATGTGATTTTTATAAGTGCCGCCCCATCCTATTATCCCATATTGAATTATGGATTGACAGAAAGCGAAATAGGTCATTCTTAGTAATTCTTTATTAAGAATTTGCCTTAAGCTACTAAAAATATATGTTAGTTTTCGAACTCTATTTTTGAGATTAGTTATATGTGGTGACCATTTTAAGCGTTGGTCGATGGTGATGCCAAGGTATTTGATAGAAGTTTTGCTTGAAATGTTTGTACATAATAAATCACAGTGGTGGTGTTTGTCATTTACTGTGGCATGAATTTTAATGTTTATTTCGAACGGTGTTTTTTTTTTTTGAATACAGAATGGTACGTAATATGTCTTTTTAGAGTTTAACGTTAGTAAGTTTTTGTCAAACCACTTTTTCAACTCATTAATGTCTGTGTTAGCCTTCTTGTTTAATTCGAACCATGTATTTGCTTGTAAGAGTAGTACCATCTTAAAAAATTTCAGATTTTATTTGAATTTTTATGATTGAGCTGTTTCGCTTAGCTTGAGCGTCTTCGGGGTTTAAAATTAAGCCAAACAAAAAATACAAAGCGGGCGTTTATGTGTAAAAATACAAAGGGAGAACGCGATATATAATAAAATAAGAGAACAGTGAGAAAGCAATGGAATGAAATTTAAAATTATAACAAAGGAACAGAGAGAGAAATATATAAAATGACATAGAAAGAGATGGAACGTCAACTGTGAAGAAGATTGAACAATAATGTAAAAAAATATTGTATTAAAAAAAAATCTAAATAAAATTAACATAAAATTATAAGTATTATATAATAATAGTAATAATAGTATTATTGTTTACGTTATTTGATTAATTAACCAAACAGGATGAAAATAATCATGAGCAGATAAATAGTTTTTATTATTTCTAATTTTGTAACTGTTAATTTATGGTGGAATTCCATTTTAATGATTTATTATTAAATCATTAAAATAGTTTTAAAAGTGTCAATTGACGGGAAAAAACCTAATGATAATACTTGGGTCATTTATAAAGAACCATTTTTCTAAAATATCATCCCAAAGACGCCTTGCATAACATTAAAAAATATTACATATATGTAAAAAGCATTCACTTTGTGGCTTGCCATATTTATAAATAAAACAGTTAAACTTTGTTTAAAACCACTTTTATTTTTCAATATTATGTCGACCGGTTTCGGAAGCACCCTTCCATCATCAGGACAATATTAAAAATCACCTAAAATACAAAATTCTCAGATATATATGCATATTTAGGAGTTGAAATGGAAAGGAAAATTATCTATTGAGTAGCTAGAAATATCTAATTGGTATGTTCATATGAATTATTCACATATGCTGCGGGCTGTGAATTTGTTTTCAACCTCGTTGTTTAGCAGTAGATTGAGAATTTACCGACCAGTGCATTGAAATATTCCATTACACTGGCGCATTTAGATGAAATCTGCCTAACCTTGCTTAGTAAATTAAGGCAAACTTGTTTTTTTGTTTATTAATAAGCTAACAAACTATTGTCCAATTACAAAAAAAATACATAACACTGAGTGGACAAACGCGTCGCGCCCACCCGGGCGTCGTGCGTTCAATTCTTCTGCTGGATAAGTTCTCCATCATTGCATAAGCTACATCTTCCGCTTCTTGTGATGGCAGTAGGAGTTTTTCAAATATTGTCAGGTTATTTGTAACCCGAGAACGTTTGTCTTTCTTTTGAAATATAAATGTATATATACGAGTATGTATATATATATATATATATACTAAAATAATCAATGACAAAAATAGGACAAAATATAAGTAAGAAAGAACATTCAAATCAAAGCCAAGGTCAAGTCTAGGATTTGGTAGAGTCGTAAAGAATGACAAAAATCATTTAGACTGCTACCAACAATTTCTCGACCATGGCTTGAGTTAAAAAGTTTCGACATTCTGGACAGTGGAGGATGATACCCATATTTAGTATAGTGATGATTGAGTAACAACAATTCATTGTTTCTGAGTCTACGGCAAGGAATTTTGAGCTAGATGAGTCGCTGCAAAGAAGGTGAGTCAACAAAAGAGTCATATTTCATAATTTAAAAAATGCAAATTAAAAGTCCTTGCTACTTTTTAATGTTTGTTCAATTTCATCTTGCCTATAGGCAATTTCTGCAACTTCCACGATTCTTCAGTGCCTCTACAATGTTCACCGAAGGGAGGGTGCACTCATTCCCCACCTTACTTCGCCACCGACTAGCCAGCTTCTGGGGGATGGCACGGAATCTAGCCAACGTCATTGTCGCGGCTGCATCTGAATGGCTCAGCTCTCCTCTCAACGAGCGATGGATGCAGATGATGCAGAGACTACCTTGAAGCATGCTCGATTAAAATGACATTCACCACTAAGAGGAACGACTTATTCAGCTAGCGTTTGGATGGATCGAGTTTGAATCCTACAGCGAGATCCGTACCATTTTGGGCACGTGGAAAGTAAGATATTGGCCCCATCAATCTTAACGCTGTCAGGATGGACTCTCTCTTGATGGCGTTTTGCAGAAATTAGATTTTATATGCTTCATTAATATTTCAGTTTAATTTTTTATTTATTTTTTCCTATGACTTTGTTTTATTTTTTCTTTATTATTATTATTGTGTGTATTACAGCTTTTATGCAATTATTATTATTACTTTGTATAATAATGAATTATGGAAGGTATCGCATTGCACTATTTCTGCTTACCTTCTGGAATAAAACCTAATTAAATATATACGTTGATATATTAAAGTTTTATTATTATTTATACAGGCTAGGTATCCTCTTGAATATCTGCGAAGAGCTTGCTCAGGAAACAAACATGATTTACAATCCGCTAAAAACGGCACTGATGGTTATCAGATACGGACAGGGTCCGAAAAACATTCCTCCAGCTATCTTGAACGGTGAGGTTCTAAGGGTGGTAGAAGAAACCAAATATCTATGGCACATCATCACCAGCAAGCTAATGGATGACGACGACATTGACAGGCAAAGGCGAGCACTCAGTGTGAAATCAAACATGGTCAGTAGAAGATTTCGGCTCTGTAGTCCACCAGTGAAAAGGACACCCTTCCTGGCGTTCTGTACTACCCTATATACGTACGAGCTCTGGACCTATTTTAAGAAGAGTAGCATGGAAAGGCTTCGGGTCCAGTACAACAACGCCTACTGCATGATGTTCAGTCTTCCCAGGCACTGCAGTGCCTGTATGTTCACCGAGGGGTGAGTTCCCGGATTTGCAGCCCTTATGAGAACCATTATGGCAGGAATGCGGGAAAGGATCAACGACTCTGGAAAAGACCTCATCATGGAATCCCGTCAGATCCCGAATTCAAGCAAAGAAGCGCATTGGAGTAAATTATTGGCCTCATCAATATTAACGCTGCCAGGATGGACTCATTCTTGATGGAGTTTTGCAAAAATGAGGCCTTATATCCTCCATTAATATTTTTTACTTGTATTATTTTTTTTTCTTATGAATTTCTGGTAATTTTTATTTGTTAATATTATTATTACTACGTATTAATATCAATTATGAAGGTATTACATTGCACTACTCCTGCATACCTTCTGGAATAAAACTTTATTATTATTATCATAAAAATAATCGCTCCTCCCTCGCCCTAATCTCCATGCAATTCCGCGTAAGAAACGATGTTGAACAGATTCAATATGATGAATATGAACGGTATAGAAAGGGGACCAAATTACACTAGCATATTCTAGATGAGAGCGAACTAATGAGCAGTAAAGGGTTTTTAGGGGTTTATATATTCTTATTGTCACAGGCAGTTCTATTAATTCTATTTATGTTTATAAAAATAATTTCCCGAAAAAAAAGTGTTTTTTTCTAACTCTGTCGAGTCTTTAATCATTCTCCGATCATGTGGTGGTCTGTTTCAATTTTTACAACCTGACACTCTTGCAGCTCGCTCTCCAAACTTAGTGTCTGGTATGCTGGTGAAGATTTTTGAGGTGCTCTGAAATATGAAAATAATGTACGCCGTTGATAAGTTTTAAATTAACACCCAGATGTTTGAGACATGTTTTTGGGATAATTTCACTTTCCGAGACAGATATTGGGGAGTTATCAATGTTATGGCTACGTTTGCTGGCTGTTCAGAGAAAATCTGTCTTTTAGGGGTTCTATTTCAGTCTGTTTGAGGTGATCCGGAGAGTGATTCTAGACACTCAGTCGTGCGAACTTTTAGACTGTCTATTTCTCCCGGCAAGCAGTAAATGTCAAATTGCTGGTAAAACCAAAACGATTGAATTATTTGAAAGACATCCTCTACGAATAGCAGTGGGTCCATAACGGACCCTTGGGGTATACCTAATGAAAGGGTTGTGAATTTCAATAAGTTTTTTTAAACCTATACGGCTTGAGAACGGTTACTCAAATATGATGTGAGCTTTTTTTTTCAAAACCATAGTTTAAACCTAAAGTTTCTTCTAGTCGCGTAATAAGAAAACCGTGGTCAATCATGTCTAATACTGAAGTGCTATATTACCTAACCTGATGGCAAGAGTCATATCCAACGGATCACGCAGTCATCTAGTTTCCATAGAGTGACACCTTCTGTCTGCAAATCGATATTTAGTCAACACTTTATTTGAATTAATGACGGGTTATCTGTGAGACAGTATTTTTCTAAAATCTTGGGTGTATAATCGAAAGATTTAAAACGGGTCGGTTATTTGAAACATCTTGTTTATTCATAAAATCTTAGAAAATGTATATTTTTTTCAATACTAATTTATTTTGCTCGTATATGTATGCGTTGTACTATTTTTAGTACACCCCTTTTTTTTATATATTTTTAAAAATGCCTTGAAATTATATTTTGTAACGTTTATAAAATGAATAAAAAAAAATAATTGCAATATCCTCAAATAATATAAAATAAATGTGGTAGTTCGAAGAAGATTTAAATCAGTGTAGTATATTCGTATATACAATTGTGTAGGAAGACTTAAAGAACTTGTGACTTTAACTTCATCGCTGCGTGAATGGTTTTCCATTTTTTCATTAATTCCTATAATCTTTCCACCAGCTATAATTAGGCACTATCATATAGTATTATAGCTTATCGATTACAGTTCAATATTTTGGTGGCCCTTAAGGTAATTTTCCCACAAAAACGGCGCTATAAATGTTGTCCATTTTTTATGATTATTATTTTCCAAAATTGTCTGAATCTACAGCTGTGGATTTGACAGAGTCAATACCATTTATTATAACAGTAATGTTTATCTTTTCAAAAAATTTAAAAATGTGTAGATATAAACATATTATCACCGACATACCACCAACTAAACTGTCAACACTGTGACAAATGGGCAAACATTATTTTGGAGGCTAATATGACGCTAATACCGAGAGATTTGGTATAAAGACCCCGCGATTGTACTTCTGGCATCAGTTTTCTCGCT